>JAJMGX010000014.1:0-362729 GCA_030565865.1 Yamadazyma friedrichii
ATTAACTAATTGGGATTCTAAAATATATTTAAATAACTTTTTAAATAACTATTAAAAATCGTTTGATTTGTGGAAATCTGATTTTTGTGGAAATCTAATAACGTTTTAAATACTTTTTAAAAATCTTTTGATTTGTGGTAATCTGATATTTGTTTTTTGCACCCAAAGTTACAAAGTCCTTTTATTTTTGTCGCAACATTTTAGTGCGATATTATCTTTAGATTTCTCTAATATTTTTATGTCGCACATTAAGGTACTATCATCAGATGTTTGACAAGCATTTAATGGTGTACTTGGGATATCATCTTTAATTAGAATTTAAAACATGTTTGACCAGCTGTAATTATTAACCGTTTGTAAATGTAAAAATCCCTATAACTATCTTCTTTTCAATCATTACAAGTAAACTTATACCGAATTTATAAACTTTTGTAAACAGCTCCATAACTTATTTTTTATAGTCACTTGGATACTATTATTGATATTCCCTATTATTCAATCTTGCCACAAAAATATATACCAAAATATCCGTGCGTCAGTTAGGGTTACTAGTCATTCTACCAAAATATTTTGAAAGGGCAATCGCTTCTTAAATTTCTTTGGAGATAAATAGTCGATTGTCAAATTGGAGATAAATAATCGATTGTCAGATTAATGCAAATTTCACCAAATTCGCAGTAATGCGTTGAAAGTTTATAATACTCTACATTTTTTATGGGGAGACCAACTTAGTTCTTTTTCAATTTGGTAATAATTTTAATGATTTATAAGGATATAATAGTTTTAGAAAGGATACGAAATGGGAGATTAAAAGAAATTGTAACGTTGAATTTTTTCTGAGACTAAGATTATTGTGAGCGGGTATATCTTTAAAGTAAGATAGATAAGAAACATATATTGGAGTTGCTATACTAGGCACTCAGAGGGGATGTTTCCTTCTACTGTTCAAGAACGGTGGGCTTGTCTTCTATATATAAGAAGGGTAGTGTACCACTCATATATCGTACAGAACTATCTTACTTAAGCATTTAACACCCCATAGTTCGATGAAGCTGTCATCGATATAACATAGTTTAGTTCGGGGTTTCTTTTTTGATTTAATAGTTCAAGTATTGTTCGGTTTTTGGCAATCAAATTAATGAAGAGAAAATGAAAATTAAGGAACCTGTTGATTTAACAGGGTTCGGTAAAAAAACATCAAGAGATATGGGAAGGAAGAATCAAGGTTTCAAAATCACGAAGATTTATTGAAATACTTATTTGATGCAAAAACCTCTATCAGAAATTGTAGTTCACATTTCGTGAAGAATTGCTAGTTATCAAATTTATGTTTAAATTAAAATGAATTGTCCTAATTCCAATATGTATAATGAACCTAGCTGAAATATTTTAAGAGCATTTTTTTCTCTAGTTGATAGTGATTGAGGATATATACACTATATAAGATAAGTCTTTCTATTATAGTACCACTACCAATTACTTTTGACCGATATACTCTATGGCTACCTGATCGAATAAAGTAAATAAGATAATAATCTTTAATAAAATTAACAAAGAAAATTCATTTAATAAATTTATATTAATGCAATCAATACAGGCATTAATTAATAAAATTATCGTAATGAATTTACTGTTATTAATTAAAATTTAAAGACGAATTGTTTGATTTAATTATAGAATGTTTAGATATTTTTCTAAATTATCTAAAATATTTATCAAATAGATATTATTATTCATGGAGGTTAGGTAAAATTCGTAATTTTTTTCGTTCGTTTATTATTTCAAATCCAAATGATGAAACCAATGATCTTCTTTTCAAATGATTTACAATTAATTAAGACCGTTCAAGATGCATTAATTGATTTAGATTTTGCTTCATTTATTATTGAATTAACCGATTCTAATGATGACACCATTTGGTTACAATTTTTAGCTTTAAAAAGGGTTACAAATAAGAGTAATTAAGTGCATTTGTTACATCTATTTCTTTATATATATTATATTTAATGTACGGTTCAAGTGAATAGTAGAAACAATATAGAGAATTCTGGTCATATATACATTTTAAAATTAATGTAAAGTTGTCATAAATGCAAGGCTTTTATTTTGCAGTACTTGCACATAAAGCAGCACCAACTCCGCTACCATCTTTTGCAATTTTTAAATGAATTTGCTTTGATGAACCTTTTAGTGGATCAATAATATTGATTGCTTCCATTACCTTATCTTTAAAACCTGGATAAAACTCAATAACTGAACCATCAAGACCAAATTCAAAATCATTATTTTCATGTTCATATTGTGGAGCTATTCTTTTTGTAATTGCTGCTAATGGAATAGCAGATAAATAAGCCGCTCTATGACCAATTGCTTTAGTTAACGCTTGTATTACTAATCTTTCTTGTTTATTAGTTGGTAATCTTAAATGATTTTGTAATACTAATTCAGACATTTTTAAATCGGTTGAATCATCAATTTGTAAATACGATAAAACTTCACCATCAATTTGCCAAGGTTCTGACAATCTATGTGGCAATGAACCACCTCTTGAATCAAATAAATCGACAAAAATATGTTTATTATTGAATAAATCAATTAATGCAACTCTTAAAATTTCACCTAAAAACATCCCACTAATTCTTTTTTCGAATAAATGATAACCAACATTTGCCGTTTCTTTATCAACTACTTCATCATATTTTGTATTTGGTAAAATTGTTAAGTTATTGTCAAATGACCCCCATTCAGTATTAATTACCATACCTTTGGAATTATTAAATTTTTTAGAATCTAATTTTGGAATTTTATCAAAAGTTTCAAAATAAGCACCATTTGTACCAGTACCAAAAATTGCCCCAATGATTGTATTTGATTTAGTTTTGGTTGGATTATTTGAATAAGCCCTTGATAATAAAGTACCAACCGTATCATTTGCTAAAGCAACAACATTAACCTTACACTTTAATAAATCAAGGTGTTTTTGCAATAATTCAACGACATCTTTATCAACACAATCAGGTAAATCAAAACCTTTTGTCCATCTAATTAAAGTACCTTTATTTAAATCAGTTTGATCAACAGGGAAAGAAAATGTAAAACCTAATTTTAAAACTTCTTGATCGTTGCCCGATTTATTTCTATATTCACCATGATGTTCATTTAAGAAAAGTTCAATTTTACCAGCTAAATAACTAAATAATTCATCAGAGGTTGAATTTTTCATTAAATCTAATGGAATTTTATATTTAGATTGTTTTAATTCAAATGTATGATCACCGTTTAAATTGATTGAACAAACTCTAAAATTAGTACCACCTAAATCCCCAGCTAAAAATAAACCTTTTTCTTTACCAGTTGGAATATCAGTTACAAACGTCGGAATCATAGGCATATGATCTTTGGATGGCTTTGATGCTAATCCATGATCCATACTTTTAAGAAATTTATCAGTTGCCTTCTTTAAAAAGTCATCCGTGACTGAGAACTGGTCGACTACTTTATCAACTACAGCTTTTAATTCTGGGTCCATATCTAATTTTTATAATTGTTATTATTATTGTTTCTTTACAATTTATAAATCTAATTACTTCAAATAGCTTATAAAAATATATAGTATTTTTCTTAACGATTGGAGCTCCCCTATTTAAATATTTTTTTCAAGAATCTCACCATCATCCGACCTCAGTTGATTCTTTGAGCAATGTTTCTGTGCAACAAAAAAAATCAGGGGCCAGAGATTATGGGGAGATATTATGGAGAAACCAATTTATCCATTTAAGTGGATCACTTATGGGGGAAATTATTATTAGGTTGTTAGTGCCATTGGTATTTGTCACGGTTACATTCCCTAGCCTATTGAATGTCAGGAATGAGTGTGCCTATCAGTTGACTTAGTTTTGCAGCCATCTGATGCATTTATGTAGGCGGTCAAATTTATTAAAAGTTTACCCTTGTTTCCTTGTGTGATGGATAGGTTTTTGCAGACAAAAATGTTACAGTGTTCCTGTTAAATGTGTGGGCTGATCGAAAGAACCCCACTAGGTTACTGAAGGAGGGTAGTGGACCAATACCATTGCAGTACCATTGCAGTACCATTGCAGTACCATTGCAGTACCATTGCAGTACCATTGCAGTACCATTGCAGTACCATTGCAGTACCATCGCGCAGTACCATCGCAGTACCATCGCAGTACCATTGCAGTACCATCGCAGTACCATCGCAGTACCATCGCAGTACCATCGCAGTGAGGAATTTCCATTTACCTAACTTGCCACTGTATGCCAGACGATGGCAGTAAAATTAGGGTGAAATAAACTGTGGAAAAAGAACCACAGTAGCCTCATCGGATTGATCCACTGCTCGACTATTTACAAAATAAATCAACAGAACAACAGATTATATCTACAGATTAAATCACCACTAAACCAATTAAAACATGACCGATTACGTTGAAAAAGCTAAACAATTAATTGCTGATAACAAATACCTTATGTTATCAAAATCTTGGTGTCCAGATTGTCATTATACTTATTCAGTATTTGAGTCATTAGGAGTTAAAGATAAAATTCATATTATTGAATTAGATAAATTTGAAGATCAAACTGAAGCTGATAATTTACAGAGTGGTTTCGCTACTATAGTTGGTAGAAAATGGGTACCAACAATTTTTTTCAATGGTGAAAATTTTGATGAAGCTTACTTAAAAAAGTTAAAATCTGATAATGAGTTAGAGAGTTTTTTCAAGAAACATGGTCTTATTTAGATTTGTTATATAAAAATATAGAAATATAAAAATACACAAACAAAGTAATATCAAAACAACATAGTTAAAGCTATTTAGTTGAGAAATAGGTCATAATCATTATTCTTAAGTTAAGTTAAGAATGAGAAATTATTTTTTAATCAAGTTAACTAGTTAAAAAATAATCAAATTAAGTAGCTAATGGGAATTCACCAGCCCACTTACTAATTTCATTTTTCAAATCAATTAATTCTTTGTGTTCATCATTTAAAATTGAATGTTTAAAATCTTTTAATTTATTAGCTTGTTTTGGTAAATTATCTTGAATATTTTTAGCAATTTTGATAGCATCATCAATATAACCAACAATTTTTACAAAATCGGATTCACCTAAACCTCTGGTGGTCATGGCTGGTGCACCAATTCTAATACCACCTGGAACTAAAGCGGATTTATCACCTGGAATGGAATTTTTGTTTAATGCAATATTAATTTTTTCACAAATACTTTCAACTCTGGCACCATCAATTTTTTTATCTTTCAATGAAACTAAAACCATATGAGAATCGGTACCATTTGAAACTAATGTATAACCTTTAGAAATAAATTCATTTTCTAAGATTTTGGCATTTTTTAATACTTGTAATTGATATTCTTTAAATTCTTCAGTATCAGCTTGTTTTAATGCAGTTGCTAATGCAGAAATAGTATGATTATGTGGACCACCTTGGTGACCTGGGAAGACTGAAAAATTAATTGGATTTTCTAAATCATATAAAATTTCTTCACCAGTTTTTGGATTAATTGATCTAACACCTCTTCTGAAGAAAATCATTGCACCTCTTGGACCTCTTAAAGATTTATGAGTGGTAGTAGTAACAACATCAGCATATTCAAAAGGTGATGGAATAACGCCAGCAGCGATTAAACCGGAAATGTGAGCCATATCAACAATTAAATAAGCACCAACTTTATCAGCAATTTCTCTCATTTTTTTATAATCAATTAATCTACAGTAAGCTGAAGTACCAGCAACTAAAATTTTTGGTCTGAATAATAAAGCAGTTTTTTCCAACATATCATAATCAATCAATCCAGTATCTAAATCAACTCTATATGGCATAGTTTCAAAATATGTTGATACAGCACTAATTTTTCTTGAATCAGTTTGATAACCATGAGATAAATGACCACCATGTGGTAAATCTAAACCCATTAATCTTTCATGAGGTTTAATTAAAGCTTGATAAACTTGTAAGTTAGCAGGTGATCCTGATAATGTTTGAACATTGACCCCCCATTTATCACTAGTTAAATTAAAAGCTTTTAACGCTCTTTCTTGACATAAAATTTCCATTTTATCAATTTGCTCATTACCTCCATAATATCTTGCACCAGGGTAACCTTCACTATATTTATTACACATTGGAGTACCTAAAGCATCAAACACAGAAGTGGTGGTGAAATTTTCTGAAGCAATTAAAACAATTGAATGTCTTTGTCTGTCAATTTCAGCTTTAATAATTTGATCAACTTCAGGATCGAATTCTGATAAATGTGCTTCAGTTAATTTTCTATGACTTTCACTTAAACTGTATGGCATTTTTTCTAGTAGTTTTTCTTTTCGTTTTTGTTACTTTCTCTTGTTTAAAAAACAATTGCTGTAATTAATTTTTGTTGGAGATTAATTGACTTAAATATTTTTTGAAGTTGATGAGATTTAAATTGGAGAAGAGTCACGTCACGTGAAAGAGCGTAGCAAAGACCCGTAAGTATTAGAGGGATACTAACTAGAAACATCAGATAAAACATCATTAATCTATACATTATTATTTAGACAAAGGACTAATCACCGGAAGAAAATGCAGATACCAAAATACAATTGGTAGGAATTAAAGTTGATTAACAGTATCATTTGGGATTCATAAATTCTCTTTTACAAATCTTAACTTATTATTTATGCAATGGAAGTAGTACTATTTAATAATTTAAAAAGCTATTGTAACACTTTTAAAAAATTATTAAAAAAGTTATAAAAGTCATAAAAGTCATTAAAACTCTTACAAGCTTTATAATTAACACCTTAATATAAAGTAACTCTTAATCTATGACTAATTGCTAATTTGGGAATTACAACACATAAACAACTAACACCATTTAAAATAAACAAATTCAAGTTATAATTGGCGTAATGAGTACTAATTAAAAACAAGATAATTGGTACACTCATTAAAAATTTCTTTGAAGGAGTATATTGATCACCATTATCAATTTGTTCCCACATTGTTAAATTATCATATGCCCCATTATTGAACTCGAATGGAGTACCTTTAACTTGATGAAACATGATATATGAACCAATACAATAGGTTAAATTAACTAATGTCCACTTCCAATTATTATCTAATACGGTGATAAAATTAAAGAAAATTTTTAATAATGCAATAATTACAAAATGTACTATCCAAGCACCTTTATAATGTACCCAGTTAGCATTATTATTAGGATTTAATTGTTGGTCTATCTTTGTGTCTCGATTATCAGGTTCTAAATGTTGAATTAATGATGATGAACGCCTGTGACGAGTTTGGGATGGTGAAAAATCTTTAACATCTAAATTATCTTTATGACTAGGAAATTCCATTTTTTTTTTTGTACAGCTTGTTGTCTAATAAGTACTATTTCTATGGCTCTTTTAATATTTTTTTTGACTAATACTGGCTATAACTTCGGGTCAATAGTTTTGTCGGTAACAATTGAGATGATTCTTCGTTTATGTGATCTTTTATTTTTTATTTTTGAGAAAGCCTGACGCGAAAATGATTACCCGGAGTAGATCCGTACACCAGTAGTTAAGAAGGAATGATTTTTAACCAATATTTATAAGACAGTATAATTGTGCTTGTATGGGCTGGGTGTGCATGGAATAAGAAGGATACAGACCAAGAAGAATACAGGCAAGAAGAATATAGACAAGAAGAATATAGACCGAGAAAACTGTAAAATAAGAGGAATATAGAAAAAGAAGGAAGTAGCCTAAGAATATAGACTAATATAGAAAGAAGGCGCCCAATATTAATGAATGACTAATTTATTTTACTGTAAAACATGACTACCATTAAGCTGATTAGAGATTAGGTAACCTCTCTAACACTTTTAAGGGTTGGAGGCACAGCAATGAATATAATGAAGAATACGGTAATAAGCGGTAAAGATAGATAATGATCTCTCATACCTATTTTCATCAGTGGGTATGGATTGGTATCTCTCCACGCAGAATAACTGTTTAAGAACCAAGGGACAGGACGTCGTGATAGTTTATGATAGTTTATGATAGTTTATGGTAGTTTATGATGCTTGTGCTTGTGCTTGAATCCCACCTGAATGCCAACCAGCAGCAGTTATAACAATCCACTTCCCATCTAATTTAACTGGTTGTTTAATTTCACCATCAACATCGCCGATACCTAAGCAACCACAATTGTTCGAATTAACCCCCCAACTAAATACTTCTCCATTTGAATTTAATGATAAGTAATGATAATCACCGATTTCTAATTCAATTATATCATCTAATGGTATTACTTTTGGTAATACTAAGTTATCAGTATCGATATTATCATCATCTAACTCTAATTCATCACTTTCATCGTCAATGAATGAACTATTACCTAATAACACTTTTTGGTCTGATGTAAAAATAGCAAAGTTATTAAACCCGCCAACAATTTTTGAAAATTTTATATTGGTACCATTCAGATTATATGATTTAAGCCAATAATTAAATCTTTCCAATGGTTTGAAATCTTCGAGTACCGAATGACCAGTTATATTATGGAAATAGTGTCCTACATTGATTTTTCTACAAAATGCTCCATTTTTTTGAATTAAAATTATAAAATCTGGTCCCAAATACCAATCAATGATCAAATTATTAACGTCTGGTACAATCCAATAATTGCATTCCGAAGTAAAGTCTCCTTCGTTTACTTGCTGTTCAGTTAGAGCATTTCTTGAATACCAAATAATTAATTTACCCTTTACATAAAATGATGATAGATTCCACCCACATTTAATTTTTAAAATGGGAGGTAACGTAGAAATTTCTGAATTTTTTGTATCTTGAATACCAGGGAACTTTAATTTAATACCTTTTAAATCATTATTACCAGTATCCCAAGAATAAATGCAATTATCATCACTTAATCCAATAAAATGCATACGGCCCGATGAAATTGAAATTATTTTTGAGTCTTGAGTATCAAGACGAGTTACAAAACTTGATTCAATTTTTTTCCACTTTTCTTGCAGGGTTGTAGTATCATGTTTTTCACCTTGAGGCGGTTGATATTCTCTTAGACTGGGAATTTGCTCCGGTGGTAATGTTAAATTTGGATGAGTTACCCTAGGTAATGCTTCCCGCTCTTCAGCTGGCTCGTCAGGTGCACCTCTTGTTATTGGTACTGCTGCTCTTCGACCAGGAAAAGGTCTTGGACCGCCCCTAATTCCAGGTATTGGAATAACAGTTGCAGGTGGTGGAAAAACCCCAACTGGACCACCAAGTTGTAGTCTTTTCCTATAATCATTAATTTTTGGGCCCGGAGAACTATCCACTCTTCTTTTATAATCATTTCCTGTAAAGAATAACCCTTGATTAGTTAAAATTTGGAAACTAAAACCATTGGATTTTAAATCAGTAATAATTAAATTATTAAAATTTGACAAGTTATGAGGTAATTTAACATTTCTGTTAGGGGTTAATTTTTCTATAGGCACATCATTAATTTTATAGCCTAATCTACCTAAATCTGTCGACCCCCAGGTAAATAACTTTGACGGCAAAGTACGTAATTTAAATCTATCAATCCAATTATCACCTAATTGATTTGAACTATAATTGAATTTTTTTAAATATAGAAGCTTATAAATAGTTGGAGTTTGCAATTGATTATAAAGGGTCTTGCAAGTAATTGACAAGTTAAAAATATCTTCAGGCAACAAATTTTCACAGACTAACTCGATCAAATCAGTTGATAACTCATTGATCATGATTGCGAAATATGGATTATTTTTGAGCTGATAAACCTTTAAGTACTGATCTCACTTATTTATCAACCTCCTTTAATATCCTTTTAAGACCTCTATTTTCACAATACATTGTAGACGGAGCTCAAGCATAGGGGTAGAGAGCAAAATACCCAGTGATAAAAATAACAGGTATTTTAAAGATTTAGAGGTCATTAGGGTTTGATTACCCCTAGTTCAGTAAATATCCAATAAACACCCAATAACTCAATAGAAATTTAGTCTCCTAGTCAATACGTCCTTACGTGAACAATGACGACAAGAATAGATGACCCTTTAAGTACTAACTAGTAAAATTAGCCACAAACAACCTGTGCAAATTTAAATGGTGTTTGGAATTTGCAAAAGGACAACGCATACATTAAACTCAGATAAACACTCTAGTTGTTTCAAACTTAGGAGCATTAACGTAACTTGAATTGATATTAAGGCATACTCAAAGGTAAAGATCAACTAATCATTACCAATTCCATCGACATTGCCCCTTAAGCCCAAATTACACAATGTCAATGTGTAATTTGGGCTTATAGTCAATGTATTATACAATTTGTCACGCTACCACCGTTTTAAACCCGATAGAAAAGGACACAAGACGAAAACATTATATTAAACTATACTAAACACTAAAAACCTACCCCGTCGCTCAACCATATGGGAGCGCAATTCAATTAAAAAAATAATCACCAAATTTATCATCAAATTTATCAAATTCAAAATCCATTGGCACTGCAGGCCTACTACTTTACCACCAAGCATGATCCTCTCTTTCCCACTTAAATATCATTTTTCATTAAGTCCCTTTTCTACATAAGTAATCCATTTTCTATGTAAGTAATCCTGTAATGCTTTCATTTGTTTATCCAATGTGGTGTTAAATCCTATTAATAAAAAAAACTTTTCAATACAACTACTTCTGAGTTGTACTCAATGGGATCATATAGTGATAAATTTATTGGTGATGGTGTATTAATTGAAACAGGTGATAAATAATTAACAAAAGTATCTTTGTATAATAAATTTTCATCAAAATTATTATTATTATTAATTTGATTTGAAGAATTTGAAGAACCGCAAGAAGTTTTAAATGAAGTAGGAGTCGATAAAGGATCTAATAATCTTTGATTATCAATTGATAATCCCTTAATATTATTTTGCTCTTCAACACTTTCTCTTTCAAGCTGGTCGTCAAGATTAAGTTCAAGCTCAAGTTCAAGATCAAGATCAAGTTGATTGTTATCATCATTATTAATGTTATCGTCAATATCACTTTCCAATTTAAGCTTGATATCAGTTGATTCATTAGTTGATTCATCCTCATCTTGAAGATATTCTAAATCTTCATCATGATCTCCGTCAAAATTTCCATTTTTAATAAAAGTTTTATTATCAAATGTAAATTCCGGTAAATCATCATTATTCACTTCGATTAACTTTGGTACTGCCAAATTTGAATCAACTAATTTCTTAACTAATAATCCTTGATTTTTTTCAAAATCTCTTAAATTCTTGGTTAATGATTTGACATAACTTTCCAAATGCTCAACGTATTTTCTTTTCTTTTCTCTTGAAGCATGAGCTGCTCTTCTATTTCTCAAAATTCTTTCGACTCTTCTTTGTTCTTTTTCTTCTTTAGTTTTTGCTCTTTTTCTAGGTGGTAAAGCAGATTTAAATTCAGTCATTTTTTTTCAAAGTTTTCTTATTAATATAAACACACACACAGGATATACACGATAAACAATACTAAGCGACACTTAAGCGACACTTAAAGGATACTTACAAACGGATTCTTAAGGGATAACGAACTGATAAAATAAGTACGTTCAATGGATTGAGATTGGATGAAGAAAAAAAATGAGACAAAACACTGCCAATTTAAACTATTTCTCAGGTTTAAAAATAACCCGCCCACGAAGGCGTGCACCGACCATCAATCTTGGTGTCGGTGTCGCAGCAGCTGTTTACAGGCTATGTCGCGGGTTTACAGGTTACGTGTTTACTATAAACATCCTATGCAATACATACGTTTGTACAGCCATATAGACACAAACACTACGCTTGTACAGCCATATAGACACTGTGTATGTACAGCCATATTAGATACTGCGTATGTTTGTACAGCCATATATATATAGGAAAACACAAATATGGAGAAGTAAACAAACTAAATAATCAACATCCGATGTAGGGCATCCTTGTACATAATTTCTGAGCAGTATCTACTTAAGGTAGGTTGCGTTAGGTTTCGTTTAAACAACTCTAAAGGCAGCGTCAGATTTCGTTCAAATAACACAAAGGGTGTTATGATAAGACACACCTCCTTTGGGTAGGGATACTATGTGGCAGAATTTGCAATTTCCATAACTTCTAACGCGTAATAGTGAAGTAGTATACTCAATATCAGTCAAGAGGGATTTGATTTTTGCAGCTTTTCAATGCCTTGTAAAGTATCATGCCAGTTAACGGTTTATTTCACCCCTGGAACCACCCTAATATAATAATAACAAATGAATAAAATAAAATAAAAAAAAAGAAGGGAACAATGCCGTGAAGACTACAACAATACCGTTAAGACCACTTCAACGTTGAATTACGATTCCACAGATTTGTTTTCTCTAACAAGCATTTATCAGCCGCTAAAGTATAGACATCCACAGCACAAAGAAGGCAACTAACCATAGTCATCAACACAGCACAAAGAAGACAAGTAACTAGACTAGTATCTCAACTGTGAAGGGTGATGTATTGATAATTCCGAGATGTTTAAATGTATTTTATCCAACAGATACCTTACACCATGGTACTCTTGAAAAAGACTTCATCTATAGCGAACAGAAGAATAATTAAAACAACGCTATACTGGATTTTAAATTCCCAGCCCCCAGTAGTTGCAAATTAACAAAGAAATAGGTTATATTCCTTTAACCATGGTAGTTCTTGCATTTTCACTGCCCCTATTTTCACTACACTCTAATTATACTTAAAGTTATATTCAACCTTCTTACACATATACTTAGATTAGATTACATTGTCTTATCTTAAACTTATAGTTATGTTCAAACTTACACTTACACATACTCTTAGATAGGATTACATACTACAGGCTACAAACGTTCTATGTGCCTATATTTAAACTATTTACCGGTGAGTTCTTATAACCAATCAATATATCGAGAATACTTGACTGTCCCCGATATTGATACTTCTGAAACCCCTGAAGTAGACGATGTGTTGTGATTATTTCCAGAATACGAGTTTTCAACTTGTTCACCTGGATCAGCTTGTAAAACCCGATAAGTTGTCTCTATAAGGTGCAACTTTTTTTAACTTTTATTCTTTTTATTTTTTCTGTAGAGAGTACTCTTCAAAAGTTCAAACAAAGTTCAAACCGGGTCATTATCTATCATAAAGGCAATGTTTAAAGATGCTGATATTAGTGAAAGATGCAAATGTCCATAAATGTTTAAATTTATTTTCCGCCAAAGTGACTAGCTGTCAGACTGAGATCAGACAAATCTGACTGATAAAATATCTTCGCAAATGGATAAGTCGATATTAACTATTTCATCTCATGTGATTCATGGGTATGTAGGTAATAAAGCAATAATTTTCCCACTACAAATGAATGGGTGGGAAGTTGATAATTTAAACACCGTCAATTATTCAAATCACACTGGTTATGGGACTTTTAAAGGTGATATTATAAATAATGAATTATTGGTTAACTTGTTGAATTGTCCAAAAACTTCATTTTTAATCACGGGTTATTTGCCAAATTCTTTAGTTATTGAAGATATTAAAACTTTTTTACTTGAAAATAAGAATAATCATCAACGAATATATTTATTAGACCCAATACTTGGTGATGAAGGTGAAATTTATGTTAATAATAATTGTATTTTAAAATATCAAGAATTGATTAACAATGTTAAAATTGATATTATAACTCCTAACCAATTTGAATTGGAATTATTAACCAATAATAAAATTGTAACGTCACTGGATTTAAAAAAATCAATTGAAATTTTGAAAAATAAATCAATTAAATTTATCGTTGTAACTTCTTGTAAAGTTGATAAATTCTTATATTGTTTTGTTACTACTAATGATACTAATGATATAAAAGGGTTTAAAATCCCATTTATTGATGGTTACTTTACCGGGGTTGGTGATTTATTTACAGGATTATTAATTGATAGATTATATGAAAATTATTATCAACA
The DNA here is from genome assembly GCA_030565865.1 of Yamadazyma friedrichii. Taxonomy (NCBI): domain Eukaryota; kingdom Fungi; phylum Ascomycota; class Pichiomycetes; order Serinales; family Debaryomycetaceae; genus Yamadazyma; species Yamadazyma friedrichii. The sequence continues at coordinate 14,048 of JAJMGX010000014.1, forward strand.
ATTAAATGAAAATAGTAATTCAGATAGTTTATCATCACTTGTAAAATCAGTTAACCAAGTGCTTTCAATAATGGAAAGAATCCTTCATAAGACATTTGAAAACGGTCAAAAAAAGTTACAAGCTCTGGGGAACAATTCAAAAAGTACAAGTCCATTAATTGGTACTTTAGAAATTGGTAAATTTGAATTAAATTTAATCGAATCAAAAGAAATTTTTTCGTTAAAGGATGAAGAATTTGAAGTATTTGATTTTGATCGATTAAACTTTTAATATATACTTTATACATGGATTATAGATAATAAATAAATAAATAAATAAATAGACCAGCTATTCATAATTTTTAAAAAATTTAAACTTGTCGGCATAAAATGGCTAACACCAGGTGAAAAAAGCTTTACCTTCCACTTGTTCCATTCTTTCAATAACTGCCTTTTTAGTTTTTAATAATGGTGTTACATCGCTTAAATTCTCACTTGGTGAATTATTACTTGGTGAATTATCAGGAATGTCAATAAGATCATCCCAAATTAATATTGGTTTACAATTGGTTAAATCTAATGGAGTTTTATCATTTTTTGATAATATTGAAATAATATTAAATGCTTGACCTTTAATTATTGAAATTTGTCGTTTAAAATATTTTTCATTAAATTTTGAATCTTTAAAACTAATTTTTTTTAATCCTATAATTGTATTTTCCCACCATGATTTGGAAGTTAATAATTTTAAATAATGTTGACGAGTCAGGTAAGAAAATGGTCGACCAATAAGGGGGAAAGGAAGGAATAGCCAACCATAAGGGAAGGATCGCCACTCATTTGGATGTTTCCAAGGGAATGCTAAACCTGAATCAATTGCTCCAATTTTTAAAACTGGTCGATACAACGTCCTATTTATTTTTTTATTTGGTGATGATGTAATTTCATCAGTTAAATCAGTTAATCGATCACCAAAACCATCATTATTTGGTTGTAAAACCCATTCTATATTAATCATCCAATTATCTAAACCTCTATCAGTATTTCTAACTAAATAATCTAATATTACTAATTTCTCTAATTCTTCTTGAAATTGTAATAAATTTCGTTTACTCCATTTAAAAACTTTATCTTCACTTATCCAATCATCAGGCAATGTCGATAATTCAGGCAATGGGAAATTTTTAAACCATTGATTAGCATCAATATAATCATTTAAAAAAATTTGAAATGATCCAATTTTCCAAGTACTTGGTTTCATAAGGACATTCTTAGACCAAAATCCATAAAAAAATGAATCAGATTTTAAGTAAATTATATCAGTATAAGGAACAATAAAGCTTAGTAATCTTTGATCCATATAACTTGCTAAACTTTCAGATACATAACCTTGATTACTTAATAAACAACTACGCCCAAAAAACCAAGGAAAGAATGTACGATGAATCCATTTTTGCCATTTTGGTGATAAGGGACCATACGGTTCTTCAGATTTTGGTTTGAATACTCCTATTATAATTGGATCATTAAATGGATTACTATTACTATTATTCTTACTATTGGTAACAAATTTATTACCTAAATGATGAACAGTATGATCATTTGCTGTATAAATAAAATAGCTACCACTAGAACCTTTTGAAATCCTTAAAGGTGGCCGAATTTCAATATTTTTCAAAATTTGATTAATCAATTTATTAAATTGATTTAAAGTATAATGATACTGTTTATAAGGAATAATCGAATAATATAAATTATTGAATTCATCTTCGGATAAACTTTCATGATCTTTACATAATATTGAATATTCAATTTGATAATCATCTTCCACTTTTGACTTTTTAGTTATCCATTTACCAACTTTTTTAATTACTTTATTAATTGATTTTGTAGAATTCCGTCTGGGAGGTTTTAATCCACCTTCCTTAATTGTCCCTGCACGTTCTCTATCATTTAACCTATCATCCAACCTCCCATTTAAACCATTAATTAATACATCATGAGATTCTAACGTTTCTTCAATATTGAATAATTCATCGTCGTTGTATCTACCATGGAATGAAGATGAAAGAATTGGATTGTTTGGAGAAAACTCAGGACTTGCAATTGGAGTAGAATCATTAGATTCTATTGCCAGTGGCGTATTGGGATAAGATTTCAGTAATCTTGGTAATTCTGGTAACGAATTATGTAAATTTAAATTAACTCCTGTTGGCATAGATTATGCGAAGTTGTCTTAAACTTTCAATATGATAACGAGGTCTAAGTAAACCTCATATTAGAGGACTAATTGAGAAAGCTATCACACAAGGTAGAGTGCAACTATATGGAATAATGATACAGATAAAACTTCGGCAATTATACTTGTAGAAACATTGAAGAGAAACATTGAAGAGAAACATTGAAGAGAAACATTGACGAGAAAAGAACAAAAGAACAAAAGTATGGTATTAAATAAAAAAGAATAAACTAAAAATCATGGTTTGGAATAAGAACAAACCATTTAAAACAACATTGTTACCACTACCATTGTCCAGTACGGCCTTGGCCTCAACACTTAGGGTGTTTTCAACTTGTTTATTTGAATTTGAATTGGAACTTGAACTAGAAGGGAATAAACGATTATTTAAGTCATTGAATAATCCCATATTTTCTAAATCTGTTATGATGGCTTTAACTCCTGGTATATATCTTTTAAGCAAGGCTGATGCACCTGAGTATTTACCTGATAATAAATTACCAATTAAAGCGGTAATTGCTTGAGTCTTACCTAACACACCGTCAACGATTTCAGTTATATTAACTAATGAACCTAACGACGAAGTTAACGTTAAAATGTTAATATTTGATTTTTTCAAAGTTTCACTAATCAACTCGCCTGTAATATTGATGTATTCAGGAGTTGATAAAAATCTTTGAATTGTGTAAACTATAAATCCTGTGTCATTTAATGCAACCAATGTATCATTCAATCCAGTATAAAAAATCTTTGAATTTAACACAGAACCAGCAACATTACCAATTAATGTAGTTAATGACCCTGCAAAGTCTCTTTTTTTATTTTGATTAGCAGGTTTCAACAATTGATCGGCAATAATTGTAATTAAATTCATATTATCCTCCACAACCTTATAAATTAATTTTGACAATGTTGGTCTAAAATTTTCGTCCAATAACAAACCATCCAAGGTGCTTTGAACTAATCCACTATCAATTACCATACCACCGAGGGCAGTTAAATTGAGAGTTTCAAGGGTACCAGATAATAACGATCCAATTGAACTACCACTATGACTGCTACTATTTGAACCTGATAAAGCACCCGATATCAAGTGAGCAGTAGTATTTGATAAATATTCGATAACGTTATCATGATCCGCAGCATAATCCAATACTGTCCAAATGATCCCAGAATGATTCAATAAGTTGATTAAACCTTCGATAGTTGATTCTAAATCTCTTGCATGTAAATTTAAATCATCGATATCGGTTTTATATAATTGGCTACTTAAACCCTGATTAACCTCTTCTAACACAGACATTTGCTCGTCATCTAAAATGGTTTCCAATGGCTCAATATTAAATTCACTTATAGGAGACAAAGGTATAATTAATGCGTTGATGGAAACCAACCAAAACAACAAGTAAAGAATGTTCATCGCTTGCTGATGTTATGTGATGCTGTATTTAATGATGAAATGACCCCAGGAAAGACTTGACTAAGGGTTTAGAAGTTGGATAATTGATGATCTAAAATGACGAAAAAACGATGAAAAAATGATGAAAAAAACTGATAAAAGCAGTAATGGGGTATTTAAACTACTTTAGCTATGATCATCACTATCATTACATTTCATTACATATCCTAATCCAGTAAAGTAATAGACCTAAAAGTAAAATTACCCAACTAAGTTAATATTGAAAATAGACGTTACACAAAACGTAAACAGTCTTTGATCTAAAATTACTGTTTTAAGTAAAGAGTAAAACTTGAGACGCACGGCGGCAGAAATAGTGAAGAAATTAGGAAAATCTCCACTGCGAGGATATCACAGGCCTAACACAACAGAAATAAATTATTCTTTTTATATAACCCATCGCTGGACGTTAATTAAACAGTGTTGGAAGTTTGGAATATCAAAAGGTGGCACATAGGAATACAATATGATGTTCAGGTTACTTTTATTGCTTTTTATAACTCCGTTTATTAATGCAAACTGGATTGATGAGATTGATGCAATAGGCTCAGGCAATTATGAAAACATTATTGACTCATTAAAATTTATAACTGATGAAAGCGTTTTCAAAAGAGATGAGGATAGTAACAATACTATAGATGCTATTGTGGTTAGTGTGTATAATTCAGGGATACTTCAAGATACTTTATACGAAATTGCTACCCACCCAGAGCAAATTGATAATTTAGTTAATATAACCACAAACTTGTTGAAGGGAGAAACGATTAACGTTTCTAATTTTAATATTTCGCTTAATGCTACGGCGTTGATTAATGGAGTTTTAGATAGTGGCATTATTCCATCGACGGCGACTTATTTGTTGGTTAATGATACAAATAATCAGATTTTGGCCCAGGTTTCAGGTAATTTATTAGCTCGTAATGTCGCGGTTGCCCAAATTTTGAACAATCTAGGAGCTGGACAAGATTTGACGGTGAAGATGCTTGCAAATGCATTTGCTAATACGCCAAATTTAAATCCCAAATATAACAGTTCTGCATCATCAAAACAAACTATCTTAGGGTTGAGAGATTTATCAGATTTAAATTTGAATTTAGAATCCAGAGATGATAGTAATGCTGGTAGTGCGTCAGCATTTTTAAATAATTTAGTTAATGGTGTGCTTCATAGTTCCTTGGTTTCGACAAGTTTGACGTCCATTTTAGATAGTGTTGAAAGAACTGGTGTTGCAGGTCCTTTGATTATGGATGTAATGCAAAATAGTACCATTTTAGGTATGTTCCCACCATTAGTTAAAGGATTATATAATAATGGTGTATTGAATTTTGATTTAAATACTCCATACCAAGAAGCTAAAAAATCTGGAATTTTAAGTAGTGGACTCCAATATCTTTTAACTAGTCCTTATTGGGAACCCCCAGTTGCAAGATTATTGCATAGATTGGAACTTAACGGAGTTTTTAAAGATATTGAAGATGGTCTTTTTGGTCCATAACTGTTCGTTTGATGGAATTCATGATTTTATTTATACCAATTATACCAAATAATCAATTCGAAATGTTGTAGGATAATATATTTGTAATTTTATTCTATTATTTTTTCCTTTATTTTATTTATTATTTTTGCTCTTCGTTTGTTACTCTATGGTTGTTGTCTTCTTGCATTCAAGTGTGAATGTGATTCTTGCGAATAGCAAAGGAAATATATAAATGTACACGAAGAATTGAAAAGGTAGAAATAGAAAATCGAAGGAATAAAGCTATATAATAATAAGAATCAATCTTTAGGGTAATATTGATGAAATGTAAAAAGTATAAATCAAGGTGGAGAGTCTTTTTTAACAACGGAAGTATCACAATAGATAAACAATATCGTAGAGGGAAACTATCATCAAATATACATTTCAACTTTTATTCTATCAAAAACAAACTAACATCTTGAAACATAAATCCATACCAACCTAAAAATAAACAATCTATTGAACCTCTTAACTCATATCAATCTAATTAGTTATGTACTAATTATCTACCAAGATCAAAACAACATTAAGTGTTTTAAAAATGTAACGCATTCATAATTCCATAACCAATAGTAATGACTACAACAAAAGCAATAATTGATGCCGGTACACCTCTATTAATAAAAGTATTAACGGTTAGATATCTTTTACCTAACTCATCGGTCATTGAAATTGCAGTAACATTTGGAAATCCCGAAGTTGGTAAACCCATTGCTGCTGAAGAAAGTAATGCAGTTGCCATAACTAATAAATTAGCATGGTTAGTTGGTAAGTTTTCACCAACTTCTTTAACTAATGGGATAATAATTAATGCTGCTACAGTATGAGATACAAATGTAGCAAATACCAAAGTGACAATACCAAAAATAATTAATATAAGCCAAACATCAAAATTCATAATTTTCTTTTGTAATGCTAATGCTATAGTATTTAATAACCCTGAAGAACTAATACCTTTACCTAAAGCTTGTCCACCCATAGCTAATAAAACAATGGACCAAGGGAAATTATTTAAATCATCGGTTTTTAATAATCCTGTTCCAAAAAATAAGACTACCGGTACAATAGCAATTATACCACTTGCACCAAAAGTTGATTCAATATTACTTTCAACACACCATAATAAGATAGTAGCCACTGTGACAAGCATAATGAAATATTGTTTTGTAGTCCACGCATCTTTAATTGGTTTAAAGGGTTTAATTTTACTAGTATTAATTTTAAAAGTTAAGATTAAAAATAACCAGATTAATACTGTACCAATAATTGAAACAGGTAATGCTACAGCAAACCAGTTCCCCCACCCAGGATTTGGATCCATTGATTGAATACCAATAACATTTTGTGGTGAAGCAATTGGTGATGACATACCAGCTAAATTTGAAGCTAATGCAATACCTAATACTAAAGCTTGAGCGAATGGACTTTCAGTTGGAATAGCTTTCAAAACATGTTGGATTAATGAATAACATAAAATTGGAGTTGCAACATTAGAAATCCACATGGCCAAAAAAAGTGCAATGAACATAATGGTTAATAATATGTTTCTAGGTTTAACTCCAACAGCACTTAAAATCCAAGAACTAACAATCTTTGCAATATTATATTTTGATAATGCTGCTGCTAAAGTAAACCCTCCAATCAAAATCATAATAACTGAATTCCACATAGCAGCTAATATATAAGCAGCTGATGAAGCGGCACCCATAGTTGAGCCATCATCATTTTTTAACATTCTACAAGTGACTATTAATAATGGGATTAACATGGCAGTGGTATATAAAGGTAACGCCTCTGAAGCCCATAACATTGCCGCAGCAACTAATACAGCTAAAGATCTTTGTTGAACTTTATCTTCAAAAGTGTGAACCGTCAATAAAATAATGAAAACAATAATAATTATTAAAAGTTTAAAAATTTGCCAACTAACTAAAAATTCAGGTAATTTAATACATTTATTGAAAATTTTATAAGTGTTAAAATTCAAATTTAATAAATTTTTATTATTAATGGAAAAATCTTGATTTTTATTTTGTAAACTTAATAAGTCTTTCCAAACGGTATTTCTTTCCCAAATAATATGATCTCTTAAATAACTATTTAATTCAACAATAATTGAATCGATGTTTTTAGAAGAATCTAATTTAAATGATAAGTAAACAAAAGAATTTAAAATTTTATCAATTTTAATATTAATATTCTCCAACGATTGATAATTAAAAATTGAATTATTATTATTAGTTAAATAATCATTTAATTCATTTTTAATTTTATAATTTAAATTTTTATCGAATTTTTTAGCAATTTTATTAAAACCAATTTTGTTTAATTCAATAAAGGATTTTAATTCATTTAATTTAATATAAATAATTTTACAACGTTGTTTTATACTTAAAATTTTTTGTAATTTCATATCTTTTTGATTTAATAAAACGGACGAGTGATAATGCTCTTCATCTTCATCATCAGACGAATCAATTTCTTCACCATTATTTCTGTCGCCATTCTCGACGTCAGTAGTAGCATTTTGAGTAGTGATTCTACTAATCTTATTTTCCTTTTGGTGTTCGATAAAATTAAAAATTTGATGATAATCACTATCTTGTAGATTAATTAAATCTTTAATCAAAATGTCAAATTCCTGAGCGATTTCTTCATGTTTTGAATTATAAAAAGCATTTAATTTGTCTAATTCTATAAGGACTTGTTTGACAAATTCTTGTAATGGATTAAATTTATCAGATGATTCGATAGACTTTGCATAGACTTCAACGTCATTGCTTTCCTTTTCATCAAAGTTACCTTCATGATTAGCTTTATCTACTCCTAATCCTAATTCTAAATCTTTTGAAGACGAACTAGATTCAATAGGATTTAATTTTAATAAATCCAACAAGCTATCATTATGCTTGTCAAATTCAATACCTAAATCTAATTGTTTTTGTTGTAAATTATAGATGAGCTTTTTTAAACCATCGTAGTCGATATAGTTGTTATTCCAATCCGGGACAGAATTAAATTTTAAAGATTGGTTGAATTTCATGGTACTCCAACACTTTCACCCTTTTCCGATAGTGGTTGATGTCTTTTTAATAACGTTGGTGGTTCTACAGCCTCTAACCGTTAAAAACGAATGTCAAAAAAATTTGCAGCTTGTTGGCTCTGATGTCAAGTCCAAAGAAAGTTAAGGCTCGTGTGACAATTTTTTCTGAGTATTTTTTGGATGAGATGGATTTTATCTTCCTCTAAATTTCCTTTTTCTTGACAATGGAAATTTTTCTAAGGGGCAAAATTATATTGTGACAAGATTAGGAGTTAGGTAACTAAATGCAACAGGCTCTAGGACCTTAGCAACCGATTCAAATCGAGAGGAAACAGAAAAGAGAAAAACTAGAGGTCAAAATCAACACAAAATCATCACAAAATCGACATAAAAGCAACCTACCACGGTTCCATTAAATTTGACGGTTGTTTGATCAACATAGAATAATTCACAGTATAGTTAGTTTAGTTCTCTACAACTGCCTGCTGGTTTATTATTGGATGGAAAATTTAATATGTTCATCCACTCTATTTGCATTTGCGTTCATAGTATCTCATTCTGTTCTAGGAAAGTATTAGCCAATGAATTTTTCCATCATTTGTAGTGATTGCATTGTAATTCCATAGAATATAGGGGCCGATCATCGTGCCTGAGAATATTAACATGCATAGTTAAATTGCTGTAGAGCTGAAAGTTATGAAGGAGAACTAGTAGAGTACTAGTAAAAGATGAAATCGACAGATATTGACGGACATTGACAGAAATTGACCCTGACTTGTCATGGAATTATTTTAGCACTCTGACACTGCCCATGTAATGCAAGATCCCTACGATTTTTTTCCATTGATTTGATTCGTAGTAGTGAGTTCACTTGTTACGTTTAACCAATTCAGGTGGTAGTCATCGTTTGAAGTTCCTTGTAATTGACATCCCTCATGAACTGTGTGCCATAGAATAGCCTGTAAAGGGACTAGAAGCTGGGATTCTGGTATTTCCAGACGCACGTGATAAACAGATGATAAACGCATGATCTCCCAGTACAAAATTTAATGAAGGTGCGCAGATAATGAATCGATTGCCACACAAACCATGTATAAATTTAGCAAAACATTAATTGGCCATTCGAATGACGTTAGAGACTTGTCAAATCATAATGATGAAATAATCTCATGTTCAAGAGATGGAACGGTGAAAATCTGGAAAAATTCCAACAATATTCAGGTTCCAACCACCATTTTAAATTCATCCAGCGGTTCATTTATAAATAGTATTGCCTCCATTGGTAATGGATTGATTGCAAGTGCTGGTAAAGATTGTATTATATTTATCAATTCGATTGATGACGTTGATGCTGATGTCGGAACAATTTCCAATTTAATTGGCCATCTGAATAATATTTGTTCACTTCATGCTTACCAAAATCTATTAATCTCATCCAGCTGGGACGGTACAGCTAAAATTTGGGATTTGAGTAGCTTTGAATTACTTTCAACCCTAAATAATGACGGTATAAGTGTGTTAAACGCTATAATTTTATCAGAAAATAAATACTTGACTTGCCTGGCTGATCGATTAATTAAATTATGGGAAAATAACAAGGTAGTTAAAACATTTAAAGGTCACAGTGATGTTGTGCGTAAACTTTTACCAATTGACGATAATTTGTTTGCATCAAGCGCCAATGATGGTACTATAAAAATTTGGGATTTAAATACTGGTGAAGTAATGCATGAATTGACTGGCCACGAGTCTTTTATTTATGATTTAACTATATTACCTAATGGTAATTTAGTAAGTAGTGGTGAAGATAGATCAATTCGAATTTGGTCATTAACTACTTATAAAATTTTACAGGCTATCACATTACCTTCAATCTCAAATTGGTGTTTATTAAGTATTAATAATGATATTGTAGTGGGTACAAGCGATAATAATATTTATATTTTCACCAATGATAGTGGAAAAATTGCAGATGAACAAGATTTAAAGCTTTTTGAAGATTCGATTAAAAATTCCTCCATTGCTGAACAATCAGTAAATGTAAATAAAACAGACGTACCAGATTATTCCCGTTTAGATCAACCAGGTAATGAAGGACAGACCGTCATGGTTAAAAATAATGTTGGTACCATTGAAGCTCATCAATGGTCCAATAATCAATGGAATAAAATTGGTGATGTTGTTTCATCATCATCGTCATCTTCAAAGAAAGAATATAATGGCAAACAATATGATTATGTTTTTGATGTTGATATTGAAGATGGCAAGCCTCCTTTGAAATTACCTTTTAATGCCGCCGATAATGTCTATAGTGTGGCAGAAAAGTTTTTGGCTGATAATGAATTACCAAGTAGTTATACTCAAGAAGTAGTTAATTTTATTCAAAAAAATACTGAAGGTCTTCAATTAACCGAGGGTACGTCTTCCACTACAAGCAACCCCCAAGGTGCAAATCAAACTACTACAAACAATAGTGGTAAAACTTTAACCATTTTACCAGTAACAGATTATATTACATTCAAAGATGTAAATAATGATCAATTATTTAAAGGATTAACAAAATTCAATCAATTAAATGGTAGCAAGTTACCTGCCATCCCATCGAATTTTAACGTCAGTAGTAGTGAATCATTAAATATTATTAATACTATAGTTAAAGAAATTTTTGAATGGGAAGAATCAAGTTATTTAATTGGATTTGATTTATTAAGAGTTTTAATTATTAATTTAGGTATTAGTGATATAATTCAGGATGAGCATTTACCTGAATTAATATTATCTTTTATTAATAAAGGTTTAAAGAGTGAAAATCCAAGTTTATTAATGATGTTGTTAAAATTTTTAAGTAACTTAATTGATTCAATAATTTTTATGCAAATCTATTTGACTGAAGAAAATAAAATCACTCAATTTAGTACATTTTTAATATCATTATTATCAAATTTAAAAGATAAATTAGATTTGATTGATGATAATCATAAGCATTATAATCAAGTTTTAATTAATTTATCAACTTTTATTTATAATTTGAGTGTTTTGCAAATCAAGCAAAAGATTGACAATATTGAAATATCAATATTCTTCAATAGTAGCGATAACAATTTAATTAAAAACAATGAATCCTTATATAGATTAGCAATAAGTTATGGTAATTTAAAAACCATTAAAATAAAATTACCTGAATGGAAATTTAAAGTTCCAAATGAATCAAGATTTGATTCATTGATTGAAGAGTTGAAACTTCTTTAGAGATTAATTTAGAAAGTATCTTAGAAAAGGTATTTCATAATCATTATATTAAATATACACATATTTGTTATGTTTTCTTTTTAAAATAACTCTGGTACTTGATCAATAAATTTACATAATTTATAATAATTGTCGAAATTGAAGTTATCACTTATTTCAACCACTGAAAATGCCGTTACTTTCAAGTTGTCAGTAATTCTACCAATGATTTCAAAATTTTTATTTATTTCTGGGGTGGAACCTGTTGATGTGGATAAATCTAATTGAACTTGTCCGTTACTAATTAATATCCCGGATGATCCATCATATTGTTCTAATTTGCCAACGATTCTGACCAACTTTCCTTGATTGCTTTGCAATAATGTACCGTCGATTCTTTTACTAGTGGTATCCATAACGCGTTGTAGATGTTTGAGATTTTTGATCGCGATATAATTTTTTTGACGTTTAGGCTGGTGAGTACGCTAACAAAACCATTTGATTTTGCAAAAAAGAGAAAACGGAATAAATAACACCAGTAGTAAGATTAAGAGCACAGTCTATTAACAGCTACATAAATCTTTTAAAAAAGCATCAGCTTCACCTCTTTCTTCAGCTCTCATTAAACTTTCACCAATTAAAAATCCATCAACTCCCTTGGATTTATAATCTGTAACATCTACGACTGAAGTTATACCCGATAATGCTAGTACCAACACATCTCCCTTCCTGTCGTTAACTTTAATTTGATCCAATAAATTGGTGGTAGTATTTAAATCAACATTGAAATTAACTAAGTTACGGTTATTAACACCGATGATTAATGGTTCTTGCTTATTATTATAATTTAAAGTAATAGCCAATTTTAATTCTTCTTCATTATTAATCTCAACTAAAGGGATCATGCCTAAGGAGTGTGAATAATTGTATAATTCTTCTAATAATTTTGCATCTAACATTTTAACAATTAATAAAACTGAGTCAGCTCCTGCAATTCTACTTTCTAAAATTTGGTATTTATTAAAAATAAATTCCTTTCTTAATACACCAGGTCTATTCTTTGAGGCTTCAATTGATTTACGAATTATAATTAAATCGTCCAAGGATCCTTTAAACCAACTTGGCTCGGTTAATATTGAAATAGCTGAACATCCATTTTCTGAGTAGGTTAAACTTTGAGTGATTGGGTTGGCTTTAATATTAATCACTCCTTTTGAGGGTGATGCTCTTTTGAATTCACTAATTATAATATTCTTACCTTGAGTTTGAGTTTGTTTTAATCTATCGTAAAAATTAATCAATGAAGGTGCAATTCCAGGAGTTTTTAAATAGATTTCTAATTCCTCAAATGACTTACCTGGTAAATTTTCAATGACTGAATAATCTTGCATTCTTTGATTATAAATTTTTTCAAGTATATTATTAGCTTTAGTATCATTTGAAATATTATTTGAAGAGGTATTATTATCAGCCCATCTACCACCTTCAATTGATAATATATTATCAATCATGATTTGTCCAGATTCAGTTAAAATTGATTCAGGATGAAATTGCACCCCTTCAACTGTAAATTCTTTATGTCTAACTCCCATAATAATATCTGGTTGAGTTTCAGTTGTTGCAGTAATGGTTAAACAATCAGGTAACGATTTTAATGAACCGGCTAATGAATGATACCTCGTAACTGCCACTGATTGTGGTACTCCATTAAATATCCCCTTTCCATCATGTTTAATAGTGGTGGTTTTACCATGAACAATTTCTCCAGCATAACTAACTTCACCACCAAATACTTCAAACATACATTGTAATCCCATACAAACTCCAATAATGGGCAACTTCCCCTTAAAATATTCAATAGCTTGTTTACTAATCCCTGAATCGGTACTTGGATGACCAGGACCTGGGCTTATAAAGATAATATCTGGTTTAATGACTTTTTCAATTGTTTCGATATCAATTTTATCATTTCTATAAACGTCCACTTTACCGCATAATTTTGATTGGTTCAAGTATTGATATAAATTCCAAGTGAAAGAATCATAATTATCGATCATCAACACATGCTTGCCTGTCATATTTCTCTTTATTTCAACGGCTATATGATTTCTGAATTTTTTTTAGCTGTCTATATTTTTTTCAGAGCTGCGAAAATTTGAGTCATATTGTACATTGTATAAAGATCTAGAAACTAAGCAATAGTTATGATACCAATACCAGGATACCAAGTCTAAGACACTAGGACTCTACGAAGTTGTCAGTAATAAAAACACCTAATCCATTTTCTTCTTTGACTCCTGTTTAACTTCCTCAAATTCAAACTCTACTCCTTTTAAGACAACAACACTAACTAGTTCCAAAATTAACATAAATAAACAACTTAAAATTGCCAATACATAATTTGAAATAGTTGTACCAATGTCTAACCAGGAACCTTCAGTTTTAACTAAGTAAAAAAAGTTTAACGATAAAATATCACAAGTTGAAATAATCAAAGTTGAAATTGTAAATTTTTCAATATTCAATTGATAATTCATGATACCTAAACAACTTGATAATAAAATATAAGGAACAATCAATTTTAACATTAATAATGCACCCATGGGGAAAGGATCAAAAATTGGTATCAATCTATAGACGGAATCTAAGGAAAATGATGAAATTGATGCAATATTACCAGTACCAAAGAAAGCTAATTGTAAATAAAAAAGCCCAATAATAGTAACTCTTAAAGTTTGAGCCCAATTTAATTTATTATAGACAATTCTTTCAATATATAACCATTGTAATAAAATTAATGAATATCCAATGTAAAATAATAATTCAAATGAAATTGTTAAAATTATAAATGTTGGCACAAATGTTATAAATATTATTAATAATCTTAATTTATAATTACTATTAGGCTTCAAACTGTATAAAATTGGAATTATAACGATTGAAATAATAAATATTGTCCAACTAAAAATTTGACTATATAATGGTAATCCTTGTCTTTTTTGTAAGGAGTTAACTGAAATATTAGTGAAAAATAACATTCCAATAATACAGATTATTTGTAAACTAAGTAATTTTTTACTATATGAATCAATGATTGAATTTAATTTGATCATTCCAATCAAGCCAATCATTAAACTTAATATACCACCAATATTTATTTGTAATAAATCTTCAGTTTTAATAGGATTTAAGTTTGTAAAAATCGTCATAAAACAACAACTAAGAAACCAACACAATTTATTCAATGCTCCTAATTGTGAAAAAAACATTGGGTAAAATCCAACTAATATAAATAATATCGAAAATATAATTCTATTGAAAAACCCATAAACAATACTTTCATACATCCCAATAAAGGAAAATAATATAAAATATTTGGTTAAAAATGGAATATCTTCAAAAAGTTTGCCTAATCCATTAGTGAATATTGAATAATCATTAATTATGCTATACCAAAAATAAATTGGGAACAATGCATACATATAATAATTGAATGGTGAATTTTGGTAGTATAATATATAAAAAATTATTGCTCCAATACCAACCGCAATACTACCAAGCAATGAAGATTGTGAATCATTATAATTCTTAATTATGAAAAGTTTTAAAAAAATTATAAATGAAAATGTAATCCAACCAATAAATCCAAATGTTACAATTGTTCTTAAAAATAACCAATTATAAGTTTGTAAATAATTTAAACCAATTAATGATTGTTCAATTAAAATTTTACATAATGCAATAACTTCTTGTTGATCATCACTATTAAAATTATTTTCTAAACTTGCAAGTAAACCTTCAATCTTTTCTTTATACTGATTAATTTTAAAATCCTCAAAATGCTTAAAAGGTTTGCATTTAAATTGATGTTCATAAACTTCTCGTTCTTTAACATTATATTGTTCAATCAATGCTAAAGCATTACTATACAACCCTTTAATTTTGAAAATTGAATCATCTGATAAATAATCCATTGGTAATTCACCTACCGAATTTTTAGGATAATTTGTCCCAATTAAATAAGCCATTAATGGTGAAATGTCAGCTTGTTTAACATCGTTACGTACTAAATGATCTAATTGCCAAGTATTAAAATAATCATCTTCATATCCAGAATTTTTAGGTAAATTTTCAATTAATTCGGCTTTATCAGCCAATTTCGGTTTATTGATACCTGCCCCCCAAGCAATCAATGGGGTACGAGTGTTGTTTGGATGACCATCACCATGTGACCCAAAATCTGACATTCCATGATCTGCTGTAAAAATAAATGAAGTTTTATCATCACCGAAAAAATCGTTGATTTTTGGGATCAATTTTGATAATTGATCATCAACATAAACCAAATTATCATAATATTCAGCTGAAAAAGGTCTATAAGCATGACCAGCAGTATCTAGACCTAATAAGTGTAAGAAAAATACATTACCCTCTTTATGTAATTCATTATGTAAAGTTTGATTAGTCGTCAGATTATCAATCAACTGATTAAAATGATCAAAAACATAAGCATCTAAATCGGTTGAATTAGCGGTAAAATCTTCAAACTCATGTCCATACATATGACAATCAATTTTACCTGGTACAACATTACCAATTGAGAATATTGGTAAAATGTCTGGTGAACCAAATGAGTAGGTGTGAGTTGACTGGTTAAAAAATGAATCAAAATCCACAGGGTTCTCTTTCCAACCCTTAGTGACAGCGCTGACATCTTCATAAAATCCAGCAATCATCGCAACATGCCCAGGTCTTGATTCAGTTGGCATTCTAGTATTTGAAATTCCAAATCTTCCTTCATTTAAAATTTTATTTCTTAAAAATGGCGCTAAGTAATTTTCTTTTCCAGTGTTTGGGTGAACAATCTTTTTAAAAGTAGTATCAGCTCTCAAACCATCACCAACAATTAACACCAATCTTTTAGCGGGAGGACTTTCATTAGAAACATGTTGATTCATTCCATGAACTAGCGGTGATACAAAATAGATATCAAAAATTGACCATAAGTAGAATAAATGAAACACCACCCCTACAAAAAGAAGTAGCTGACGTTGAGGGTTCATGTTTATTCAGCTAATGTAACTTCGAAGGATAAAAGAAATAATTAAATGAACGACTAAATGAGCTCAAGTCAATAAAAACACGTAGTGGAAAATTTTCAAGCGCGCTAATCTATAGTGGTTTTATTTGCACCCAAAAACGTAATCTGTGTATATCCCTTTTGCAAGCCCACAAGAAAACAATAGAAGCGAAGATAGAGAACATTAAAAGACTAGAGAAGAAAGAGTGAAGAAAGAGAGAAGAAAAAATAACTATCATTTCTCATTACTTTACACATTTCTATTATAACTTAAACTTATTCTTCCAATGACAATTAAATCTATGCAATTTCATAATAGTATTAAAAATTAACAACAGATCATTATAATTTTTTAAAACTTGAACGTCTTGTTCTAAACATTCTTCATAGATATCAAAATTAGACTCATCTTCATTAATTATATCATTTAATTCTTGATCTCTACTGGCTCTTTCCATTTGATAAGTAATAATTTTAGTTTTATACTCCAAAAAATCACGTTGGTATCGTTTGATTGAATTTTCATAATTTTTCCAAATGGAAACATCTAAATTCTCTGGTAATTTGACATCTGGAGGATTTGGTGGTTTGATCTTTTTAACTTTTGGATTAGCATTAAAATCTATCATATTTAATCCTTGTGATGGCGATTTATTGTGTTTAAATTGCTTTTGGTTAACTGGGGTATATAAAGTTTGGGCTTTTGAACTACCATCAGAATATTCTGATAACCTGGGTTTCTTGGATGGTTTAAAAGTTTCTTTGGTATTACGCTTTTCACTAGTCTTTTCTAAGTTATCCAATAAATCTTGGAAATCAACTTCTTCAATATTAGGTTTTAAAGTGTCTTTCATGTCATCAAACAAAAATGGCTTTTTAGCATCTTTTCTTCTTTTTTTCAAAAGAGCTCTTAATACTTGTTCGCCTTCGTTTGAAGTTCTTCTTTTAGTGGTAGATTCGCTAGTTTTTGGTGCGTTATTATAAATATTTTTTGCTTGCTTACTCGTTAATATTTCTTCGTCTTTATCTTTATCTTGTTGTTGATTTGAATTGCTTTTATTACTACCGTTAGGTAAACTTTCTTCAAAATTAGGATCTTCAGCACTATCAGATGCCTCGGATTCAGGAGTTGAACCATTTATTTCTCTTTCTGGTATTTGCAGTTTTTGTTCGGTTTCTGGCTCAGCTTCTATTTCGTCCTCCATTGGTACATTATCTTCAATTATCTCTTCAACTTCAATCCCATCTTCCATAAATTCTTCAACTGGTTCTATATGAATTTTCTTATCCCTCTTTTTTGAATTGCAAATATCACTGTTGTTTTGCTGTTCACCTGGCTCAGGCTTTTGTACATATTGTTGCTCAGGGGTAACGGTTTTAAAATCATCATCTTCACCATCAACACTATTATTATCATTATCATCTATAATTTCAACTTCACCTTCAACTTCACTTTCAATTACGATGGGGTCACTTTTTTTAGTACCGTGGCGATTGCCATTTAATTCATCTTTGGATGGCAGCACGGATCTTTCAGTATTTAATCTAGTTGAAGATTTGGTTTGAAAGACATCATCATTAAAATTTCTAAATGGCTGATTCCAATGGGCAGTATATGCCTGTCTTTTACGTTGATTATATAAGTTTTCTTGATCTCCGTATTTTGGATTTTGCTGTTGTTGATTTTTCAAAATTTCTAGCTGCTCTTGTTTCAATCTTGATAGCTCTATTTCGGCATCTCTTTTAGCTCTTGCAGCTTGTTTTCTAGCTAATTCCGCTTGTCTTTGAATTTCGGCTTCTTTTGCGAGCCTTTCATCTCTTTCTCTTTGAGCTTTTAATTCGGCATCTCTTCTAATTTTATCCATCGTAGCTTGTCTTTGTTTTTGAATCAAGTCATCCGTGGTAAATCTACTTTCATAATGCCTAGTATAAAAATTATTGCTGGTATCAAAATTTGTAAAACTAAAACTATTTGTGGATGTTGAGAACCTTGAATTAAATGCATAAGGATTATGATTAATATTATTACTTGCTGTGAAAATGTTATGAGTCAAATCATATTTCCTCCTATTTTCTTCCGATTTAAGTACATCATAGGCTTCATTAATCGTGATAAATAATTCATGTTGGGCGGGATCTTTCGTTTTATCAGGATGACACTTAACAGCCAATTTTTTAAATGATTTAGCTATTTCATCCTGAGTAGCATTAGGCGGTATTCCAAGAACCTGATAATAATCTTTTGATGACATTGGATAGCCCTTCAACGGTTGATCTTTGATTGATCTTAGATACTGAGGATTTTTTTGCCAGTGCGCATCGATATTAGTGCACAAATTGGGTAGTTGGTGATAGAGATACCTTTACATAAATAGGACTTTACGTCAAGTAAAATATATTCTAATAGCTCATAATAATAAGCAGTCAGAGGGTATGGACCTCCTACGGTTTAAACTCTACTCTGTAGCACTGGACATGCGATGTTATCTGCACCAACTTTAAAGTGGCAGGGATTCCAATCTGCTACAATTGTCTATAATATTCAATATTTATGTACTTCTATATACACACAAATAGAAGAAAACTAAAGACTAGAGAAGAAAGAGACAAGGAAAAATAAATATTATTTTTCATTAATTTATGTGTTGTTCTATCAACCAATACTTACGACAATTATGTTCAAATACCTTTTTTGGTTGGTATAAACAAAGCTTGGTCACTAGAGCTACCATCAGAAGACTCTGAGAATATTTGGTTCTTGGATGGTCTAAAGGTTGTTCATCTTCGTTTGAAGCTATCAGTTGAATAAGTTGAAGGTAATGGAACCAGAGTGAGATAGGCATGTATCATATTCTATATTACTATTTAATCTACCGAGAGGGTAACATCTTGAACAAAGGTTCTGTTTAATTTCTCCAAGATGATTTTACCATAGTCAGGAATGGTAGCCATTTCCACTTTATCTAAGTCAAATATCAGGTTTGCATTTGCACCACCATAATTTTTTGGTAGGATTGACTTGTCAAACCATTGCGATAAATCACCATGATTTAAAGGTCTGAATTTATTTAAAGTTTCCTTATTTATCACCCCGATAGTGGTGAAGAAATTGAACACCCAACTCATTAAACTTGGCACGTTGATAAAAAATTTAGTGGAGAGTAACTCAGGATAATTATCACCAAATATCTTGATAATTTCTTTGGTTGATTGTCTCATATTTTTGTCAGGACTAAACATAGAAACCCCCTTGTAGTCATGAATTTGAACAATTTTGTGATTATCCTTATCAGTGAAATCGATCAACAGCAATGATTTTTCCATTAACCCAATTCTCCATCTTAAAAACGCCGAACCAATTTTTTTATCTGAAGCATCACCAAACTGTTCAAAAAGTTTTTTGGGGGATTTCATATTGCCATATAAATTCCAAGTACCTACCTTATAATTAGGTATTTTCTCCTCAGGTAAGAATGTTATAACTCCTAGTTCAATTAATTCATCAGGAAATTTTTCATTATAGGCTGCACTTAAAGGCTGGAACTTAAATCTCCAATTAATCGTCTCCACAAGTTTATTAATGGTAATGTCAACGTCAAAATTATTAGCTACTAAGAATTTCAATAAAATTTCATTACGAATTGGGACATTAACATGGTCCTCAGAGTCAAGATTTATTCTATAACCAAATATTTCATCGTATTCAGGGTTTGATAATTTTGATAATATTTTAGGTATTGATTCAATAAGTGTTGATAGCTTCGTTTCTTGTTCTTTAGTTAGTGTAACTGCCGAAACAACTGCTTTCTCTGTCTGTCCCATATTTGTGTTACTTAATGAGAGAGAAAACCGAGTGCGCTTTATATAAATATATATTTACAGTTCTATAAAGCGAGAGAGAATAGCATTTAATTATTTGAACCTGGTACTATTTTAAAACTAAGGATATCATTCTTACCTACATCCACCACATCCTCTTCACCGACTTTCACCCCACCAATAGTTTCAATTGCAGCTATGGTCACATCACCCATGATTTTCTTAGCAATAGAAATAGTAGAAGTACCTCTTTTAACTAATGTGCAGTTACGAAATACTTCGGTACCCGAAGCACCAGTGAAGCTATGAATGTTTTTCACGGTATAAACAGGTATTAAGTCTAATAAATCAACGGCGGCTTGAAGCAACTTAGTAACACCCGTTGACCCAAATCTGTATAAAACCAAATCTCTTATATTTTCGATTCTGGTGGACAATTTTTCATCCAACGGTTTTAAATCCAGATCAGGCAAATCATCTTTGGTATCAATGAATTCTGTACCGGATTCATAGTTTATAAACTTTTGATTTGATAATTTTCTTAATAAAATTTCCGTGATGGATGATGTTAAAATGCATTTTGAATCAGGATATTTTAGTATAATCTTTGAAACGTTTTTATCGCTATCAGGGTGATCCATTTTATTTAACGCTAAAACGGTTGGGAATTTAACTTCCATGAAACAATGAATGACTTTTTCTAACATTTCATCATCCCAATCTGGCAACGGTGGCAAATTTGGTATTAAGTCCAATGCTTTATGAATTAACTGCTTGTTAGCATAATACCCACCCAATTGTTGTCTTAAAGTTTCAACTGAGGTTGATTTCGTTGCGATATGTCTTCTTCTAATCGACCCCCATTTGTCTTGTAAATTACCTAAAATCCATCTAAATATTTCATCTTGTAACCACTCAATATCCTGCAAAGGATCATAACCTCGAGTGTTTTTACCTTCAGCATCGGTAGTACCACTGACATCAACAATATGAATTAAACAGTCAGCTTCCGTCAAATCACTTAAAAATTTATTTCCTAAACCTCTACCAAGATGAGCATTAGGCACCAATCCAGCAACATCTAATAACATTATCGGTACCCCCCTTTTACCATCATTGCAATAACCGTACGTTGGCTTACATTTATCTGACATTGAAAATCTTACACAAGCACACTCCACTTCTAAATACCCTGTAGCTTTATTAGGATCAATCGTGGTAAACGGGAATGATCCAATTTTAGCGTTAGCATCAGTTAACGCATTCAACGTAGTTGATTTACCTGCACTAGGTTTACCAACCAACCCAATGACAGTTTCTCTTCCCATTCCTTGACAGCGTTTACCTTCAGATGTCTAGTTCTAGAGTCTATAGTATGAAAAAAAAATGATGGCTTTGACAAGAACGGTGCGAACAAAAACCTCAAGTTGTTATTGAAGGCTCTGATAATTGATCATTCACATATTCGTCAATTGAATCAATTACAATTGTTTAATAACAAAGTGATATAGGATATATACAAGTCGTGTCAACATGAATGTATCATCAGTTTTTTCCAATGTTTTCAGTGGATTTTCAAATGATTTCAAGAAAAAGAATTTCTCGTTATACGGTCAGTGGATTAGTATATTATGTATATTTCTTTGTGTGGCTTTAGGGGTAGCTAATATCTTCCATGCATCGTTGGTTATTATATTCTCCATCATTTGTATTGTTCAAGGTTTAGTTGTAGTTTTCGTTGAAATTCCATTCTTATTGAAAATTTGTCCTTTAACTGATACGTTTACCAATTTTATAAAGAATTTTGATGAAAATTGGCCGAGATGTGGGTTTTATTTGTTAATGTCGGTGATCCAATGGTTATCATTAGTATGTCAAACTACAAGTTTAATTGTTGTTGCGGTATTCTTTGCATTATCAAGTGCTTGTTATGGTTTAGCAGCCGTTAAGCATCAAGATTATTTGAAATCTTCGATTAGTTTTACTGGTAATGATTCTTTAGACGGTCAAGTCAATGAGCAAATCGTTAGAAATGTTCTTTAGGCCATTTTTTACCCAGCTGGTTTTAAAATAAAAAAATATGAAATGTGAATACAGATTTGGTTTTGAGATCTCTCAGCTCTCTCAGCTCTCTCAGCTCTCTCATCGCATAAAATTTGTGAAACAGCGGTTATCGAGACTTATTTTTTAAGTGATACGACGGGATACAAAGGGAACTGATAGAGTGAACTACATAGAGCATAATAGTAGACGACAACCATGGCCGCTATCGATAAACGAGATGATCAAATTAATGCCCCATCATTTGATCAAGTGAATAATAACGCTGACGAATTGATTGAATTAAGAGGTACTGGTAGATATTTTGGTGTCATTGATGCTGGAACTGGAGAAACCATAAACAACAAACAAAGCTTGGGACCATTGTGTGCCAACTGTCACAAAAGGGGCCATATTAGGGCGAAATGCAAAACGGTAGTGTGCCATAAATGTGGTGTTGTAGGAGATCATTATGAGACTCATTGTCCAACCACGTTAGTCTGTGCCAAATGTGGTGAAAAGGGTCATATGGCGATCGATTGTACCAATCGAAATAAAAAACGCCAGTATTGTAAAGAATGTGATTTATTTAATCATTCTGATGAAACTTGCCCCAATATTTGGAGAAGCTATTTATTGAAAAAAATTGATGACGAAGAAAAAATTTTACCCAATATCTATTGTTACAATTGTGGTAGCAATGAACACTATGGTGACGAATGTAAAGAGTCACGAACATCAAGAATTCCAAATATTGCTGGCAGTGGTTTTTCAGGTAATAATTTACCAACCCACTTGAGAAAAATTTATTTTAGTAGAATCCATGATAATCGATTACCCGATAGACCTCAACTGAGACCTTCAAGTAATGGTAATGGTAAAAACTATAACAGTTATAATAATTATGGCAATTACGGTAACAACAACGGCTACAATAATAACTTTGCAAATAATTATAATAATAATTATAACAACAATTATAATGGATTCAGTACTTACAATAACAACAGTGGCTACAATAATTACAACAATAATTATAAGAATAACTACGGCAACAACTACAACAACTACAATAACAATTTCCAAAATAATATTAAGACCTCAAATCGAATAGAAGATCCTACAAGATCAGGCGTGTTAGCACCTAAAAAGCCGTTTAAAAAGAAGAATTTAAGTTCCAGGAATAACGATATAGTGAGTAATCAAAACCATAACCAACCTAATCAAAAGAAAAGAAAGAAAGACAAAACACCAACCAGATCTGGGTTTCTCGATAATAAAAAATTCTATTGAAGCCGCACTGTCACCCGATTGCGCAAAACCAATCATTGAAATATTTTGATCTCAAACTCATCTTACAATCAAAGATCGATTTAAAGAGTGAGCCCATTGGAACATAGGAAAATCAGGTGAGCAGCGACAGTTGAGGAGGACATGAAGTATATAGTCGAATATTTCCATTATCCTAAATCCAAAAACCACCAATACACTGAAAATCGTCAAGAGACTACTGATAAATATGGCGATATTACACTACTAGTTTTAATTAGTTTTTTATTAATTGTTTCAATAATTAATACATTGATTAAGAAAGGGTTTTATTTCCATAGTAAGTTCAAACTTATTAAATGGCTTAATATATTTGACAATAATCGAGTAGCAATTTTGTTGAAAAAAGTTTCAATTTTTATGTTGTATCATTTAACTTCAATTTTACAAATAATCTTTTGGGTTATCATATTAAGTACATTATCATTGAGTGAATTAAATAACGGGGATTTGATTTTCTTGGCTAAAAGATTAGGTAGAATTTCAAATAATTGTTTACCGACTATATTGTTTTTATCATTAAGACCGCTGCCATTGCCCAATACTTTATATTTATCATTAATACCCATTCATAAATGGTTAAGCAGAATAGTTATACTTCAGAGCGGGTTACATACTTTATTATATTGTGGATTTTTCCAATTTAAACATACTTGGTTTAAAGCTTTTAAATTGGAAAATGTTTGGGGCTGGCTGGCATTAGCTTCATTTTTAATTATTTTAATGACTTCATTACTGAGATTCAGGAACTCGTTTTATAAAATCTTTTATTCATTGCATTATATATTAACTTGGTTTATTGTAATATGTTTACAGTTCCATGTTAGACCCACTAGTCCTAAGTATTTTACAATTTTAAATTTAAGTATTTTGGTAGGTCAAATTATTTATAGGGTCAAATTAACCAAATTATCCAATATCGAAGATTTGAAAATATGTAATGTTTCACCAAATTTGTTACTAATTGAATTCCCAGTCAGATTAATTTCCAAATCTGGGTTAAATCCAGGTTCTCATATTAGATTAACTAATTACAATAAAAATTTATTTAAAAATTTGTTTCACAAAATAGTTCCAAATTATCATCCGTATACTTTAGTTGGTTTACCAACGGACTTTAAACAAAAGTTAATTATTAAAAAGGGGAACTTTAAATTCTTGGAAAATCAACAATATTATATAACTGGTAGTTATGATGCAAATTTATTATTCATTCATAATAAGGGAAATAGTTTCCAAATTAGTAAACTTCTAATTAATACCAAAAGAGTATTGATTGTTATTGGAGGTTCAGCCATATCGTTTGCATTACCAATATTAAGAGTGATGAACTATCATGGTATACCAATTAAGATTGTATGGGTAATCAAAGATTTTAGAGATATTGCAATTTTAAAATTCTTTGATGGGTATATTCACGGAGATGATTTTGAAATTTTTGTCACGGGTGACGAAATTGTCGATGATTTAAAAAGAGTGAAAACCTATGGAACGTTTGCGTTTGATCACGAATTTACTACCGGTACCAATTCCCTATTTAATGGTGATGAATTAACCAAATTAATAGCAAGGAATAATTTTGAAGATGAAGATGTTGATATTGCGATTGAGAATGACGAAGAAGAAGACAATAATGAAGAAGAATGCGATAGAACCGATATTTCTTCAACTACAGAATCCAATGAATTATCGCCTATCAATTCAATCAACTCAATTACGTCACAAGATTCACAGCATTCACAGCATTCACAGCATTCAATTGTATCGCATAAAACTACCACTTCAAATGAAAGGTTCTTACCAAAAGTTAAATCCTTAAATGATCTTTCCAAAAGTTATCTTAATAATTACAATGAAACTATTAAACGTCTTAATATTGATAATAAAATTTATAAAGGTAGGCCAATATTAAATCATAGATATTATAATTGGTGTTTGCATGACGGGTTCACGCAATGTAGTGGACCAGTAGAAATCAATAATAATTTGGTATGTTGTAAAGATTTACCCCGAAATAATGTCAGTACTAATGATGCCTCCAAAATCTGGGTTGTTTCTGCTGGTCCTAAAGGTTTAGTGAATAACGTCAAATTCTGGGCTAAGGAGAATGGTTTAAAATTTCACGAAGAAGCATTTTATACTTAGCTACGTGGGATGTCATATTTTATATATTTATATATTTATTATCATATATCATATTCGTCAATTCATAAGTCCTTACCTCTTTATTATCTCTTTCCTTGAAAGTATAAATTCCTTTTCATTTCTTCTTCTAATGCCATTTCTTGCCTCATTTCGTGTTTAGCGATATCAAGATTATAGAACACTCCTGCACAACCCCAAGTAACAATATAACCAATAATATAAGGAGTTCTAAAATAATAGCTGTTTAAACCTCGATTATATCGATAACTTAAATACGTTCCACTGATCATTCCAACTAAAGAACCCTTTAAAAAGCCAAGGGCACTAGAACTTAAGAACCGTTTCTTAGCTTGTTGGAGTCTTGCTGAATTATCTACTTTCATCTTAGTTAAATTGAATTATGGGCCACCCAGTCAAGTTGATATATTAAGTCAACTTGATTTCATTGCGAAATTGATCAGACATCTTGCGAGGGTTCTGCGACTGAGACCAATCCACATTGGCTGCAAAAATATCGGATAAGTGTTCACGAATGATATTATATTTCTATTAAATAAGAGAAAACTGATCAGCTATGAAGAGGTTCTAACCATCTGTCATTGCCATCAAGAGTATACTCATTGCCATTACCAAATCGTTTGAAGTTAATCTCTTCAATTTTAACAAATGGTGCAGTTTTGGCCAACGGCACCGATTTAGTCCTGGGCAAGATTTTACCCTTGATTAAGTTTTGGTCAATAAGACTAATTAAAAGATTTTCAATTAAGGTATCATCCACTTCATAAGGAAACTTTATATAATTTAACGAAACTTGTAAAGTTTGAAAATTTAGAATTGGATTTCTGTTGTTTAAAATCCAAGTTTTGTAAAATAAGTTTCTTACAATCAATATCAAAGCTTTTGATTCGACTATAATTAGTAAATTCAATTTCTTTAAATAATTAAAATTAAATTGTATTAATTTATTAAATTGTGGCAAATTCCCATGTTTAATTGCCTTGTATAAATTTTCATAAAAATACATAGATTTTGGTCTTTCATGGAAATAAGTCTCGTTAATGAATTTAAAATTTGGTTTCTTACCGATTAATATACTTATTGGGATTAATAATTGAATAAACTTTACAATATTGGGATGATTTTTTATTACTGGACTATTTATTAAACACCAATTCAAATTTTGATAACTATCAATTAATTGATTTTTGACTAAGTAAAATTTTGATAAATAATATCTATACATTATAATTTCATTCTTGTTATATTTTTTAACATCTAAATTAAGATTATTAATGTTACTAAAAACATTTCGACATAATAATGGATTAGAAATTTTAAAATAAATTTGACATAATTTTGATCCAATGAAAATTATAATGGTAGTTTTAATGAAATTTTCTTCATTAACTTGTGATCTAATATTATTAAAAATTTTCAACAATATCGAGGCCATCCACGATAACCTTGGTTTAATGCAATTTTCTTTATAGTACAATTGAATATCTAATTTATTAGCTAATGGTAATATAAAATTTATAGAAGTTTTAAGTAAATTTAGTAATATCCAACCCCTTTGGTTATTATTAAACGCAACATTTAAGGATTCTAAGAATTTCCCATATAAATCGAAACTTTCCATAACTGACCAAGGATTAAATTGATTACTTAACCGTATAAAACTCGTTAAAACTTCATTGAAAGCGTACCACTCATTATTGAAAATTTCAAACTGTTCAATTTTGTCACCTATTTTATTTAAATCACCTAAATCTTCCTTATAAATCATTGAAATATATTGATTGGTAGTGGGATTTAAATCTAGCAATTTGTCCCATTGTTCGACTTGTTTTTTCAATGGGAGTTTACAAATGTTTTTCAGTTGTTGTAGGAGTTGATTCATGATCTTCGCATTTTCTTCTCAGCAGAATTAAGTCCCAATATCACCAGTTTGATCAACATTTTGATCAACACTTTTGAAGGGTTTTCAATAACGAATAATAATTAACCCCAAAACTACAACAGAAGAAAAGAGATGATAGAGTATGAAAAGAAAATCATCATCAGACTACTACCTCCAACATTAGATCAGCCAGAATTCTTCCGTCAATTAAAACAATATGTCAAATTAAATAATTTACAAAGATCATACTATGTTGAAGGAAAAGCTTCAATAAACCCTTACGAAGCTCCAACTTATTCAAGAGTGTATTTGTTTTTTAAAAGTAGATCGAGTGCAACTGAGTTTGTAAATGATATTAAGGATAAACCATTTGCTGATGAAAATAATGATTCGATAATTCCTGAAATTTCCAATAGTGTTTATAAACGAATGATTGAAAAATCTAGAGTCAAGGAAAAGGACGATAAAGAATTAGAAAATGATTATTATTTTAAAAAATTCATCAAAAATTTTGAAATTAATAATTCGATCGAATCATTTAGTATAAGTGATGAAATCAAGCAACAAAAGATTCAAGAAGCTAAAGAGAGGAAAGCAAAAAAGAAGAATAAACAACAGAAGACGAAACAACAGAAGAATAAGGAAGAGAGAATAGATGAAAGAAATAAGGGCGAAAAAATAACGAAAGAGGTCCAAAATGGAGAAGAAAATAAAGAAGTAAAAGAGAAGGAAAAGCTAAAGAATAACAAGAAAAATGAACCAAGGAATAATAGAAGGTCAACAAGGGGAGATAAAAAAGATTCTGCACAAGGAGAAGCAAACCTTAAAGAAGAGAAGGACCTAGGAGCAAAGGAAAAACCAAAACGTTCAAGAAGAAGAAGAGGTAAGAAGGGGCCCGAACTGGATTCATTACAAGCTCAAGAAAGACCAGAAATTTCAAGTGCAACTATAGTCTCCACCGAATCTTCAAATACAGGTCCAGAGAACAGAGACAAGACGAAAGATAAACCAAAGCGACCAAGATCTAGGAAGAAACAACAAGATAAAGAAGATAAATCCACGTCCAACTCATCGTTAAGACCCTCACCTTCAAGACCTCCAAAAGTACATGATTTGCAAACAGGAGCTTTTGCTATTCCAACACCACCAACATCATCAGAATCTAATCAAAATGATGTAGCTCAATATTTACCAAGGCCCTTAAACGTAGCACTTAAACCAAAAGTACTACCAAGAATAGAAGGACAGATAAATAAGGGAGAGTCCAATGAATAAACAATCTTACTTTTCCTAGATAACTCTGCCACACTCTGGTATCTAATGTTGTGATAGTTAATGGTTCTGATAAATGAAGATGCGAAAATTTTTAAAATGTTCAATGTTAACCTTTAAAAGATTTGTACACAAACCTTACATAGATGGTTCAATTTACACTATGAACCATATAATTAACAACCTAAATCACGGTTTAACCAAGGGATCACGTCAAGTCCGGTTTGGTAAAGAAATTTTCCACTACAAGTTAATTGAATATTTGAACAAACGAGAGATGATTACCAAAGATCCTAGATTATGGACTGATGTAAGGAGGAAATATCGACAGTTTTATTTTGAGACCAGTAAAGATTTTGAATCTATGTTTAAAAATTCCGATCAAAGTTATGAGACTATAGTTGGGCAATTTATGAATAATGATTTTGTTGCATTAGAAAGACTAGATGAATTAATTACTGATCTAATTAGAATTGACAATAAGAAATTAAAGTATAACTTACAGAAAGATTTTATTAGTCGGGAGAATCCTAGACCCAAAAAAGGTAATAAGAATAAAGATGCATTTAATTTAGGTGATGTGATCCCCGAACATGATTTAGATTTTTTATCATATCAAATAAGTAGTCCAATAGTTGTGAAAAGTTTCATAAATAAATATCAGAGTAGACAAGGATCACCTAAAATGTCATTTGAATTGTATGATAGTTTACAAGCATCACAAACCTACCAAGGTGAAGTTTTATACAAGATAATCATTGAAAAATTATTGAGACTAAACCCTGATCTTGATAATCGAAAGACCAGAGAGAAATTTTTAATTAATAATAATAAATTGAAATCTATAATATCAATTGAATCAGGATTCTTAATAAGAAATAGACTGATAAAATATTTAAATCTTTTAAATCAGGTGAAAATCAATGAAAATACGTTGGTTGATAAATTTCATCAATTTTTAATCTTAATTTATTATCAAAATAGATCAACTTTATATGACAAGTTTACCCAATTGTTAAAATTATATAATGAAAAAGATTACGATGATGTATATTATAAAGATGCAATGAAAAGTTTTGAAACGTTTTTAAAGTTCCCTACAAGATTATAATGGGGACTAATGATATAATGAATGACTGTTATCAGCGTTAGGTAATCTTAATTTAAAGTCCACTTCTGATAAATTTATAAAATTAACACCATTATCTAATATAGCTAGAATTATAGATCTGCCTGTTCCATATTTTAGTTTAAGATCTCTCAATTTCCCCTTTTCTTTGGAATTTTCTAGTTCGATATCTTGGGATGTTTTTATATTAGTTTTAGGTTTCGTTTTGGGTTTCGGTTTCATTTTACGTTTATCAGTGACTATGGGTAATCGAGTGTAATTCAACTCATTAGTTACTTCCCAATTAAGCTTATTAAATAAATATTGAATGTCTTGGATACTTGGAAAGTCATCAGTTATGCAAATTTGAAAGTCTGGTTTAATTAACTTTTTTTTAGAAAAACTTGGTCTTGGTTTCCAAACATTAAAATGAATTTCTAAATTACTGGTGATATTATAATTCAAACTATCAAAAGTTTTATAACTTGGTATAAACATTAATTTTTCAAAAATTGAACCATACGAAAAATAATGTTGGTTTTTAAAGTTGAAATTATAATGTGATATGTTGTTGAAAGTGTTATTGAATATCCCCACCAGATAAACTTTCGGGACTGGTGTTTGAATCATAAATTGCTTATAGTCTTGAACTAAATATCCCAAACGCTTTAAATAAGCAAAAACTTGATATTTCTTAATTTCAAAGCTCGTTAAATAACTATAAAAATGTTGCAAATTTAAATCATACAATTCATTAATACTAAAGTTATTTATGAAACCATTTAAATAATGTTTGAATTTCCCATTACTTAAATAAACTACCATACTACCTCTTTCTAGTAAATATAACGTTTCTAATTTATTCAACAAAATTATCGGTTTCCCCTTAAATTGACCACCTCCAACACCCAAATCTTTGAAGAAATTCCCCCTTATATCGAGAATTATGGTTTTACTTTCTTCAGGTACCCAAACTCCTTGTAATAAATTTTTTTCATGTAATTTAATTCCACTCAGTAAAGCATTGTACATCAATTCATTAGCTTCGTTTAATTTTTCAGTTTGATAGCTTGTACCATCAGGTTCAAAATCCTTTTCACCCTTTGTTGGCACCTTCCCATTCAAGAACTTATAATTTTGCACCTCGTCATCTTGATCTATTACAATTTCATTAAAATCATCTTCCATCCTTATGGATTTAAATCATCGCGGATTCGATTTCAAGTTATCAACGATGCAAATAACCTATGATTCATTAGTATGTATTGGTTTCTTAGACTGATTTCCTTCATTGACTCATCAAACCGCCAAGGAATAGCAGGAAATAGCAAGGGACACCAAGAAATCATCACCGGAAAAAGCGATACTAACTAAAAGGCTGAATCATTATTTGAAGATTTGATGTTCAATGTAATTAAGTCTCATACATTAAAGAATTTGTCGAATTTCAAGTCCATGGAGAAATCTATTGATGATAAAGTCTCTTTTATTGTCAAAGCACATAAACCCAACACTGATATTTATCATCAAGAGAAGACAAAATTGAAAACTAATGATAGTGGTAAGTACTTTACCTGTGAGAACTGTGGTAGATCTATTTCAGGTGGTAGATTTGCTCAACATATTAATAAATGTTTAGAAAGAGGAAGGAGGTAAAATAGATATAGACAAGCCTGTTTGCAACTTGTCTGTGAATTGGAATTTGAAGTTTGGACGTGATTCACCAAAACTTTAATATCATAGGAAACATTATAAAGATATATCTGACACCTATAGAAGAAGAACGCAGATATACCTGAATACCAAACATTGCATATAGTTATAATTCCGGAAATATATAACTGGTTTAATTATTCTTGGTATCGATGTAAACTACACCGAGATGAAATTATCATAAATAGGTCCTTTCAGCGATCCTTTAGAGATGATTATTAATCACTCCACAAACGGTTTAAACGAATAAATGCCCGAAGAACCATCTAAACCATGGTGAATATGGAACAATATGCAAAGCTTCGGAGTAACTGCCGTACAGATGAATACCAACTTCCGAATTGGTACTGATCGCTGACGTCTCAAGATATCACTATAAAACAGGCGCCATTAAACTATTCTCATATCTAGCTATTCAATGATACCCAAGCACCCTATCTTTAGCCTCTTGCTAAGGTTAAAATTTTTTTGCAACCAATTTGTTGCAGCCATGACCCTAGAGTCAAGAGTCCTGCGACTAAAGAAGATGAGCATATATGACTGGAAAAATTTTCCCCAGACAAACTAGATTAAATTATTGCAAACTATGCCACCACCACCAATCATTCTTGACGCTGAAGCTGTAAGTGGGATTACAGGATCCATATCAATCGCCTGTTGGATTATTGTGTTTGCTCCACAAATTTATGAAAATTTTACCAGGAAGAGCAGTGAAGGATTATCATTGATGTTTATTATATTATGGTTAGCAGGGGATGTATTCAATGTTTTAGGGGCAATATTACAAGGAGTTTTGCCCACCATGACTATCTTAGCCATTTATTATACCTTCGCTGATATCGTGTTATTATGGCAATGTCTTAATTATGGTAGTGATCAAAAACCTGATTTAATTCATTTATCACCAGCAAATCCATTTGACGGTGATACGATTGAACAAGTTTTATCAAGAGAAGAGACTAGTGAAGAGTCCGCAGTCAACTATGATAAAAGCTCCAACCTTAAGAATGGATTGTTTAAAGGTTTGATGGTTCTTTTAGTTATTATGTCAGGATTAATTGGTTGGTACATTACATATATTAAAAATTTCAATAAACAACCCGAACAAGATCCTGAATTAGTTTTCGACCCATTAGCTCAATTTTTTGGTTGGTTATGTGCTTTCTTTTATTTAGGCTCAAGAATACCACAAATATTGTTAAATTTTGAAAGGAAAAGTTGTGAAGGTATCAGTTTTATGTTTTTCCTTTTCGCTTGTTTAGGTAATTTAACTTACGTTATTTCAATTTTGTCGATTGATATCAGTTACAATTACTTAATTATAAATTCAAGTTGGTTAGCTGGTAGTTTAGGTACCTTGTTTTTAGATTTTACAATTTTTATTCAATTTTTCATTTACAATGAGGAAACAGATGATGTTGAAGAATCTAGTTATGGATCAATTGAAGAACATTAAGCCATAAATTAGTAGTTAAACGTAGTTATACCACGAATTAGAAATTAAAACATGAATTAGAAACTAAATCATGAATTAGAAACTAAATCATGAATTAGAAAATCATATTAGAAGTTAATCATGAATTAGAAAATCATATTAGACTCATGTATCATAGATCAAAAGATCATTAAAAACACATACGAGGGATAAACCAAATCCTTATATTTCATACATAAAAATATACAATGCAATACAACCTTCCCAACCTTTTTTCAACACTTCCAAGAATCCAGTGAAAAGGACTAAACTAATAATTTAGACTTTGAATTTAACACTCTTTGAAATTCACTAGTTGATTGAAATTGAATTTTACCATCAATTTTATTAAATACAATAGAACAATCTTTTAATAATTTAACAATAGTTTCGTTAACTATTGGGATTTCATAATAATTATTTTTATTTTTTTGACACATACCAAGAATAAGCAATAATTTATTGAAACTAGAAGCTAATAAATATGCGTTTGGAATTCTTTTACCAGTTTCACCATCAGGTTTGTTCCCATTGTCAAATAGTTTGAAAAATTGGAATTTTTTCCAAATAATATTTTTGCAACCTTCAATTTCAATTGAATAATCTTTGCTAACGCTGAATTTATACAATTTATAAATAATTTTTTCGTCATCAGCTACAAGTCTATTTAATTTATCATAATAGGTCTTCACCCAATTAATGACTTTAATATTTGACGTAATTGTTGGACAAGATTCACATCCATAAATATACCAAATCCCCAATAAATGTGGAGTGACTTTCAATTTTTTATTCTGTTTATGTCTTTTTAAACAACAATCACATAATAAATCTCGATGTTTTTCACTAGTTTTCAATAAATGATAATAATCTCTCTGTTGTTCATTGTCTAACATACGATAATTATTGACAGTAGTACTATTTAGGGTCAGGGTTGACGATAACGTTGGATTGGGAGTGAGTGGAGGTGGTGGATAGTGACCTCGTCTATTACTAAATCTTTGTCTACTAGCTTCTTCTGCTAGAGCGTCTAAATGATTTAACAATCCTAACCTATTTAAATCTTCCTTAACTTGTTTGGTAGTTTTTGATTCTAATTCATTTTTGAGTTTCATTTTATTTTGAATACTTCTTTTGGACATGTTGATACCAGGAGAAACTTCAATTGACCTTGAATCCAAGTTGATAACCCCAGAGGTTGAGATCTGTAATTGTGGTCGTAAAAAATCGCAGATTGATTTTGTGTTACTTTTTTAAAGAACGAATGGTGTATTATTATTATTCAATATATCTGTAATTTAGGTGATATATTATCTGTTGCATATCTGTTACAGTAGTGGATAGAGCAGCTGGATAAGCAGAATGTACGTTTCTCGATACAAAACAAGTAATGAGGAATATTGGTTGCACCAGAGAAGGTTGCAAAAAAAGACAAACATTATGTATAGAAGACACTTCCTGGTTCACAGTAGATAATTGAAAATATTTTAAACTTTCATGCAGCTATGTTCTCTGAGATGTACAACTGTAAAGCACTTTAAACTATTATTAAGTACTACAGTACCATTTCAAATATGCTTCAAAAGGGTCTGGTAGCATTGATTTTAACCTCATAAATTAGATATCCTCTTGAAACCTGCAACATCTAGTAAGACTAATTATCAGAAACACTTACTAGTAACATTTACCAACGGAGGTAGTGCTAGCACTTTAGTAATATTTATCTCTATTACATAGCTGATTGCAATCTACAAGCAGGTTAACTCACCAGAATAAAGTGTTCGATCTGTGGAAATTAACTGCAATTTCTCAGTCCTCATAACACCAATGCTCCACCAATTATATACATTGTCTAGTCTGCTCAACTGTCCAAATACTATTCAAGTCCAATTCAAATACAAAATATGGCTAATTCATTAATGACCGATCTCCGTCCGGAAATGGCCCAAACAGGCAAGCGCGAGAAAGTGAACGAGATACATTCGATAATAGCTTTTAAATTCATCATTCACGATTGAAAACTTTTCATTATCCAGCCTCAAATTAATCATTAAGAAGTAAATATGGATAGCAGGGAAGTTAAAAGAAGGAAGAGAACCAGTTTAGTCTGCGAAGCATGCAGAAAGAAGAAAATTAGATGTGATAAGGGCCAACCGTGTACCCAATGTGTGAAATCCAAAAGACCTGATAATTGTGTTTATGATCCTGAAGCTTTAGATATTTTTGAAAATTCTGAAAGAGTCATGCCTTATATGGCAAGCGCCAAAAATCCTTTAAATTTCAACAATAAAAAATCAAATAACCAGAATAATAATAGTCATAATAATCAAAGTAGTAGTAATGTTGATGGTAAGTCAGAAATAGATTTTTTGAAAGAGAGATTATCAATGCTAGAGGATAGCTTGAAGTTAGTATCGTCTACTGGTCAAGCAACTCAATCAAATCAACCGCAGGAAGAAATCATCCCTACAAATTATGGCATCCTTCAACCGATTCATTTATCGAATCAGAAAGTTATTAATGGGAACCGTAACAACAGTGGTAACGGGAATCGAAATGGGAGTGGTATCGACAATGGCACGATTTCGTTCATGCCACAACCACCACCTACTTCATTTATGCAAAATGGTTCACCATCAGGATTATCAACATTAACCACCCCCTCACAATATGTATTTTCACCATATAATCAACCAAAACCACTACTACCCTCATCACAGTCAAATCAACCACCGTATCAAACGTTGCCACCGTTGGGTAAAAAAAATCAATTTCAGATTTTAAATCCAACTTCGGAGTCTGATGTGCCATCTCATAAAGGCAGTAGAAGCTCAGGCACTTCAGGAACTTCATTTCCATCGAGTGCAAGTAGTTCATTTACTCCCAGTGATAAAACATCACCGGATACCCCCGGTATGTTCAATATGCCACCCCCAAATCAGCCAAACCAACCAAATCAACAAAATCAACTGCAATCTCAACAATCTCCAAGTCAATCACTGATTAGTTCATTGGATCCGTTACTGTTGAATGGATTTAATCCTTATGGATCACCTGAAGATAGGATGAATTTCTATGAAGGTTATTCTTCGGTTCATATTAAAGAAGGATATCGTAGGGTATCATTTGGACCATTCTCATGGTCATCTATCATGTTGAAAGATTGTGGATTGAAATTATTATGGGATTATACGATTAAAGTGAAAGAAGGTAACGCTAAAACGGCGCTAATCTTTACCAATAATAAAGATCAAGAATTAAATTATGAAAATACCAAAGTTTTGACGTCGACCACCATGACTGAAAAACTGATTAATTTAGATGAAAAGGTTTTTGAAAAAAGATTATTACAACCGGAAGGAATTGATGATATGATGCCCTATGAATTGATTAAAAAGCAAGTTGAAAAAGATTTAGAAAAAGCCAGTAATAATCAAAGTAGGTTACCATTAGGGTTAGCGTTTGTTAATCCAAAATTAGACGGTGAATTAAGGTTAATCGACAAGATACAATTATATTTACCGAAACAAAAAGTTATTTGGAAATTAATCAATATTTTCTTTTTAGACGTTTATCCATTTATGCCATTTTTAGATGAAGTCTGTTTCCGTCGAGAAATTCAACGAATTATTGGATCACAGCAATATAATGATGAAAAATTAAACCAGATTAAAATTGAAAAAAGATTAGATTTTGCTCAAATTGGTATATTGTTAATTATCTTAAGATTGAGTTATTTGTCACTTTTCACCAATCGAAATGATATCAATGAAAAAAGATTGAAGATAGAAAATCCTGAAATGGGCGCTAAGGCATATAAATATTTACTATCCAACCCGATTACTATGAATATTGTTGATATCGCTCAAGATTGTTTAAATCAATTTAATATTTTTAGACAACCCAGCCTACCGATTTTACAATTAACGTATTATATGAAATTATACCATACCTATGCCCCAGAGGATGGTGATGGTGCTGATGGTGGTGATTCTTCGTCCATGATGGCGATTTTGATTCAAATGGCCACCAGTTTAGGATTTCATCGGGATCCTGATACTTATAATGATGGTCCCAGTAAACGAGATCCCATCAATAGTACCATTAGAAAGATCTGGTATTATTTAATATTGACTGATTTCCATACCAGTTATGCGTTTGGTATGCCAATGCTAATTGGCAGAGAAAGTTACGATACCAAATTACCCATGTTTAAAGAAGGTGAAGAAAATCTATTAGACACAAAATTGGATAAATTTATCGTGCAATTTTTAAATAGTACTTCCGATATTTATGTACCATTTAGAGCACTCCTTGATAAGATTTTAAATATCAATGAAAAGTTTAAATTAAGTGAAGTTTGTGGACTTTTATCAAATTTTGAGAATTTAATTACTGAAAAGTTTGGAAGCTTAAAAAAATGTATTACATTAATTGACGACGATTATAGTGATTTTGCTCGAACGTTTAGAACCAAATTTTATTTAGCATTAAAGGCATTTTTAATTGTTATTTATTTTTATTTATTTGAATATTATGAATCAAAAAATACCGGATTATCATTTTTCTACTTGAAAAAATTATTAATGGTTTGCGTGGGGGAAGTTATGCCATATTATTTTACATTATTAGGCAATATTAAATGTGATTTATTTATAAATCCCACGTTTGAACAATTTATTCATAAAACCAATCAGGTTTTCATAGCATTAATTATTCGTGCAAATTTTATCATTTACAATATGAAAATTAAACCCGATCATGAAAGGAAATGCAATAGTGATACAAAATATTTAAGATACTATAAAACTTTATGTAAAACTTCATCATCCTTAACCAGATGTTTAGAAGTCAGTATTGCGGTAATATCGAAAATTTCTAATCGTTATTACTATGCTTGGAGAATTACTAAAGGTCATACAGCATTACTTCGGTTGATTACCAAGAAAGAATTTTTTGAAGATAATTACGATAAAGCATCAACTGGTGGATTATGTACACCTTTACATTCAATTGAGCAATTAGATGAAATTATCAATATTTGTGAAGAGACATTGAATAAATTAGGGAAGGAAGATAAAAGTTTTGTGTTCAGTCCTGAAATTTTGGACGATAAAAATCAAGGTGATACCCCCATTAGTGATATGAAGACCCCTGCAATGACACCTTCGATGAATTTTTTTAAAAGTCCTGGGCCAAATATTGACGTTAATGATGATCAAACTACAAAGGATAATAATCGTGCAAAGAATAATAATGAAAGTAATAATAATTTATATTTTAACAAATTAAGTGCTTTAAACCCAACAGATTTAGAAGCTGATGATTTCAATTTAGATTTCGTTGAAAATGCAGAAATTGATAAATTATGGATTGAATTATTGAGTTCGAAAAATGACACCAAAACTGAAGATCAGCAAAATGAAAATTTTAATTTGAATGAGTTTAAAACTGAAGATTTTGATGTTTTAAACAATTTACCATTTGATGAGCTATTTAAGTAGTTACGTGTTGTATTTATAGTGTAAAGTATACAGAATAAACTGGAAGACGGAAGTTAATCGTATATAGTTTCATAGTTATTAAGATCTATAGTTCCATAGTTATTAAGATAGTAGTTTTGTTTAGCGATAGGCTCTTGAGCAGTCTTTGTCATAAAACCATTTATCACTTATGCAACCAACGCAAACCAGATATTTGACTTGGATAAAGTGGAAATGGCTACTATTCCTGAATATGGTACATCATGTTGAAGAAATTAATCTTTTGCAAGAGGTTATTACTCTCTCAGTTGAATATATAGGACTGTATATAGAATATGTTAGGTTCTTATCTCAAATCTCTCATGGGAATCCTCTGGGCTTGTAAACTATGTTAATTGACTTTACTCATAAGGATAACCAAAAAGCTATTAAAATACATGACTGTAAAGGAGTTTATATGTTTATTCCTGATAAAAACATGAGATAATGTCTAAACTATTAAAATATTTGGTGATAATTATCCTGAATTACCCTCCATTAAATTTTTCATTAATTTTTCCAAGTTAAATGAGTTGGGTATTAAGTTCTTCACCACTATTGGGGGTAAAAAGTAAGGAGACCTTAAATAATTCAGACTTTTAAATCATTATTACCAAAAAATTATGATGGATCCCATCTCAGATATATGAGATTTCGCATTGAAAAATTCTAAAAACTTTTAGAGAAAACTACTATCCAAGTTATCTAAGTACTAAGATGGCGGGAATATCGCAAGAAGAATTATTAAAGAAGTACGAGGAAAAGGAATCCAATGAATTAAAACGAAAAAAATTGGGATTAAGCAAAAATCAATTTAAAAAGTTATTGAAGCAGGAAAAATTTGAAGCGACCAAGACCGAGTATCGTAAAATTCAAAGAGATAAAAGAAAGAAGAGAAAGCTAGAAAAGTCAAACAACGAAGATGATAACCTGGAGGATAAGCAAGAGGATAAAAAGAAAAAATTCAAGGTTGACGAACAAACTAAAACCGGAGTTAAATTTATCATTGATTGTGAATTTGATGAGTTAATGAACGAAAAAGAAGTAAATTCATTATCTAATCAAATCACAAGAATCTATAGTAGTAAAAGAATCTGTCCATTTGAATTACCGGTCACTGTTAGCTCTTTTGGTGGCAACTTGAAGAAAAGATTTGACAAATCAATTGAGCATTATAAACTATGGCAAGATTTTGAGTTTAGTGAAGATAATTTGATAGACATAAAGAAAGCAAATGACGACACCAAACACTACGGTGAATTGGTTTACTTGACGGCAGATACTGATGAAGTTATTGAAAATTTAGAGTCCGATAAAACGTATATCATTGGAGGAATCGTTGATAAAAATAGACATAAGAATTTATGTATAAATAAAGCCAAAGAATTGGGGATAAAAGTTGGAAAATTGCCTATTGACAAGTATATCGAGATCAATGGTAGACAAGTTTTAGCCACGTCACATGTTTATGAGATTTGCTGCAAGTGGTTTGAACATAGAAGCTGGAAAGATGCCTTCAACGAGATCTTGCCTCAGAGGAAGTTAGTGCCAAAGAAAAGAGTCAGAGGGAAGAGACCTACCACAGAACCAACTGATCAAGCTGTGGACCGTGAAGGTCAAGATCACGAAGATCACGAAGATCACGAAGAACAAGAAGATCAAGATCACGAAGATCAACATTTCGAACAGCAACCAGATCATGAAGAATCCCCAGATCAAGAACAACCAGAACAATGATCGACACACCGAACCCGTACAACAAAAGGAAATAAATAGTACCTCCGTGCCCAATGCACCACCAATAAACACCAATAGCACCAACAACCGTCTCTACCCATCCCACTAGTAACTTCCAAAAAAAGTTACACAAAATCAAAAATTTCAGAATCGTCGTGTGCGCTCCAAATGAGATTCGAAATTTTTAAATCGAAAACTACATTTCTCGTTGAACGAAAAAAAAACAAATTTTTTAAATTTAGAACAGATTTTATAATGTATGTATTAAGTTAAATCAATAGATTTTCCGATGATTTTAACCAACAATTGAGCAATCGATGGTGGGACGATGATACCTGTGAGCATCCCGTACACCGCAGTGTACATTGTATAGTTTTTTCTCCAAACAATGTGTCAATCAAACATTTGTTACGGCGGCTGTCATAGCCTGCAAAAAAGTTTTGATTGATATTTTCTTGATGCATCAGCAAACGAAGTAGCGAACAGCTAGGAATGGAGAAAATTAGTAATGGATGAATGCATGTGGGGATTTGCAACCTACGGTGTACATATAATCTAATTCGAGGTTTAAGAAAAGGGGAGGGATGTCAGATGCTTATCACAACACTAGACAGAATTAAAAGACAATTACACCAGTTGATGGTGATGATCATGATGATGGGCGGAGCAGTCGAGAACGATGCCCCCTAGTTACTACCAGCAACTGTGGGAACTATCGAGGTTATTTACGATGATGTCAATTAAGAATTCTCCTTATCAAAAACCCCCTTAATGCACTACTTTTGAGGATAAACATTCGAGAAATTTTGTTTCACATTTTGTTGTGAATCGTTCTCATTTCGAATCGTTCTCGTGTGGCAAGATCGATCAAACATAAATCGTGGATTATATTGGAATTAATCAAATACTAACTAACTATTTAGATGGCTCCTCCTGCAGCAGAAATTAGAAGAAAATTAGTTATTGTTGGTGATGGTGCTTGTGGTAAAACATGTTTATTGATTGTTTTTTCCAAAGGTACCTTCCCTGAAGTATATGTTCCAACCGTTTTTGAAAACTACGTTGCTGATGTCGAAGTTGATGGTAGAAAAGTCGAATTGGCCTTATGGGATACTGCTGGTCAAGAAGATTACGATAGATTAAGACCATTATCCTACCCTGATTCCAACGTCATTTTAATTTGTTTTGCTGTCGATTCACCAGACTCTTTAGATAATGTTTTAGAAAAATGGATCAGTGAAGTTTTGCATTTCTGTCAAGGGGTACCAATTATCTTAGTTGGTTGTAAAAGTGATTTAAGAAACGATAGTAATGCTATTGAATATTTAAGACAACAACAACAACAACCAGTTAGTCAATCTGAAGGTCAAAACGTTGCGCAAAAAATTGGTGCTGCCAACTATTTAGAATGTTCCGCTAGAACTGGTGAGGGGGTTAGAGAAGTTTTCGAAGCTGCCACTAGAGCTTCATTAAGATCAAAGGAAAAGAAGGAAAAAACTAAAAAGAAATGTAATATTTTATAAGTTTACAATTTTGTTTGTTTATAATGTTGTAATGTTTATAATCTGATTAGGTTATTGTTGATTTTTTCTCTCTTATGTTCATTGGCACCATCTGGTTTAGTTCTATATAATTGATTCAATATATGTTAATATAATCCTCAATTTTGTAAACACTAACCCTGAGATTCTTACCAAGGGTATTAACGATATGTCTGGGTGAACGTCATCTCTTATGATTATTCTGTAGCGTAGTTGAAAACGGTGAATGTCATCTCTTATTGTTATATTGTATAGTTAAAACCAAGTAGGCTACTCAGTGTCCCACAACTCTGTTGGCTAGGGGAAGCTGGCGGTAATATGGTACCACTTTTAGGTCGATATGGGGCTAAATTAGTACCATTGGTCTGGTCGTGCACTTCGCCAAATGCTCAAAATATTAATCTCAACTCAACCAATGAAAAATTCATCAAATCATCATGTTAAGGATAAAATCATTTAAAAATGTTAGATTTAATTCATCCGTGACTGGATTAACCAAGCCAGAATTGTCATCAAACCCGGTTGCTCAACAAGCACCTAACAGAAAAGAAACTTGGGCCCCATCACAACAATCCAGATTAGACGTGTTATCTAAATTTGCTTATAGATTTATTCAAAAGGATTTGTCACAACAGCCAGCTCCATACAGTGCCATGGAATTGATTGCTAAAGAACCGGTTAGATATATCCATGATAACGTTGCGGTGTGTGACGGTAACAAAGGTTCAACCTTACAAGGACATCCAAAAGTTTTCATCAATTTAGATCAACCAAAACCATCCACTTGTGGCTATTGTGGGTTGAGATACGCAAAGGAGGAACATAAACATTTAATCGAAAAGTAATTTCATCACTTTAGTTAGATGATGACCATAGATGATGTCTTTAGATGATGTTCTGGGAGATTTCTTCGGATGATGTTAACATTCCAAACTTAGCTTTAAACATTGGATAATTGATTATCTTGTAATTTATTCACAATTGTGATTCATGATATGCATGGCTAATATATATTAGATAGACCTTCTTACTGTAGAGTTTCACCCCCGTTAGTGTGCTGGAGCCAAACATCTCGGCTTAACACTCACTGTAAATTTATACCTATATGCTTAGACACAATAGGATCCCTAAGTATATAAGAGTGGCTGTATAAGAGTGACTATATAAGAGACTACGTAGTACTGCCTCCCACCTATTATACTCCAATAGTCAATTCTACCTAATAACCGAATAGCCTAACTATGTTCAACCAGAGTCACCCGGACGTGACTCTTGATAGCTGCGAAATCTTATGTCCTCAGGTAGAGTTCCGTGGTAAAATCCCCAGATTTATGAATCATGATTAAATCTGAGGTACTTGCGATGATTAAAACTGTTGGCTATGGACTATATTATCTGAGACAACACTTGTTCAGAAGCTATGTACTTGTTCCTGTGGGGGTGTTATGTGAATTGATGGTGTTATATGGATTAAACCGGTTTATAGTAACTGTAGGTATAAAATTTCCTGCCTCAGTGTTGGGAATGTTAATTAATTTACTTTGGTTATGTAGCTTAAGCTACTTATCAACGTTCGCCCCGGTGTTTGATAAAATATTGACAGGGTATCTAAAATTGGTTCAACCTTCGATGAATTTTAGTTTAAAATGGATCAATGTGTTTTTCCTTCCCTCGTTCATTATATTACCATTAAGTGAACATATCACTTTCATTGAAGTTTTGAAGATTGCTGGGGTGTTTATAGTTGGTTGGTGGGCATTGATGATCTTAGATGTCTACTTGATTTTGTTTTTGAAAGTTTTATTCAATCTGAAGACCAAAAAAAGTGTACGCGGTACGAAGGGTAAGCAGGACAAGAAAGAAGTCCAGCGGGGAGAAGAAGGGGAGAAAGAAGAGTCCTTCAATCTATTCACTTCCATGAGAGATATCACCACCATCGACTTGCGTAAAGTTAAAACTGAACCTCATCAACCTGCATCAACTCAACCTGCATCAACCTCAATCTCGCTATCGTTAACCATCGATGAAAATCCCTTCGTACCAAAGCCGGAACAATCGTATTTAAAGTCTCCTTCGGCTCCAGCCAGTTTGTTTGAAACCAGTTCCCATAATGGCTATGATGATACTTCCCTGAACGCGAATCCGACTGTGGATGATGAATTATTCGACCAACAAAAATATTCCTTAAAAGATGAAAAATTGGTGATATTTATCACCAGTTATATCGATTGGATATTATGGTCGTTGCTTTTCATTATATCATTACCGCTTTATTATATCCCTAGTTATCATTTATTATTGCCTTTCCAGTTGAGTTTATCGATATTATCGTTTTATATAGCATTATCAATACCCTTGAAATGGCCCCAGACTAGAAGATTTGCCCATCCATTGTTAATTTCTACATTTTTGATACTTTTCGTATGCTTTATAAGTTCCATGATTTTTCACCATCGCCCTAAAGGATTTTTAGATGATTTAAAATACTACAAAACTGGTAAAAACTATCTTAATC
Source organism: Yamadazyma friedrichii (assembly GCA_030565865.1). Lineage (NCBI taxonomy): Eukaryota > Fungi > Ascomycota > Pichiomycetes > Serinales > Debaryomycetaceae > Yamadazyma > Yamadazyma friedrichii. The sequence continues at coordinate 58,710 of JAJMGX010000014.1, forward strand.
TTTTTAATGGCTTAAAAATGTACAATAATGGTAAGATTTTAACTGGCCACTCAATTACAAAATATCCAAAATGGCCAGGATGTGGTGATTTTTTCAGTTCATTGATGGACATTTCCATTATTTCATTAAGTTTACCTATGTACACTCATCGTAAAGACTTCATAAAGAATTTCTGGATTATGATTCCGATTTTATTCAGTGTGATGTTAACTTTTTTCTTGTATCCGATAGTTTGTCATGCTATTGGTATTCAGCCGGAAAGATCTATTGGATTCATTGGAAGAAGTGTGACATTGGCTATGGGGGTGCCATTAATTGAAGCATTGGGCGGGTCAACATCATTAATGGCGGTCTGTACCATATTATCAGGAATTTGTGGAGTGTTAATCGGCGATTATGTCTATCTATTATTACGTATCCCCAAAGATGATTTTGTGACCAGAGGTGTTAGTTTAGGGATCAACTGTGGTGCGATAGCAACTGCTCATTTATTAACCGTGGATCCTAGAGCTGCATCGATGAGTTCCTTAGGTTTCACGATTTTTGCAACCGTGATGATTATTTTCGCCAGTATTGGTAGTATCAGAGATTTAGTAAATAGCTTAGTAGGTCTTTAATTTATTTATTTGTAGCGTTCCGTTGATCTGTATATGTTTTGAATTGTTCTCTCATCCTTAGTGTTTGTGATGTTAGGTTGATGATTAAGTGGTGGTGATGTTTCTGCTATCGCGTCTCAGATTTTTTAGCACTAAGATATTTACCATGGACAAGGATACAAGAACGATTCTTTTGCCGAAATATAGTAGTGACTTTGAAATCATACAGCTCCCCGACTTCAAATGCTTAACTGATTCACGTAAATATGGAAAATCAGGAGATGACATATACGAATTAAAGTCCATCAAAGAATCACCCAAATCAATTATTTTTGAGCCAGGATGGATCGTAGAAAACAGTGAAATTATATTAACTTCGAAAATAAATCCTACCTATTTGCTAATCCTGGCATTGTTTGACAATAACAAATATATTACTGTAGACGATATCACTGATAAATTCCCATGGGTGGAACATTTTGCGTTGGAAAAATATTTAAATATGATATGTGACACCATCGAAGAAAATGAAGAGTCTTTTTATAAAATTAGTACGTCGAAAGTGACGAGTTATTTAAATTCTAGAGCTGAAAAAGTCAAAGATACTTTAAAAAGTTCCAAATTATCAAATTTCATGAAATTAGAATTGTATGTGACTTCGGAATCTGAAATCACGGATGAAATTTGGGAGTTGCAAGTACATGAGACGGCAGTTAATTTTATATGGGAGTATTTAAGTATTGACAAGTATGATAGTTTCACACCCCTGGAAAAACTAGCCGCATATAAACGGGAAATAAACAGTAAATTAAGTAGCAATATGTTGATAAGTAATCAAGGAAAGGAAGACGTGAAGAAACCAGTTAAAAAACCAGTTAAAAAACAGAGCAAGGTTGCAGTTGGCAAAGGTGCATTGGATTCATTTTTCAAAAAGAGCAAGTAAACTATTTACATTCAATATATATCTGGTTGAATACTTTTCTGATTTTTTTACTTCTTTTTGTTCAATTCTTCGTAGATCTTCATACCACTGGCCATGAAATTCCCAATATCTCCAACATTGCTTGGTAAGATCAAGGTATTTGACTCCTTAGCCAATTTACCAAATTCTTTGATGTAATCTTGGGCAATTTGTAAGTTGATAACGTCTTTACCATTTTCGTTTTCCTGGATTGATTTACTGACCATGTCCAACGTCTTGGATAACCCTTGGGCTTTCAAAATCATGGTTTCATATTCGGCATTAGCTTTATTGATTTGTTGTTGTTTTAAAGCTTCACTGTTCAAGATCAATGATTGTTTTTCACCTTCAGCTATATTAATTCTCGATTGTCTGTTACCTTCACTTTCCAAGATTTCAGCTCTTTTTGATCTTTCAGCTGACACTTGACGGTGCATTGCTTCTAAAACATTAGTTGGTGGATGGATATCTCTGATTTCGTATCTGAGACACTCAACCCCCCAATGATCGTTGGCGGCTTCATTAATGACCTTATTGATATTAATATTTAATAATTGTCTTTCCCTCAACACCGAATCAAGCGTCATAGATCCAATTTCCGATCTCATGGTGGTTTGCGCTAATTGACTGATGGCAAATTTGAAATCCTCCACTCCGTAACTGGCCTTGTAGGCATCAATCACCTTGATGTATAATATCCCATCCAATTCTAAACTAACATTATCAGCGGTAATAGCATTTTGCGAAGGAATTTCAATCGCCAGTTCTTTTAATGATTGAACATAGGTGATTTTGTCTAACAACGGGATCAATATGGCCAACCCCGGCTTCAATATACGGTGGAACTTACCCATTCTTTCCACAATCCAGGCTGTTTGTTGAGGAACAAATCTCACCACAGTATTAGATGGTAACCTTTCCTTTTGAAAGAAATTCAACGTGGTGACATTACTAACGTGTCTGGTGGCTCTGAGCAACACTGGCACAGCAGTTGTTACTAATCTTCCATTGATGGCCGAAGACCTACGCAATGTGGATCTAATAACCTGGGAACTTGAAGTGTTTACACTATGAAACATAATTTGATAATTTTGAGTGACAAAATGAAAACTCGCAGTGAGAGCTAGTGCACCTAAAACTGCGAAAGAAAAAAAGATTCAGTTGATGAGATGAATTATAATTTAGAATTTCTTAAGAACGGACAACGTTTGAACGGTAGAGGGTTGAATGAAATCAGAACACCTGATGTAGACTTTGGTCATAACGGGGAGTTGACAATCAGTGCAGGAGGCACCAAAATCTTTATAAAAGTGTCGAGTGAGATCGCAAAGCCATTTGATGATAGACCTAATGAAGGGTTATTAGTGATAAATAACGATATTGAAAACGAGATATTGACGAGAATCATCGAGAAATCTATAAGGAAGAGCAATGCCTTGGACTTAGAAAGTTTGGTCATCGTCACGGGCAAAATATGTTGGCTTATAAAGATTGATTTGAACATTTTGAATTTTGATGGTAATTTGATTGATATCTGTATAATTGGTATAATGATCAACCTATTAAGGTATAAGTTACCCAACTACGACTACAAGTCCGGCAATGGCGAACAGAACATCACATTATATAACTTGGACGAAAAACCACCAATCGATTTGAGTGTATTGCATATCCCCATCTGTTTCACCATACTGTTTTTCAATCCTTTAAACAAAGAGATGAATTTGAAAAGTAACGAGGTGTTCGAAATCCTGGTATTTGATGCAGATAAGGAAGAAGAAGATTTGAGAGACGGGTATTTAGTGGTGACGACGAATTCCAACAAGGAGATTATTCAGTTGAGTAAACTAGGAGGTTTGCCAATTAATTCCATGGAAGTTATAAAATTATGTGAGATTTGTTATGAGAAAGCTAAGGATATGACGGACTGGATCAAGAAATTGGTCAAGGACGAAGAAGATAAGGAGTATAAGAAGTTGAATTTAAGAATGTTGAGTGCTATGGAGGAGAGGTAGAATGAGGATCTTTCCATACTCACGGATGAAGATACATAGGACTATGAGTTCAACTGGTTAATAGATATATAGGAAATTTCTTTGTCAATAGAAAGATAATACAAAAAATTAGTCCCTCACTCTGGAAGTCGACACTGAAGGGTATTCACCTTGTTCATCCTTCATCAGAGGTTATACTTCACCTACAATGTCATGGTTGTATAACAACGTCATAAGCTTATAAGCGGGTTGATGCAATCTAAAATAATTGTAACCTTTAGAAATATTCAAAGAGAAAACAAACTGCTTGTAATGTCTATTAAACTATCATACCTCATTAAATTTATAACTTTCAATATTTGAATCTTTTCTCTTTCTGCCTTTAAATTTCAATTTAAACCATTTGACACATTTTTGCTTTATAAATGAACTATTTAAAAGCAAATAATAAATCCAATATTCAATTAGTAATATACATAAAAAGATTAAAAATCCTCCAAACACCGCCAATATCAAATGATCGGCTAACGACTTGATAAACTTAGCGTCGTCCAAATGCCATGAAGAACCAGGAGAAATGGCGAAAAATGAATAAGTATGAGTTTTATAATCTTTGGGGAATAAGATACGAACTTTGGAAATTTCTGGTAACCCCCAACGTTTATATTGTTTCCAGATAACCGACAAAAACAATGGGCCTGTGGAATACATGATGGTTATATAAGGAATCAACCAATTTTTTTGGTATTTTTTTAAATTTTCAATCACTTTTAAAAAGAATGGATGATTGGGTACTGATCCCATGACATCGTTGGAAATCCCTGTGGGGATGGTTTTTCTTACGAAACTGGGCACCGTCAAGAGGGGGTCCAACCTTCTTTCACACCCGTCGTCCAAATCGATATAGATCCCCCCGTAGTGAACCAAAACAAAGTATCTTATCGCATCGGCTCGTTGGATGGGGTACTTATAATTGTCCCAGGTTTTTAAAAACCACGGGAACTGTTCGGCAATGAACTCTCTACTCATGTCGTCGGTCCACAAGATATATTGATAGTCGGGATGTAAATCAATACAACTTTGTTGACCCTTTTGCCAAATTTCTGGGATTTCGGTCGTCTTATACGTCTGATGGATGATTTTAGGAATAATCAACGGTTTGTTGATTTTACCATCATGGGGGTTCAATTCAACATCTGATAACTGATCGGCGTAACTGTCATCATGTAATAACGAAATCAAGTCAAACAAGTAGTATATGAGGAATATCACAACAAATACATGAGTATAAAGCAAATATTTCAACTCTTTCTTCATCTTATATCTCCTGTTTATAGCTGTATCTTTGTCGCTTGATCGATTTATACTGCACTGTGTATCTATATGCTAGTGACTGTATGTGTATAATGTTACAAACTTATGCTTCAAACTATGGAGTGAGATGGTTTTCTATGCTAGGAATTGTATGCTGGTGTTTTCTCTGTTGCTAATGTTGTTAATAACGATACCACCAAAAGACCAACGCTTATACTATACTATTCTGTAATCTAGCTAGGCTGCTGTTAATGCTAATAATTTTAAACCAGAATTCGATTCTTAAACAGATTTTTGTTGAAATTGTTATTGTTTCCCCTATTTCAAAAAACAGTGAGTGAAAATTTTTGGCGCAGTTCAAATTTCTTTTGGTGTGAGAGCGGCTTTGCACATATAGAATTTCGTCTAAAATTCACCGCCATGCTTCCGCCATGCCACCGCCATTCCACCACCAGCAGGAAGTAACATGAGTACTAGACAAACAAAAGAGTAATGGTACCTGAATGACACATAATGTATCAGTAGTATCGGATTGACAATATTAAGCTTATTCGACTACGTCTTCCATCATTCATTTATCAGCAAGTTTGAACTACCAACCATTACATACCATGCCATAGCTGTCATAGAGCAATTATCCTACTATAGTTTCTTTTCACACTGGAGATATGCGTGAGATCGATAGTAGCAGAGTTAGTTAAAGGAGAAATTGGATGATGCTATTTGCATCTTCTTCGAGTTGTGAATGTCGGTTGCCGTACCTGAGGGCTGATGCATTTTAGATTTGATTTCAAATATTTTAGATGATGAGTGTGAGATCGTGATGACATGGTTTTTGCAGATATGATATTGAAGTATATTAAACGGCTGCTCTATTTCTTATCGTTGGTTTTCTAATCAGCGGTCCCCTGGAAGAATCGGTTGTTAGGGTGCTTCTAAATAGTCTCTGGTGACTGTCAGGGTTGTCACAGTAACCAGTTCCACCTAAACCCCTAATCTTGCTTCCTCTTGCTTCCTGATCTTAATTACCAAGAAGTTTATAGTAAACTATAAGATCAATGCAATCATAATAGCAAGGTCATCATAGTTGCAAATGATCGCTGCTGCATATATTTTACATTAACCCATCTTTTTCCCTAGATTTGCCCCACCGTACTTCCTTCGTAAGTCCCTCAGGAGGGGTCGGGAAGGATGAAGGTTGTAAACCGTTTTGAATTGATCAAGATTTCACTGCACCCTTAAATCATACACTAGTAAAAACATTAATGCATCTTGCCAGAACTGTAGTAACTACTTCTTACTTAATCACTGGCTAAAAAAAATGATAATTTATGCAAATTTTACAAATGTTATAATAACTGATTGAGTTATGTGTTAGAATTTCCTATGATTTTAAATGAAGTCTAAAAATAGTAAGATTAACACAGAGGCAGTGAATCGGAGTTGGGATATTAGAAGTTCTAATTTGGTATATAATGCTATAAATTAGGATAATATGTGTTCTTGGTTGGTAGTCGGTATATCATAATTCTTATTGGTATTCTGCGCTGTAATTAAATTAACCCGAACCAGACTAATTTCAAGTATGGAGAATACGAAGAAACTAAGGTGCTAGGTCACCATGGGATAAAATATCCTATTGATGAATCCTGAAACCCCTGTTTTCACTTCAATATCCTTAAACAATAATTTCTTCTTTACCAACATCGACCTTATCACACACATCAACACCCCACAACTGAAAAAACAAACACCAATGAAAATTTGACAATGTAGGAATGGTCTAGTGTTACTATTAGTTTTCAACAATAATGCAAACACTTCCGCCGGGATACAAACTATGCCTACAAAAATATTTAAATACGTCCACACTGGCTGGAGCCTCTCGGTATCGATCAATTCACTGGCAATGGCGTTACACACCGTGGACCCAATGCCTAGTACACTGCCCATCATCAAGGCAAAAATAATCATCGAGGTGTAATTATAGGTATTAATCCAAAATGCTAAGATTAATACCGAATTGAAAAAGCAAACGATGACGGCAACGTTTGACCGGCCATATTTATCACTTAAGAACCCCATTAATGGTCTGCCAAACATTTGACCGATATTTAAGATCACCGTCAAGTTGGTCGACTGCTGAGGTGAAAGTCCAATGGTGGTGGCATATGACGAAACAGAATAAAGCATCACGACATATCCAATCAATGCAAGACAAAACCACACACTTAGAAACATCAAAGGCTTAACTTTAAAAATCACCGGATTCATCGTATGCTTCATCGAACTCTTGACAAACGACCAGTTTAAATTACTTTTTATCGATGATGTTTTAACTCTTGTTCGTAAACATAATGATGGCAATGAGGTAACAAGGGTGATAAACGCTACTGATCGTAACCCCCATCTGAATGTACTGATGTCTAGTATTTTATGGATCGTTAACGAAAATACGATCCCACCTAACCCTACACCACCCACTAGGATCCCAAATGCGGTAGCTCTTTTGGCGATAAACCAAGTAGGTATAACTAACGTCAGGGGTATATAGACAAAACTGAACGATATACCAATCATAACCCCTTGCGTCATATATAAATGCCATAATTTTGTCAGGAAGCTAGCTAAAATATACCCTAATGTTTGTAAACAAACCCCAAACATAATCATCAATCTTATACCAAAGACATTATAGATCACGGCCGTGAACGGAGCCAACCCTTGAGCAAACCCTATAATAAGCCCACCGATCAAAGCATAGTCATAAATCGTTGCTTCCGGGAATGTGTTGTTGGTAATATAGTAATTTAAAAACACTCCAAACGAAGCATTGGACCCCCAAGTGGAAAACATCGAGAGCGAGCAAATTACAGCCATTACCCAAGCAATACCTTCGTCAGGAGGTAATTCATAATCAGAATCGTCAACTGAGTAACGTTCAATTTCTGAAGATACCTCAGGAATTTTCTTACCTTTCCGCTTATCTATTTCATCTTCATTTCTTTTCTCCATTGTTCCTAAACGATGTACTATCTATATGGGTCAAGAGTTTCATGCAACTTGAAATTTTAAAATGAAAATTTTATTCAAATTGAGTACGTAAAATAAAACACATCGTTAGCTATACCTGACTCATGCTATGTTTAAATAAAAATTCCGTGTGAGATAATAACGCACAAGCGGCTTAATCGCATCGGGACCTATTTTCCCCATAAGAATTGATTAGGCGGATGCTAATTAACTATGGGACAGGGGGAATGTAAAATCAGTGGATAATCCGGTTTAGAGTAGAGTATACACTACAAATAAATATAATATTAATGCTGATAAATTTCAGTGAGTCCTATGTGACCATTATTTAAAGGCTAAAAATTCCACCGGAAAAACTCCACAATTAACCGTTAAACCTTTAAAGGGTAAAATAATCTAATTATATAAAATTTAACCCCTGGTTGAACCAACGTCTCATAACGGTCCAACCTGATTTTTAAAAGTTCTAAATTTTCCTCATTCAAATCTTCGATCTTCAAGTACCTCTTGGGTTGGTTAATTTCTTCAATTTTTTCCTTAGTGGAGGTTAAATGTTGGTTTAAAAACTTAAGTACCAATACTTGACGAATCAGCATCGATAGTATGCAACAAGCTATAAAACAACACCCGGCGAAAATCTGACAATGCAAAAATGGTCTGGCACCGCTAGTCTTCAATGACAAACCAATTACTTCCGCCACAAGACAGAAAACCCCAACGACGATATTTAATATCGACCATGCCGAGGGCAATTGCGAAGGACTCAGGATTAAGTCACTAGCAATAGGCTGGCATAAAGTCGACCCAATACCGATGATGGCTCCAATGATGATCGAAAATGGAATCAATGATGCATACGTAGTTGCATTGATCCAAAAGGCGAATAGCATAATAGCGATTAATAATGCCAACGCAGACGCCATATTGGTACGACCAACTCTGTCACTGACTAACCCTATCAATGGTCTACCCACTACCTGACCAGCATTCATTAATGCCGTCAAATTACTGGCTTGTTTATCAGATAATCCAACCGAGGTAGCATAAGAACTGATGGAAAATAACATCACCACATATCCCAAAAGAGCCAAACCAAACCATAATGCTAAAACTCTAAGGGGCCATGATTGAAGTATTTTGGGGTCAAAAATGATTTTCAAGTTTTTATTGACAAATGTCCAATTAACAGTATCTTTCAAACGGTGAGGTCTGGAGATTCTTGAATGAAGGAATAAACTTGGTAACGCACTGATTAAGGCAATTAATGCCGTTAATCTTAACCCCCAATGTTGGGAACCTGAAATGCTAATAACGTGATTCACCGATAATGCAAAGACGATACCACCCAAACCAGCACCACTGACGGCAATACCAAAGGCAAATGTCCGCAGCTTGTCGAACCAGGTAGGCAATACTAATGTCGCTGGTAAATAAACCAATGAAAATGATAAACCCACCATCAACCCTTGCGTTAAATATAATTGCCATAATTTCGTGGCAAATGATGCTAATAAGTAACCTGCCGTTTGAATTATTATTCCAGCAATAACGCATATTCTCAAACCAAATACTTGATATAATAACGTTGTTAATGGTGCCGTACTTTGAGCTAAAAATACCACTAATCCACCAATTAATGCATAATCATACATCTCAGCCCCAGGGAACGTATTGTTATTTATGTAATAATTCAAGAACACCCCATACGCAGCATTAGACCCCCAAGAAGCAAATATAGCCAACATGGAAATAATTGCAATCACCCATGCAAATCCTCCATCAGGATTGGGTTCATTCAGTTCATTCACATCACTTTCGGTCTCCAATTTTTCCAAGTTCACATCGTGAGGTGGAGTGTCATCTTGTTGAGTTAACTCGTGTACCAATAAGTGATCAGCCGTGGTAATGTCCTTATAAGGTTCATTATTATCTTCTCTTATCCCACTGATGATCATGGATAATTCTGAGGTATTGGATTTCCGTCTGGTTAGACTGTGACTTCGTTTACCACCTGCTCGACCTACAGTGTTACCGCTTAACGTCTTACATATCTCATTCTGTTGGTGACTACTACTAGGACTGAATGATTCAATACTAGAGTTATCCATCACTAATGAGATGTAATGTAAAATTTAATTTGAGACTTGACTCATAAAGGAATCAAAGAGCGATGTGACGGGTTCCAAACGGTGATGTTATACAATTTGGCGCACATTTCCCATTTAGGCAGTCTAGGCTGCTTCTACTTAAGACTAATATAACCAAGAGGTGATACTGGTTCTGGTAAAATACTTTTTATATATTTCTACACTCTACATTGGTCTACAAATGTGTACGCTTCTACAGTTTTGCGGGTTTACAGTTGTACAGTTCCCTACAACTTAACTTCTCGTTTAATTATACCAGCTGCATAGGGAACACTTACATCAACTTTTTGAAAGAACCCCTTTAAAAATTCTCCCAAAACTTTCAAATCATCTTCCTTTTCAATTTTAACATAAGCTACGGTTTTGGCATTATTTTTGAAAATTTTAATCAATCCCAAGTAATTCAAGTAGTACAATTCCGATAATAAATACTGTTTATTGATACTTTCAAAATCGGCATTAGGATTAGATGTTTGAATCAATTTAAGCAATGTCTTGGTATTGGGGAAGTCTGTCAAATTATTGGCCAATATTAACTCTTGTGATATTGGTTTATTAGTTGAGTAATAATTGGACATGATAGTTTGAATATTTTCAATACAAATCATATAACTTCTGATGAAAGGATGTACAATAAGTGATAAATCTCTGAAATACTCCATATCGATAACTTCTAAATTTTCGTTTAATTTACCATCTTGGATAAATTTCGAAATGATGTTATCGTATTCATCGTTTTCATTGGTGTTATAGTCGAGTAAAAATTCATTTTTCAACAATGTTTTAACTAAATCATACGATTTCACCCAGTGCTTCGAAGGGGTGGTGGTGATGATGAGTCCCATAATGGACTTGGTAATTAATAAATGGATTGTCATGTTTTTATAGTATAATAACTCTAAAGTATTGTGGAATATAATGGAGTTATTTTCAATTTTAATGTACTTGAAGAATTTAATAATTTGATATTTTATCAAGTAGATGAATTCGCTAGTTGATAAATTTGACAAATGGTTAATAAGTCTAAGATTAATCTCATCACTGATTTCGTATTGGAAATGATTCAAGATAAAGTCCCACCAAGGCTTAATGGACTCGATATCCAACTTCTTGACAGGGTTTTTATACAAGTACCATTGTAACACGGTACCTATGATGGAAATTTCAGGAATGTAGTTCAATTTATTGATTATATGCAACGTTTTAAACCCAATCTGTTTCAAATTATTGCTTGATGATAATTTAAATCTTTCGCCTAACTTCACGTAAATTTTACCGCTTAATGTTCTGGTTAAATTATCATAATCCTTATTGTGCTTGATAATACTATCAATATCAAAAGTCTCTTTACCCGAGGTTAAGTTTTTAACCCCATTACCAATGATATTTAAAAAGCTTTCTTGCTTTTTATCATTACCGATTAATTCTTTGATATAGCCGTCAGCTTCGTAAATTCTTTCATAACTTATGGAAACTGGTTGGATCAACATATCGTGTCCGGTATCTTGATAAACGTTTTGAAACATTTTTAAAATCCCATATTTTGGTAATAATAATTTACCATCTCTTGATCTTGTACCTTCAATAAACAATTCGATATCAATTTTGTTAGTCACTAAAAATTCCATCAAATGTTGCAAGTTTCTTTCTGTATAGATTTCATTATTAAAACTTCTTTTAATAAAGATGGCACCTAAATTTTTTAAAATTTTACCAAAGATGGCAACGTTTAAATTTTCACCAGCAACAACGGTTGGGGTGGATAATTGAAATCTAACGGCAAAAATATGTAAAATAATATAGTCCACATGGGATTTATGACATGGTAAGTAAATGACGGACATGGGATCTTTCAAGTATTCATGATACAAATCGGTGAATTGTTGATTATTACAGTAAATCCCATCGGGGAACATTTTACTAAGTAACTTAATCACGGTGACATAACAAATTCTTAAAAAGTTGGAAGACTTGAACGTTGGAAAGTTTTTAGCATTTTCCTGTTTATAATAGTCGATCATAAACTGTTTAACTTCTTTAAATCTGGTAGGTAATTGTTTGGAGGTGATTAAATTCATGTTCAATTCTTTATTGATTAAATCGTAAACCAACGAGTCTAACGTGGCATCATTTGACAATTTTGAATCCATAAATTTTAGTAATTTATCATTGAATTTGGGGGTATACTTATTAATTTTGTAGTAGTATTCATTATTAGTATAAATGTCATTTAATTTGACCCCGGAAATGAATTCAGCAAAATTCAATAAAATCTTCCAGTTTCTAATTTCTGGTTCATTATCGACATCATCGATGTTAAAATCCGATGGCGATGGCAATGGGATGGTTAAGTCAACATTGGGATGAGTTAAAGCATCTTCGATGATATCAATATCAAAATAGGAGTTTTTAAACATAGTAGTGGTGGTTTTCTGACGTATTTCCGCTGGGTGGTTATTGTTTTGTTATTCGGTTGTTATTCTGCTGTAACGTATTAGGGTTATGACAATAGTATTGGTCGATGACTATGCTTGGAACTATAGGGTATGCCGGTATGGGATATGCTATGTTGGCTTCACTTCAATGCTGTTGTGACTTCAATGGGGGTGATTTTAACCTGATAATGAACCCTCAACTTTGACTCCAATTCTCAAATTGTTGGGACGTAATGTGAAGTTGTGATATTTTCTATTGCTCTGGAGAATATCACAATTATATTCCACTTTGAGTTAAAAAGATAAATTATCAATTATTGATCACTTAGAGGGGATTTTACAAGTCATTATAATATATTATAACCAGAGCTGACTTGCTATAAGCTGTGGTAACATATTCATGACATACTTATCAGGTATCTGTACCAGACTTAATTGTAACCAACGCGATGAGAGGTGAGGGACACTGCGCAAGATCGATAACATCCGAGTTCACTCTATGTTAACCCACATTACCATCATTTCAGCTGCCTTCATTTCAGCCGCCTTCATTTCAGCAGCCTTCATGTGGTAATTATAACCATTTTCGGTGTGACAATCTTGAGAACCTGTTTCTGGGGTACAGGGAGATTATTAGCCTGCATTCTGTATAACTCTAATTACACATCCAGACGTTCTCTGTCGAAGATCATTTGCGATGTAGCCAGATTCAGCGATTTCGTGGCGATTTGATAGCGATTTGACAGCGATTTAAATAGGGTTAGCTAGCGATTTGATAGCGTTAAATAGGGTTTAGATAGCGTAGGTATACCTAATACAACCTTATAACCCAACTTATAATGCAACCTTATAATCCGCATTTATCTGTAATACAACGGTTATCTATAATCCACATTTATCTATCATCAACGTTTATCTGACATACAACAATCTGTATACATCCATCATACAACAATCTGTATACATCCATCATACAACAATCTGTATACATCCATCATACAACAATCTGTAATACATCCATCATACAACATATCTGTAATACATCCATCTACTACATATCTGTAATACATCCATCTACAACACTATCTATCAGCAGCTAACACTGCATCAGCAGCTAACACTGCATCAGCAGCTAACACTGCATCAGCAGCTAACACTGCACAGCCGCCTGCTAACACCACATCAGTCGACAGGCCCTCGGTTACCGTCGGCCTCACCCGACTGTGCTGCCACTCTGATCCTCCAATCTGATTTTAGTGGAATGTCGCGATGTCTCTGGAGCTGGCAAAAGAAACAGAGACATTAGGCTAATTTGTGATGGTTTGCAACCATACGGCAATTTTGATGCAAACGAGAAAGTGCAACATCCTGGTAATTTTACCATTAGAGTTGTTTTTATCCTTAGTAGACTTATAACTATTGGCACCTGGGATTCTGGTACACTGGCACACTGCACACTGGCAAGCAACGGACGAAACAACTGCATAACTGTACAACTGCATAACTGCACTAACTGTATAACTGTATAACTGCAACAACTGCATTAACTTAAGAGCTGATAACAACAACCGAAGCATGTTACTTGTTCCGAAACTAAATGACTTCAAGCTTTTCAAGAAAAAACAGCTACCATCACCACCAACATCAGAACGTGAATTCGCCATAGATTTTAGCGTTGGTGATCATTTTTACAGCTCCCACAGTTCAGAAACTTACAAAATTTTAAAATTTTTAGGTCAAGGTCAATTCTCCACCGTTTGGCTAGTTAAAAAGATTTCCAATAATGAAAAATTCGCCATGAAAATAACTAAACCAGGGTATAACGATATTGCATTGGATGAATTACAATTTTTTAAATTATTAAACCAGCATGAAAGTTCTAACCATTTCCAAGGTCATGATGGGGTAATCAAAGTTTATGATCATTTGCTAATCAACAAAACGAATCAATTTTGTTTAATCATGGAATTTATGGATTCAAACTTACTCGAAGTATTGCCTAAATTAAAGAAAAACATTACCGTGATCAAATCGATCTCCGTTCAATTATTATCATCACTAGCATATATGCATTCTCGTGGCATCATCCACACTGACTTAAAATTAGAAAATATTTTAGTTGGTAGTAATTCCAAAATCGTTAAAGTAGCCGATTTGGGAAATGCTACACTGCATCTTCATCATTTAACTAACCATATTCAAACAAGACAATACAGAGCACCCGAGGTTATATTGGGCCATCAATGGGATTATAAGGTCGATATCTGGTCGTTGGGGTGCTTGATATTCGAATTAATCACCGGTGATTACTTATTTGATCCTCAAAATGGTGATAGTTTTACCAAAGATGAAGATCATTTAGCACAAATTGTGGAATTATTAGGCACATACCCTTCTAATGATTATTTAAATGGGTGCACTAGAAGAAATGAATTTTTTGATGAGTGTAATAATTTTAAAACCATAAACCATTTAAAATTTTGGACGTTAGAAAATGTGTTGAGTGAAAAATATGGTATACATGATAAATTGCTATGTGGCTTTTTATTATGTTGTTTAAATATCAATATCGAGGATAGATTTAATGCAGGTTCATTAATCGATCATCCTTGGTTAAAAAATTGTTAAAAATTTGTGAAAGCAAAGTATAAAAGTTACTTGCAACACGAAAAAAAAGAAGACGCTGGGTTCTCTCATTGTGCATTAATATATAATATTTACTATTCCCTATACTTGTGGTCTTTAATTATTTTGAATGGAATATCTTCATATTTATCGAATTCATAATTCAATTGTTTGAATTTATCTGATGCTTTTTTGTTCTTTGGTGTTGGTTCTGGTTCCTTCTCTTCTTTCTCTTCTTTCTCTTCTTTCTCTTCTTTCTCTTCTTTCTCTTCTTTCTCTTCTTTCTCTTCTCCTTTCTCTTCTTCTTTATCCACAGTCTCCTTTTCTTCTGATTCTTTTTCTTCTGATTTTTTTTCTTCTAGTTCCTTTTCTTCTGGTTCCTTTTCTTCTAGTTCCTTTTCTTCTGGTTCCTTTTCTTCTGGTTCCTTTTCTTCTGGTTCCTTTTCTTCTGGTTCCTTCTCTGACACTATCCCCTTCTCCACCTTCGCTTCCTTGGCTTTCTTGGGAATTAACTCATACGAGCTTTTCATTTCAAAATTATCTTCAACTTCGTCTTCATCGTCATAATCTAACTTTATCCTCTTCTTCGCCCGCCTTTTATCATTCACTTTCTCCTGTGCAACTTCTTTCTCCTGTACAACTTCTTTCTCTTGTACGATGCTGTCCAACTTCAAACCATCAAAATAAGGCACCACAATCTCTACATCCTTAACTAGACAATCAAACTCATCATCTATACTTTCTAAAACAAATATCCCCTTGCCAATAATTTTACCAATCACTAAACCTTGCCAAATATTGTCTAACCCCATGATTAATCCATTATCAACACCGATATAACCTCGTTTGAACTTCACTCGACTATTCTTATCTTTTGGACTGCTGTTGATTGGTATTGGTAAATGAATAAAATCTTTTAGTTTATCTAGTTTGGCCCCATGTAATTCCCTATTTAATATTCTTGTGAATAACTCATAACAAGTAACTGAGCATTCTTTACACCATAGCTCTATTTCCAACGTCCCTTTGGTGGTGTGGATTAATATTTTACCGGTGGTTTTGGGCTCCATCGTTGTTTTCAACTGTGGTGCTTGAACTGACTGTAAACGATGGTTTTACAATAAATTAGTGAAAAACTTACACAAAATTGACTGCGCGCTCAGATCGCGATTCGTCAACAAAACATATTGATAGAGTGATACCATTCAACGCTTTGGATTAACTGGGAATTAGGGATACGTAGATATTGGTTAGACGATGGCATCATTGAAATCATTTATCAAAGCGGTTAGGAAAGCGAAAACTATCGCTGATGAACGTAATGTTGTCATGAAAGAAAGCGCCAGCATTAGAACATCATTTAAAGATTTAAATTTAGATCAAAATAGTCGTAGAATAAGTATTTCAAAATTACTTTACCTTTATATAATGGGTGAAAAAACCCATTTTGGACAAGTCGAATGTATTAAATTATTAGCTTCCCCCAAGTTTATCGATAAAAGATTAGGTTACTTAGCGACGATGTTATTATTAGATGAAAATCAAGAAGTTTTGACATTATTGACCAATTCATTAGACAATGATATGCAACACCCAAACAGTTATGTGGTTAGTTTAGCGTTGTGTTGTTTGGGTAATATTTGCAGTCCTGAATTGGCTAGAGATTTATATACCAATGTGGTTAAACTAATTACGTCAAATAATCCATATTTAAAGAAAAAAGCCTGTATTGTAGCTGGTAAGTTGATTGATAAAGATTTAGAATTGAGTGAATTTTTCATTGATAAAATTGATGGTTTAATCAGTGATAAAAATCCTGGAAACCTGGGGGTTCAATTGGGTTGTTTAAAATTAATTAAATCATTATATAAAAATACCGAATATCAAGAAAGCTTAATTAAATTAACGCCAAAAATTTTAAATAATTTGAAAAAATTGATTAATGCCGGTTATAATCCTGATTATGATGTATTAGGTATAAATGATCCATTTTTGCAAATCGAATTATTAAGCACGTTAAGATCATTTTCATCGCATACAAGTTTTTTCAATCAATTTAATGATGAATTTAACGATATCTTAACCCAGATTTGTTCAAACATTGAAATTGGTAAAAATGTTGGTCATGCAATATTATATGAATGTATTCGTACCATTTTCTCCATCCAAAGTGATCAAAGTTTGAAAATTTTAGGGATTAATTTATTAGGTAAGTTTTTAACTACCAAAGATAATAACACTAGATATGTTGCATTAAATACCTTATTAAAAGTAATTAATATCGAGCCCACTGCGGTTCAAAGACACAGATCCATTATTGTTGGGTGTTTGAATGATGGGGATATTTCCATTAGACGTAGAGCATTAGAATTGACGTTTGCCATTTTAAATGAAACAAATATCAGAGTGTTAATTAAAGAAATCTTAAAATTTTTGAATACCACTAATGATGATGATTTAAAACCGTTTATTATCTCACAGTTGATTTTAGTAATTGATAAATATTCACCAAATGACAGTTGGAAATTTGATAATTTGATCAAGATTTTAAACAATGCCAAAAATTTCATATCCATGGAGTATATTTCCAATATTTTAAGTAATTTAATTCGTACATCACCCGATTTGAAAAAACTGACAATTTTAAAGATTTACGATATTGTCGCTAGTGATTTAAACCAATTCGGTATGTCGATTGTTTTAATTTGGAGTATTGGTGAATATTATGAGTTAATTAAAGACGCTCAAAATATTAATGAAGCACAAGTATTAAATTTAATCGATTCATTAATTAATAATTCAATATATTCAAAAGTGGAACAAAATCAATTAATTAATTACTCATTAACAGCATTAATTAAATTATCCACAAAATTTGACAATACTAGTAATTTAGAAAATTTAAGAATCAAATTGAGTAAAAATACCAATAACAATAATTTAGAAATTCAAATTAGATCCATTGAGTTTCTGGAAATTTTAACTACCGATTTGAAATTGAAGAAGGGTTTAGTGTCAAAAATGCCCCCACCATCAATTAAACAAAGACAAATGTTATCATTGACTGGTAATCAAAATAATAATAGCAATGGGAAACAAGATAAAAAGGAAAGGACAACCCCTGAACCAAATGATTTATTGGATATGGCTCAAGAAACTAGAAACGATTTATTATCGGATATTTTTGACTCCAAACCAAGTAAGAATGATATACTTGATTTATTTGATAGTCCTTCGTCAATGGATACATCAAAACCAGTTGTACCACCGTCAAGTTCCAATACCCCAATAATAGATGCCATTACTGCGTTTACAAATGCGGATATAATTATAAAATTCATCCCCAAATCAATCAATGATGGACAGGCCATCATTGATTCACAAATTACCACTAATAAAACGATTAATAATTTACAATTTTTAATTGCGGTACCAAAATCACAAAAATTAACGATTTCCACCAATCCTAATACTAATATGAATTTAATTACCTCCAACGATGAAATTTTACAAAGTATTAAATTAATTGGTAAACCTGGAAGCAAGATTAAATTCAGGGTTAAAATTAGTTATACTGTTAATGGGGCATCAATTGACCAACAATTTGATTTTGGTGATTTTAAATCCAGTCTCTAGATATAGTAATTCAACCTTTAGAGGCAGAGGATAAATAAGAAGAATATACATTTACTCTATAATTCAACCGAAGTTGAAACTCCAGAGGCAACATCATTGATTTCTTCAGCGATACCATGACCACCACCAATGATTCTTTGACTGATTGGTTCGACTAAAGCGTTGTAAACTTGGACGGCACCACCAGTAGCAGGAATACCAATGTATAATAAGAAAAAGGTTTTGAATAACCAGTAAAATGGAATCCAGTATAAAATTGCCTTGGACCAGAATTCAATTACATTTAAAAATGCAAAAACAACCCAATAAGTAAGTAATTGAGTGTCATCGCTGGTAGTTGTGGTATGTAACGCAACTAATGAATAGTAACCTGGGACAAGAAATCCGGCAATATTAGATAATAATTGTCCAATACCACCAACATTTAAGAAAATAAGGACAAAATACACAACTAATGCTGCAATAACGGCATAGGATCTTGGTAATCCTGAGTGAGCTTCAAAGTGATTTAATGGTGTAATACCAACAGTTTTCTAATTAGTTAGTACGGGTGCTGATCACCAAATTTAACCGAAATTCGCTTGACCTGAATTGTCACATTTTTCCTGGAATAAAACAACCCCCAGTGAATCATGGGGTCCAATTGACGTCCACGAAAGTGGTTATGCTTAACGAAAACTACTTACAGTATCAATATGTGATAAAATTTGTGTAACTTGATCCATCGTCGACGAAATTTACTTCTACTTTTAGAATTGCGATTGTCTCACGCACCTAAATACTGTTTGTTGCTCAATGGCGATGCATTAAAGGGCCACTCGGGGGTTGGCCATTACTATCAATGAGTATCTTGAACTAAAACAAGAGGTTGACATTGCAATGTTGTTAGTGCTTGAAGGCAACACCCTAGCGTAGAAAATTAGGTATATTTAAAACATGTTACCCGCATGTTCTAGTCACATGGGTTGTCAGGTGATATTAATTTTGGTGATAATTTTGGTCATTTTGTATTTGTTACTGAATACTGTCTATTTTGCAACAATATCACTGGGGCTTCAACACATGGTGTATAAAGGGCATAAATGTTTCAATGGTTAGTGCATCCTCCCCCTCTATTATGATTAGACCTTAACAGTAGAGTATCTTGTGATGCGAAAATTTTCAATCATGATTAGACTACTTAGACCATTACTAGCATTTAGATCAGTTAATCCTGTGAGATTAGCTACCTTGCCTGTTGGTTCCCGATCATTTAGATCGGCTGCAATCTTATATAAACCTAAAAAGGGAGGGAAAAAAAATAATAAAGAAGTGAGGCAAGAAGTTAACCAAGAGGAAGAACCATTCTTAATTGATCTTTCAGAAGTCGAATCGAAGTTTAATCAAATCATTGAAAAATTCGATAAAAGGGCCAACGAAATCAAGTTGGGTAAAAGTGAACCCCAGATGTTTGATCATTTGAAAATTGAAATTGACGGTGATAAATTTAAGTATACTGATTTAGCATCAACTTCCATTAAAGGTAGAAATCTAGTTATTACGGTTTTCGACAAGACTCATAACTCCAAAATTATCAGTAGTATATTAGACTCGGGCATGAATTTGAATCCGGTACAGGACCAAAATAACGTCAATCAATTGAAAATCCCATTACCTCCCATGACCAAAGATATCAAATTACAGCAGATTAAAATTTTAAAAACTCAATTTGAAAAATATAAAAGTGGCAGCAATTCGTTAAATTCCATTAGATTGGATTATAAGAAAAAATTCGACAAAAAATTCAAGGGTAAAAAGAACGACGTTGATGTGAAAGAATTCAAAAACTTTGAAAATTTACATAAATCAAGTTTGGATAAGTTGCTGGAGATTTTTAAAACTAATGAAAAGCTGCTTTCAAAGTAAAACTTTTATAAAGACGCTGGTATAAAGATGCTGTAAATTGATATTGTGCTGGTAACTTTGGATGGAAGAAATATTAGAAATATGTTCTGTATACAAACTATACTAATACAAAAAATTCTTACGCTTACTCTATGCTATATTACTTGTCCTAGAAATTAAATTTAACAGTATTACCAAAAAGTCTCTTATCATTCAGCTTACACCATTTAATCACTTTCAACCCATCCTTTATTAAGTCATTTAATTCCCCATTTCCAATACTATAAAACTCGTAA
Source organism: Yamadazyma friedrichii (assembly GCA_030565865.1). NCBI lineage: Eukaryota > Fungi > Ascomycota > Pichiomycetes > Serinales > Debaryomycetaceae > Yamadazyma > Yamadazyma friedrichii. Next base: position 79,631 of record JAJMGX010000014.1, read on the forward strand.
TTATCATCACTTATCATAAATGAAATTTCATCATTCTTATATTTTATATAGCTCAACTTTTTATTATTATTTAAATCGTCACCTGTTAAATTTTTTATTGTTGATGATTTACTGTTGATTAGATTGGAATAATAATAAACGTATTTAATGATTAAGTTTTTATTGTTGATCATCTTACTCATGATAAATTGATTGTTTAATTTATTCTTGTAAATAAAATGATTCATTGAACTTGGTAAATTGATTTCATAATTAATTAATTCATTGTATAACTTATCTTTTAATTCAAATTGAATTATTTTTTCAATGATTTTATTTGCCATTTCTTTGACTTTAAAAAAATTATTTTTATTGGTACTGATTAATATAATATTAATTAATTTTGGTTTAGTATAATACTTACCATCCACCGTTAGTAGTTTAGTTAAATTGAACGTTTTTATGTAAACGTAAACAAACCCGTTAGAATTAAAATTCGGCAAGCAAATCGGGATCCATAAATCTTCAGTTTCAATGTTTTTTATATTGTCATTATTATTTTTGATAATTCTAAATAACATTTTTAAATCTTGATTGTTTAAATTGTGAGTTTTTGGTTTAATTAACGTTATAATTTGGTTTAATTCAACGGTTAATAATGCAAACAATATTTCATCGATTCGATTATTTAATAACAATGAACTCAATTTTGATCTGATGGTATAACTTAATTTGAAAGTTAATAAACTATCAAGTAATTGTCCAATAAAGTACTCAAATCCAGGTACTAAGTTTATATCCACTTGATTGCTTTCATTTGCATGTCCCGGTGCTTGTTCGTTCGCTTGTTCATTTGTTTGTCCATTTGCTTGTCCATGTGTTTGTCCATTTGTTTGTTCATTTGTCTGTTCATTATCATGCCTAACTCTCTCTTGTAAAGATAATCCATAGGTTAATTGCATTGATAAATCATCAAGATTTTTAAAGTCTAAATTGGTTAAAATTTTTCGTAAATCGTAATTCATTCTATTTTGGAAGTACTTTGAAATAACTGGTTTTGATAATATAGAAACTAAATAATTATACAAAACATCCAACTGGTTGATTAGTTGATTGGGTTGATTTGTTAATTGATTTAATGATTTTTCAAAATTAATTTTCGTAATTGATATCAAAATGATTGGGTTTCTATTCATTATTATAATTTTACAATTATCCGAGTCAATAGTTTGAATTTCTTCGTTTAATTGATCTTCAAAGCTTGATATTATCGTGGTGATTAATCCTGAATAACCAATAATTAAATCATCGTCACCATTCAATGAGTAGATTGGTTTACCAGATATTGAAAAGATTAAAAAGTGTTTTAATTTATGATTAAACTGGGATAACTCAAGTCCCCTTTCAGGCAATATGTATTTTTTAAAGTATTGTGATTCAGGAATATTATCAATTGGGAAGATATTTAAATTTTGGTAATTTATATCACTATGAGGTTTTACAAAATTATTAAAAAAAGGACTCGAGTCTTCCTCTTCGCTAAGTTCACTGACATTCAGTACAGTAGCATGGACAGTTTCTGGCGACCTATCAGCGGTAATAGTGGCAATTGCTTGGGTACTTAATGAAGGTAATCTTGGTAACATTTGTGATCCACTAAGTTAAATCGCGATCTTATCAGCTCAGAACTTCAAGAGAGGCCACTAATACAACAAGAGAACAAAAGGAAAAGATAAGAGACAACAGGATAAGAAACATAAATCACCTTCTTAAAAACATATACCAAATTAAAAACACAAACAATAATCCAACCCCGACAATTGGAGCATATTGTCTTAACATAGCTTCAAAATTTATTTGTTGAGCTTTTTTCCTATATTTGATACTATCGTTTCTTAAGCTCGATGACAAATCTGACATTTTATCTAAGGAATCACCTCTATATAATAAATCTTCGATATTTTTCGTCATAACTTTTTTAACATCAGCTAACTCATCATTTAACTTATCCAAGTTCAGTTGGGCTCTTTGATCTTGGTAAATTTTTTTAGTTTTCGATAAGAAATTGTCAAATGAACTGAACCCATAGGGTCTTGCACTAGAACTTAAAGCAGATTGGCCGTGACTATGATAAAATTCACTAGAAACCTCATTTAAATATGAAAATGCCAATTTTCTTGGATAAGTTTTATCACAAATACACAAGTAAATAATTGATTGTGAGATAATATAGTGAATGCTAAAGGCCCCAGACTCAATGGTTGCTTGAGGTTCAGAATTTGGCGTGATTCTGGAAATTAAAATCTTGCATTTTTTCTTCTGTTCCGTTAACAGAGTGTCATTATTATCATCAACTGATCCACATAATGGGAGAGCTATAAGTTAGTATAATTTCCGTCAGTTTTTTCTACTCAAAGTTTATCTTAATGATATTAGTGGTGCTAGATAACCAACCTGGACCCTTGAATTGGACTGAGGTCCTAGAAAACCAATACATACCATCATATCTATAGATCAACGTTGACTTAACCATAGTTGTGAAATCGCGAAAATAATTCCCACTAACGATGGACTTATCAAACTTATCATCAAATTTACCATTAACGAAACCCCCAACGAAAGAAAGTGTCGAAGATACTAATTGTCAATTAAATAACGAGTTTAAAAATGCTGCTAAGTCAGTAACAAATTTATATAATAATTTAAATAGTCAAGATCAAGATCAGACACAAGAAGTACAAAGGGGTTGTAATTGCTCATCGAGATCCAAAGGCAGTTCCCCTGATAATGAAAGAAGTATTAAAAATGAAAGGATTCAAAGTAGATACCATGAAGATTTCACCAATGCTGCCAAGTCAGTTGCTTCGCTTTATCGGTTAAGTAAAAATCTGATAAGTTTAAATCATTATTTTGGGTATTTATCATGTTTAAATGATTTATTACTGGTTATTGAAGATGATGGAGACTTAGAAAATTGGATCCTAACTAAGAAACATGAGCTTGATAATTTAAATAGTAAGGACAAGGATCAAGAAGTCAAGTCCCGAGAACGGGGAGAAAGGGGAGAAAGAGAGGAAAGGGGAGAAAGAGAGGAAAGAGAAGAAAGAGACGAAAGAGAAGACGAAATATGTAATAACACGAATGACATACGGGATATGCTAAGTCATGAATTTTCCATGAACAAAGATCTAATACTGCCTTATAAATTTAAACTTGGTTATCCACAATTATCAGTTAATCATCGGAGGAATTGGAAACATAAAAAACATGATGTACAAGAAATATTTAAAGAAAAATTAAATAATAAAGATAAAACGGCCAGTAGAGATAAAGATGCAACGTCTGATGAAAGTGAAAGTGATATAAGTGACGATGTAAACGATAGGAAAAGGAAGTCTCACACAGTTAATAATACCCGAAAGAAGAGAAGGGATTCTAGAATTTCCATTTAGCATTAATATATATTATCTATTACTTCTCGTGTTAAACTCTTAAAGAATTTCTAGTGTTACGTTTAATAATCAAATAATCCATCAGAATTATCACCATATTCAAATTCTTCATATTCATCACTTTCGTCACTGTCATCAGAATAATCCGACTCAGAAATATCATCACTCTCCATTATGCCTTCCAATGAAAGACTATATAAAGTTTCCCCTTTAGAATAAGTTGATTTTGCAACTTCATGCGTTGATTCGACAAAACAATTGGTTAATTTCAGCTTTGAATGAATTTTAACATTATTTCCAATTATACAATTTTCTAATTGAACGTCATCGTCTATTATTACGTTATTCATTATCAAACTACCAGTTAATTTAACTCTTTTACCGATTTTACAATTCTTGCCAATAACTGTCTTTTTAACATTGGTTCTTTCACCTAAAATACTTTGTTCACCGACAAATGAGTCAATACCAACATTTGCTAATGTTTTATCCTTTGCAGGTTGTACAGTTCCATTGGAAGTTAATTTTTTAGCTTGCTGTTGCATTTCAAATCTGTTAGCTTCCATTAAAACATAATTGTTATTAACTCTGAAAAATGTTGCAATATCCGGTATAATTGAGAATCCAATAGTTTCTAAAGCTTTAGAATGTTTCCAAGATCTTCTAGCTAAATCTCTTATAATTTTGTTAATGGAATGATTATTGAAATAAGTTTCATTAAATTTATTTGATTCATGTTTAAATATTTCAAAAATTTTAGTGGACCCAAAGAAGATTGATGAATTCAATAATTTTGTACTTATGGTTGAATTTGGATATCTCCAACTCATTTGAGTTCTAATTTTTAAAAATTTATGAAATTCAATATCTTCAGGTAAATAAGAATCTAATAAATTATTATTTTCGTCGTTGTAAATGGTATAATTAATTGGAAAAATTTTACGCTTTTTATCTTCTATTTCTAACTTATTACGGTAGTATAATATTAAACCAATATCATTATCATTTTTGTTTCTATAGTTTTCAATTAAAACTTGTGGCGGTAAATTTGTTATGAAATCACAAGGTAATATGACAAAATTCTTATATGGCTCGATACCTTGTTTAAATAAATGGTATAAAACACTTCCATTCTTATCAGATACAGAATTTGGCAACTTCAACACTTGGATGTCATTCAAATATACTTCCTCGTTCGTTTTGTTTGCATTCTCTTGTTCAATTCTTAACTTATAATGCTTTAAAAACTCAATGATTGATTCTTCACTTTCCTCATCAACGACCAAGGTAACTTTGGGGAAAAACCCTAATTCACACCAGTCCAAGACTTTTTGGATCATAGGTTTATTACCCACTGGTAATAATGCTTTACTTTGTCCTGATGATCTAACATTGGAGAACGGGGATAAATTCTTCCCTGGACCACATAATATTATAGCATGAAATTCCATGGTTCTTGCTGTTAATTATGTCTCTTTTGTGTTTTTTTTTTCACTATGCTTGGATGCTAATGATCTCACTATATATCTGACACTAACTAAACTCTTCTACTATAGGTTATCTCTATAACGAACCGAAACAATTCAAAATCACCGTTGACTCAGATGAGATGAAAATTTTGGATCCTCACTACAGTTCGCGATCAGATTTGAATATTTGAGGTTTGCCACTTCTATCAACATTTAGCTCGATTATCATCAACGAATTCTTATAGGAGTCCAACGGTATTGAGTCAAACGTAGAGAGTATATTTGAACATGAGTGAAGAAGATCCATTACTCCAAGCTTTACAGCAAGAAAACCAAAGCAATGATGATGGCGACAACAACACAGCTGAAGCACCAACCGAGCCAAAAGATCCTGAAAGGGAAAAAGCCTTAGGCAAATTTAAAGATAAGTTAACTGAACATAGGAACTGGGATGCTAGATTGAAAGAGTTAAGATTAAGTATACGAGACTTGGAACAAAATTATGATAAAACTGAAAATGATATTAAAGCATTACAATCGGTTGGTCAAATAATTGGTGAAGTTTTGAAACAATTGGACGATGAAAGATTCATTGTCAAGGCTTCTTCGGGTCCTCGTTATATTGTTGGTTGTAGAAATACCATCAAGAAGGACAATTTAAAAAATGGAGTTAGAGTTTCATTAGACATGACCACTTTAACCATTATGAGAATCTTACCAAGAGAAGTCGATCCATTGGTTTATAATATGACAACGTTTGAACCGGGTGACATTTCTTTCAATGGTATTGGTGGTTTAACCGAGCAAATTAGAGAATTAAGAGAAGTTATTGAATTACCATTAAAAAATCCTGAATTATTTACCAGAATTGGTATTAAACCACCAAAGGGGGTTTTATTATATGGCCCACCAGGTACTGGTAAGACGTTATTAGCTAAAGCGGTTGCCGCTACCATTGGTGCAAATTTTATCTTTTCTCCAGCATCAGCCATTGTTGATAAATATATTGGGGAATCAGCAAGATTAATTAGAGAAATGTTTAGTTATGCCAAAGAAAATGCTCCTTGTATTATATTTATGGATGAAATTGATGCAATTGGTGGTCGTAGATTTAGTGAAGGTACGTCAGCTGATCGTGAGATTCAAAGAACGTTAATGGAATTATTAAATCAAATGGATGGGTTTGACACTTTAGGTCAAACTAAAGTTATTATGGCCACTAATAGACCTGATACTTTAGATCCTGCTTTATTAAGAGCCGGTAGATTAGATAGAAAAATCGAAATCGCTTTACCAAATGAAGCTGGTAGATTAGAAATTTTTAAAATCCATACATCAAAGATTTCCAAACAAGGTGAATTTGATTTTGAAGCTGCAGTTAGAATGAGTGATGGCTTTAATGGTGCCGATATTAGAAATGTTATTACTGAAGCAGGATTTTTCGCTATAAGAGATGAAAGAGATTATATAATCCAAGGTGATTTAATGAAGGCTGTTAGAAAAGTTGCTGATGTTAAGAAATTAGAAGGTAAAATTGATTATGAAAAGTTGTAGTCTTTCTGTATAGTTTTATATTCATGATATTTACAAGAGGTTCTCTATTGTTTGCTATTACTTTCTGGGTAATACTTATTTCTGTCCATTTTGATCGGGGATAGTAGATCTTGATAACGCATTTAAATGCGCCTTCATATATGGGTTCTTTATAGTGTTTAAATGTTGGGCAATCTTATCACCAATAAATTCTTGCATGTCTTCTGGTAATTGTGCTGGAACTTGTTGCTGTAATTTCTTTTCTTCTTGTTTGGCTAAATAAATAGATTGTTCTTTACTTAATGGCATGGTTGGTTTGTTTAATCTTCTTGCTTGTAATTCAGTCAATACTCTTGCTTTATGTTTAGAATAAGGGTTTCTTAATTCGTTCAACACTGTGGAAGGGAATGGAGAAATTGATAAACTTTGAAATTCATAAGTCTTTTCAAAAACGGCCTCTTCATCAGTTGACAACTCGCCCGCTTTTGGTTCCATTGGAGGATTTGGCCATGGTACTTCAATATGTTCGTGATGCTTTATAAATCTTTTTGGCAACCATTTTCTATATCTATCATCATAATATTTCCCTCTGAAAACTAATTCCTCGGCAACAATGTAATAATCTTCACCCTTTTCATTTTTATCTTTAGCAGCTAATTTAACATCATCAGCAGGAATTAATTTTGGATAATCAACCAAGAAACTATCTTGTTGATCAAACCATTGATCTTTTGGTATAATTTTCTTTTCAACGATATCCGATAAAAACAACCCATGGTATTCTTTGGAGTATCTAAATATAGTTGATATAGTGCCTTTATGTTCACCTTTGGTAATATAAACTAAATCACCTTCGGTATAACCAGTTTGGGTCAATTTAGTCCTTTGTTCTTCTTTTGGCAACACTGGATATTGACTTTCAAATGTTGGTAAGGTAAACATATTGTTTTGCTTGACTACCCTATTACGGTATACTTTTGGGAGTTTGGTCAAATCTTTTTGGTACCTTCTTTTAATCTGATTTACTGACATTGTTAGTTCGTTATGAAAGTTATCCTATAAGTGAAAAATTTTTGAGATTTGAGAAGATTTTTTTGTTCATTAATTCTCAGACAGAAGATTAGTGGGATAGAGTATCAGGGATAGTTTACCACTTATATTACATTATTTATGACTACAGTTGACATGGACGATGAAAAATTCATCAAGGTTTATTACATCTAGTTCTTACCGCAATTTTTCACATTATTTCTCTATTTATTCGGTACAAATATTTATAAATTCTTGTTCGTTGACTAAAACACGGTTAGTAAAGGCCCAAGCAAGTGTGAGTCTTTGGAAAGGAACTCTCCAAGACACAGGGTTAAAAATACATACTTTCTCCATCTTCATCCAAATCAAATTCATCAATCATAGCTCTTAATTCATCATCAGTCAAATTTTCCCCCAATTCTTTGGCTACTCTTCTCAAGTTTCTTAAAGTGATTTTACCACTGTTATCGTCATCAAACAATTTAAAAGCTCTTCTTATTTCTTCCAACGGATCTCTATTAACTATCATTTCACCGACTGAAAAAGTGTTAGTAGTTTGCTTACAATACCTTTTCAAGACGTGCTAAAAAAGGGTAAAAAGGTACATACCTGATTGAAAGAAGTTTTCATAAGTGATTAAATTCCTATTGTCAGTATCATATTCATGAATGATATCTAACACTTGTCTCTTGGATAAATCAAACCCTAAAGCTCTAAATGCAACTTTTAATTCATGGTAATCTAAACAACCATCATTATTCATATCGAATAACGAAAAAGCCTCCCTGATTTCCTGCTTTTGTTCATTCAACAATTCCACTTTTAAATTGCCCAATCTCTTTTGATTAGTCGACATCTTCTAGTTGTAATACCTGCTTGAATAACTATCTTACTGGTGTAGTTGTTTGCAAAATCGCGTCTGTGAGAAACAAAAGGTTGATAAAGTAGATCTTAACTCTGGTAAAGAAAGGTTGAGGGTTGACAATGGAGAAGCTTTCCATTGGATTGAGTGTGACGGTGAAGGGCAAAAGGGGTACTATACGATTTATTGGTAAAACTCAATTTGCCCCAGGTAATTGGGTAGGGGTTGAGTTATTGGAACCCACAGGTAAAAATAATGGGACAATTAATGATATTGAATACTTTCAATGTAGCAGGCCGGGGTTATATGGGATTTTTGTATCTCCAGGGTTGGTTATGGTAGGTAGACCGGTAACACCTGGTTCTACTGGTTCTGTTGGTTCTCATGGTGATGATAACGATGATAATGATAATAATGATAGCCCTAATGGTAAAACTACTAATAATAGTCCTGTTAAAGTACGGCCTGATGAAAAAGTGAAACGATTAGAATCTATCATTGAAAGATTACAATTTAAACTTCAAGAATCTTTAAAAGATGTAAAACAGTATCAATTAAAATTACAAAATTTGGAAAATTTAGAGTTACAACTAGAATCGATTTCCATTGATAGAGACTATTTCAAAACTGAAAATACTAAATTATACCAAGATTTAAAAAATTTAAACATCAAGTACTCCAATTTAACTGAAGATTTTAGAATCTTGAAAGAAGAACTTGAAATAAATAGAGATATTGAACACGAATTAGATTTTGACATTAATTCAAATGATGATAAATCAATATTAATTAATAAATTGAAATCTCTTGAATTAAAAGTTATTGAATTGAAAAATTTTAATGAATCAAATGAATTAAAATTAACTAATGAAATTATTAATTTAACCGAAAATTCAATTTCCAAAAAGGACTATAATTCACTTCAATTAAAATTGTCCGATGCTGAAGAAACCATTACCAATTTGAAATTACAAATTGACTCAATCAATGATCTGGATAACATAATAAACCATTTAACGTCAGAAAATGATGACTTGAATATAAAAATTAGTCATTTAACCAAACAATTAGATGAATTAAACGAATTACAACAACTCGATAATGATTTGCAAGAAAACCATAGTCAGATTGAAAAAGAATTAAATGAAACAATTATAAATTTAACCAAGAAATTAAATTTAGAAACTGCCAAAGTTAAAACATTGGACCTTAAATTGTCATCAATTGATATAACTTCACAAAATATAGATTCTAATGATAAATCAATTAAACTACAAGATTTTACAAAATTAAGTAAAATTATCGAAAACTTGAAAATTGAATTAAATTCAAAAACAAGAGATTATAATTATTTAAAATTTTTAGTTAAAATTTCAAATATGCAAATGTTAAATATTGATAATAATAATTTAAAATTAAAATTTAATTTAATTTCACTTCATGAAATGATAAATTATATTAAACCTTTTTCGCCTAAATTAATTCCGTATTTAAGTCTTATTCATGATATTGCACAAGAGAGTTTTGAAATTGTTGATGATTTTATTAATGATTTAGAGAATATAATTACCACTTTACATGATCATATTCAAAACCAAACAATTGATGATTTTAAAATTAATAATATAACTGATTTAAGTAAATTCATTATTAAAAATTTAAAATCAAATGCACATTATAATAAATGTTGTATTCATTTAATTAAACTTCATGTAGAGATATTAAAACCTGATATAACTGAATTAATTTTAGAAAAAATTAAAAACTTGAATTTTGAACATGAAGTTAATGAAAGATATTCCATCGACATAGTCTTTGAAAATATTAATTTCCAAAATTATCTAACTGATTTAGATATTGCTTTCACAAAGTCTGAATCGATTACTTTATCAAATGATTTTAATCAAGAGCTAAATAATAAAGAGAAATTAATCAAAGATTTAGAACTAACAATTCAATTAATGCAAAATAATTTAAATAATTTGAATAATAATCACACATTAAAACTTCAAGGATTAAATAATCAATTAAGTGAAATTAATCAATCATATATTCATTTAAAGAAAAATTATGCTGAATTAACTAAAAATAATGATGAATTGAAATTTCAGATTAATAATTTACTAAATAGTGGGAAATGTTTCCATCTGTCATATATAAAGGGTAAATTTAATTCAAAATCTGATGAAGTTGAATTTATTGAAAAAATTGGACTAATTGAAGAAATCTCATATCTACGTAAAATGATTAGTACTCATCAAGTTAAAGTTCAGGAAGATCTATCATGGTTAGAAATGGGGAATATTACTAATGATCACCGATTAACACACGATAAACTTCCTAAATTATCCCAGCATTTAAGGAAGATTTCAAATTCTACTAAATTATTAAAAGTATCCCAAAGATATCAAAAGAAACTGGAAAATCCAAAATTTGTTGTTTCTTCTATAAATCAGCAATATTATCAGTATATTAATCAAAGAAATGATATTATATCATAACTTCCTATGTTTTTTAACCATCCTCCAGGTCTTTATTCTTTTCATTAGTTTTTAAGAATTTAGGGTTTTTGGGCCATTTTGTTACTAAATCAATATCACGCCTGGGGAACCACCATTCTAATATCATATAAATGAAAATATCGATTACTACACATAAAACAAATAATTTTCCAGCAATAGCACCACAAAAATAATATTTTTTAAATCTAATATATAACGATTGATTTAATTTCTTTGAATTTAATGAATTATAAACATTCTCTGTTCGCTTAGCGATATCTTCCCAACTATACATCAATGCAACCTCATCATGGAATTTAGAAGTATCGATTAATCCTGATTCTAATTTATTAATAACATTTAAAGTGGCCAGCACTAAACTATCTTCATCAGGTTCAGCAAAACTCATCATATGATTGGGTAAAACTTCAGGTATACCACCGACCTTAGTGGTAACTACAAACAATCCACACGATACAGCCTCTACAATAACTGTACCAAAAGCTTCAGTCAACGAAGGATGTAAATAAATATGCCCCTTGGTCATTATATTTCTAACTTCTTCATGTCGAATTTCACCAATTAATTCCACTCGTTCTTGTAAAAAGAATTTCTCTCTCATTTGTTCTAAATCAAGGAATTTTGGACCATCCCCAGCTATTAAGAATTTAACTTTTGGAATTTTATTGCATATTTTTGGTATTATCGCCGTTAATAAATCGGCACCTTTATTAGGGAATAATCTTGAAATGACTACAATGGTAATATTGTCATCAATGGGTAAAGGTTTTGATCTTGGTTTAAAATCTTTGGAAATAACAGCATTTGGTATCACAGAAACATTTAATGGATTCAATGAACCTCTCAAAACAGTATTTTCTTTACAAGTATGTGAAACACAAATTACATGGCCGACATCACTTAATGCAAACTTTAATACTTTATTTCCCATGATTGAGCCAATATCAGCAAATCCAAATAATGAATGATCAGTGAAAATTGTTTTCATCCCCATAGTTCGACCATGAAATATTGCTTCGTGTCCTAAACTTGATAATGATCCATGACCATGAATAATGTCAATCTGTTCTCTGATAAAAATATTTCTTAGTATTGGGAATGCCAGAAATACTGTTGGGTATGTAGAACTTCTATAAACCGTCAAAAATGGTACATAGTAAACTTTCAATCCATTAGTTAAATTTCTAATCCCATTACGATTACCATAATCATGAGTTATAATGATTACTGAATGCCCTAAATCGATTAGTTTCTGTGATAGATGGTATACATGGAACTCCACACCTCCTGGCTGTGGATAAAAGAAATCCGTAACCATTGCAATGTTATAACCCATCTTTGTTTTCAGTATAAATTTGATCTACTGTGTTTCGCGATCAATTTTTTGGTTGCAAAAGAGAAGAGAGGGTAATTTTATTATGACGTGGATTAATATATACATAAGAACAGTTATGTTATGTAGGATGTAATAGGGAATCTACCTATAAGCATCTGGGGGTAATGAATTTACAGAATTTTTAAAATTGACAATACATTGCTGGTAGTCCCAATTACTTTGTTCACATAACATATATCCAAACTGTAAATTTAAATTAGTTTCAAGCAACACTTTGACTAAAAGTTCTTGTTGAATAGTGTTTATCATGGACTTGATTTCTGGTGGTAAATCGTTTATCGTTGGTGCCCCCGGTGCTCCAGGTGCCCCAGGTGCCCCAGGTACTGAATGCTGTCCTAGAACTTGTGGCTGAGGTGTCTGAGGTGGGTGAGTAAGTTGAATTGGTGGTATTGGTTGGCCAGGAGCGGGTGAAGTATGTGGAGCTGAGGGAGGTATTGCATTTGAACCTGCACTCCCTGGGACAGAACTTGTTGGAGTTGGGTTCAACGACGCATTATGTATGTCAGGTTTAAATTTTGTAGGGTATCTAACGATTAATGAATCACTGGCAACAATCATACTACCATCAGGGCCCGGCACTACTACAAAACATCTGTCAAATCCTTTATCAGACAACGCAATTCTCTTCAGTCTATTATTACCACCATGGTATTTCTTGGGACCACCAGGTACTTGATTACCTTGATTCGATGAAATTTCTGGCCCTCCTAATTCCTGGAATGTACCGTGTAAATTTATAATTATACCATTTAACTGATTGAATCTAAAACTTTCCATTGTGAATTCTTGAGGCTTAGGAATTAAATCATGTTTCAGTTTTGGCAATTGTTGAAATTGATTCAAAATTTGATCTTTACCAACGGATAATTTGGTCATTTTTAATTTCGATGCTGAAATTCTTGTCAAGTTTCTTGAAAATGGCAAGTAATAACTAAAATCAACTTGTCCAACATTTAAATCATGGGGATTTGACATATCAACTGATAGTGAAAACTGTGATTCATTTTGATATAATTGCATTAAATTCGTTCTATTCGAGTCCCATAAATTGAAAAAATTCGTTATAAAGCTTGTGGAAATATTTTGTATGTCATTATCCTGGAAAAACATTGGCTGATAATTCATAAATGGGAATTTTAAATTTTCTAATAATACTGATTCGTTTCTTAAAATTTCACCATTTAAAATAATTAGCCTTGGGAAAAGTTTTGAAATTTCCAACTTTATAGTATTAGCATCCAGTAAATTTAAAATTGGATTACCGCCAATAATTAATTCTCTTAAATAGTTTAATTTATTTTTCCAAATCTCGAAAACTTTCAACCTTTGAATATTATTATTCATTAGTGACAAGTTAATTAATTTTGGAAATGTTTGTGGCAAAGTTGAAACAGTGGATAAATCATTTAGATTATTATTACTCAAGTCAACACTTTCCACTTCAATTTTCAACTCCAGGGCAACTTTCATTAATGCTGGGAAAAACTTTGACGTGGTTGAAATGGTTGCAAAGAACCCTTGATTAATCAAGCTTTGGTCATGTTGAACATTTGATAAATTTAACATTTTTAAATCTGCTTGATATCTTGATTTTAAAAACTCGGTAATAATTTCAATGGTATTTCCTTTACCTGCTAATCCATTAGTATTTGTATTTCCTGTATTATTGCCAAATCCTGTTGAACTATTCGAACTATTAGCTTGATAACTTTTGAACATTTTTAATGGCTGACCGGCAAATTTTACACCACTCCAATTTAACAAGTCGTTGGCATCTTTTTCAGACTTGACATAACCTTTAATATTACCATTACTCTCGATATTTGCATTACTTACCACAATCCTACATTTTCTTGAAATAAAATGAATACAATCATCCATCGACGCTCCATTCCAACCGGCAATTTCAATAGGTATCAGGTTTGCATTAACAAATTGGTTGATATTCTGTTGGTTGTAAGACCTGTTATTATTAGCATTGGAATAACCACCTCTACCACCTTGATAATTATTATAGTTACCTCTTCCTCTACTCATTGTCAAATTTTTTTCAATCTCTCAGTCGCATCTTTTATTTTGGTACAATTGTGAGTCCAAAGTGTTAAATACAGGGTACATATGTATGAAGAATACTACAGTATCAAAGAAAGGGATGTGTACGTAGACCATTGGTAAAATTTGACTAGGTACTAGGAAAACTGGAAAAAACTCGAGGAAATTACCAATTTAAACGAACGAGAGAGAATAAATTTTCAATATATTCATAAATAAAATAAACACGAGCCTGTTGGAGTCTTATCGCCATTGATACTTCAAGGTGCATGCAATGACTTTAATAGTTCCAATAAACTATATATCCGTTTCAAAGCAACTCAATTGAGGAATTGAAAACCCCTAATACCAATGTATGGCTCACCAGTTGGCTCAATTAATCATCCCTGGTTCGTTTAATGTCCCTACCATTTTGTATTTCATTTCAAAATGTTCTTGCCAGTTATTCAAACTGTCAATTTCGTCTTCAGTGAGATCTTTTAAATCGTCCAAGGGTTTATTGATTGCAGTTAACATATCTAAATCAAACGAATTTTTAGCTAAACCTCTAGAAGCATCTCTACCAGCAAAATTCTCATAAGGACCACCTGGACCATAGAAGCTTGCACCTTGACTAACATCGTAAACTTTACCCTTAACAGCCATGAAAATCTTTGGGTGATCTGATCCGTTATACTTGAATAATGTTGCAGGAGTAAAATTACCTTCAATCACTGCAGGATCATTTAATTGGCCATTGTCGTTATTCAATGGGTTAACTTGACTGGGAAAGATTAAATCTATAACTAAATCTTTCAAAAGATAAGCAATTATAAGCACAATAATAATGGTAGTAATCATTATTTGACAGTAACTTTTTCATATGAGTGAGGATATGCATAAGGACATTAGTTCTCAGTCACCTGACCAATATTTTATACATCAGAGTATTGCAGAGTACTAATGGGTAGATTGACATCCGTGGTGTTTAGAGCAGGTAAGAGAGAGGTGGAAGGTGGCGAAGATAAAAATATGATCCACTAACTAACCATACAATTATATTAGTACCTGCTAATTGAGAATTTCTCAAAAATTTCACCATGCCAGCCATTAATTTAGATGATTTAACTCCTAATAATTTGGGAGTATTCCAAAAGATAAACGAAGTCACATTACCAGTAAGGTATTCCAAGGACTGGTACAATAGTAGTTTTGATTCAGACCAAATTGTTAAATTGGCATTTTACTCAGAATTACCAGTGGGTGCCATAAAAGCAAAATCATTAACTATTGATAGTTTACAAGGAAATTTTGATAATTTTACAAACTCTAGATTAGTTAGTAAAGCCATACCTAATGTTTTGTATTTAGAAACGTTGGGGGTTTTAAAAGGTTATAGAAATTTAGGAATTGGTAAACAATTAATTGAGTTCTTAATTGAAGAAACAAAAAATAGATTTATCCATGAAATTATTGTTCATGTTCATGTAAATAATAAAAGTGCAATTGAATGGTATAACCATCTTGGATTTACTGAAAGAGAATTAATTAAAGATTATTATAAATTAAAAAATTTAGAAAATCCTGATGCGTTTATTTTTTCTTTAAAAATTTAATATACATCTAATAGTACTATTAACACTGGGAGGGATCAATCCTCTTCGTCTTCATCTTCAGTATCAGTATTAATATCAGTGAAAGCTTCTTCATCGTCTTCATCTTCTTCTTCCTCTTCTGCATCTCCTTCACTTTCTTTAATTTCTTCAATCTTCTTAACTTTACCACCTCTTAAAGCAGCCAATGCTCCAGCTAATGAATCTTCATCGGGGTCTGAAATATCACTATCACTGTCATCTTCATCATTGATTTCTTTACCCAAAAGTTTCTCTTTATTTATTTTAATTGGCGCAGCTTCAACCTTCATAACTATTGGAATATCCAAGTCGACTCCAAAATAAGCATTATTTTTTAATATCAATCTATATGGATAATCACCTGGAGCGGCAGGAGTTGGTTGAGTAACAGCAATATTGAAATTATTTAATTTTAAAACACCTTGTTCACCGTCAGTTGATTTAACTTTACCATTAATCCATTCATCCTGTGATAATTCAATATTTGATAAATTAATATTGGTTAAATTAACAATATTTGAATTTTCCATAATTTTGTTATCTCTTTGATTAATTAATACCCCTGACCATAAATTATTAACATTTAAAGGATAATAAGGACTATATGAAATTGGTAAATTTGGTTCGTATGAATTAATAACCAATGGATCTTTAAGATATTCAATATCTTCATTATAATTGTCTTCAATCTCGGAGTCTGGCAAGTCAGGACACGATTTTAATTTTGGTGATTTAACTAAAAATTTTAAATTAATGTGGGATTTAGCATTTGGTGGTACAACATCTTCTCCAGGGACTTTAAATTCAATGGATAAAACTCTTAAACTTGCAATATGACGGGCAACTTCCATGGTTTTTGATAATTTTTCATCGTCGTTAATTCCCAACGTTTTCTTTAATTGTTCCTTTTCTAACGTGAATAACTTACCTAATTTTTTAATTGGTTGATTCTCAACTACCTCACGGTCCACAAACGGTAATTGCAAAATATCTTGATACTTACCAGTAAATTGTACCGCTTGAATAATTGATTTTTTAATATCGATGGCAACTAAAATGATATCATATTGTCTGAAAAAAACTGCAATTTCGATGAATTTTTCAACTAAGGCAGGCAAGGCAGTAATTACCTCAAATATTTTTGTATTATCTTTTACATCAATGGATCTTGAAATATAATTATTAATAATTTTATTAAATTCAATTTCAGAAATGTTCAACTTTTGAATCTCAAATGACTTATAAAAAAGCTCTAATAATAATTTTGGAGTGATAACTTTACCTGGGTTTCTATCAGTTAAAAATCTCGCAAACACTTCTGCGCTATTAACGTGTAATCCATGACTGGTATAAGATTTGACATTATTCCACCAATTACCAACTACCAAAGGTAATAATATACCAATTAACAAAATATAAAATCCAATCATTAACAATGAATAGTTGCCTTCAACCAAAAATTTAGGTAATGCAATACCAGTAGTAACTTCCTGTTTACCATCAGGGTGGCCATACTTTAAGAAATTTTCTTTTGTAACTTCGTCAGTTAATGCCTTATAAGCTTTATTTAAAATAACAAACTCTTGCTCCATTTTCTCCTTTTCTTCAGGGCTAATGTTTTTAGGAACTTTATCAGGATGATAAATAAGTGATAATTTCCTATAATGACTTTTAATTTGCTTGTCGGATGATGACGAACTAATACCCAAAATTGCATAAGGGTCAAAAATACTTGACATATCAGCCATTTTAGTTAAATTGAAAGCAATATAAATAACTAACGACCAACCAACAATCATTAATACAAAGCTTTTATTAAAATATTTAGATCTACTAGGTTTTTTCAACTTTGGTATTCTCAAACTATTACTGTCTTCCATAATTGCCCCTTCAATCTTTGAATTGGTCGATTTAATTGATTCATTGTATGAGAATAAATTAATGAAATAGTATGCTGTGATAGGTATTAAGATTACCAGAAGAATTGCAATTAAGAAATAGGGCCAAACTTCCCCTTGTTCATCATAATTGTATTCTGACATGTTGATGAAAAATTTCTCACGCTCTCTCTGTTTCTTATTTATTCCAAGTAGTCAACTGTTAGCTTACAACGATAATCTGTAGAGTCTGTTGGGATAGCGTTGGTGGGAGAGTGTTGGTTGCTTAGGAGTATGTAGTGTTATGTGGTGTTCTAATAGGGACTATCGATAACTCTGTATCGACTCGGGCTAAAATAAGTCTTATGGTAGCCACGTAGCACATTCGCGTACTTTGTACCACTGATATTAACAGAAGATTCAGTGGTTGATGTAATTTAAAATAGGATTAGTAAGATTATCCAGAGTTTGCTGGTTCAAATGATATGAATCGGGTAGAAAGCACCACTTTTGGGACATTCCTCTGTAACCTTATATCTTTTCTGCCTTGTCTGGGAACTTCTTGAATAGTTCTATGTAATTAAAATTTAGATATTAAGTGACGGATAAGACATGAAAGGTTAGCCCCTGATAATCACCTACATAACTTCCCAACTAAATACCCTACAAAACTAATTTACATAATTTAAATTATATTCTTAAAGATATCTGTTAGCCCCTGGAGATCATCATACTTGTTAGCAACATTTTTGGTGAAATTACCAAAATTAATTAAGTAAACCTTGTCATTTGCTTTATCAAATAGAATATTTGACTTATCAACAGCACCATGAACTATTCCTGCTTGATGAATGGTATTTAATTCTTCATATACCATCATATAGCCGTCATTGGTGATCGGAAGATCATTGGATTCCAAGTACCTCGAAACGATAAACGGTCCTGCAACTAACGGACCAAATCCAAAATTATAAGTTGCAGTGCCGTAAACTTGCTTCAAATATAAACTATTAACATTGCTATTGGTAAGAATTTGAGCGGCTTCCTTCTCACGACTATAAAATTCATTCACATTCAATATAATATCCCATCTCTGTAATTTTTCCATTTTAGCTAAATTAGGATCAAAAATTTTAACAACCACATCATCTTCATCATCAACATCTTCTAATATGTGACTTTTGACGTATTTTGCCTTAATTTTAACTACATGGGACAGCCTATTATAAATATTTTGAAGTACCTGAGGTTGATCCTCCCATGAAATGGTTAATGGTCGTTTGATCTTCTCTTTATCATCGGATCCCGCTGAAGTTGGTGCTGTCAGACCATCCCACGGCTCTGACGAGTGTGATGCAGAGTCACATTCATAGTTTAATTGATGCTCATTAACTGAGCCTGGTTGCATAGTTCCTGGAGTTGGATCTACTGGTTCACTACTTCTACCTGGTTCACTACTTGTACCTGGCTCACTACTTGTACCTGGCTCACTACTTGTACCGGGTTGCATTCTCGCTTGATCATGTTCACTCTCAGAACCTTCAGGGATAGATTTAGGTCTAAGCTTGACTTCCAAATGAAGTAAGTTGTCTGGATCTAAACTGGCAGAATACAAATCAGGCTTCATTATAAAGTAAAGGAGCCCTTGGAGATAAGTTGGTTGTTTGCTTTCACAATCAAATGAATTTAATTTAATGGGAATACGATTAATGAAATGCTCTTCATTTTCTCCCCCTTCTCTTCTTAAACCTGACGTATCAATTTCAACAAGGATAACAGTATATCCATCACTTAATATTCCTCTGGAACATTTAAAACCCACCATACTAACAAGTAACTGTTTTAACATACCAACAAACCTTGTATCTGATACCCCAGTAAGATCAGCCCCTTCTACAGTGGAGTCTACTGACATATCACGAAATTCTGGAACCTTAAAATCTTCAAACATTGGGGGTTTCTTCATTTCGATAACAACCCAATCACCATCTTCGTCACCAATTAACAAATCAGCTTTAATTTCAAAGGTGTCATTATTATTTCCAATAAAATCTTTACCATTGATATGCTCTCGGTATTCGGTGTTAATTCCCAACTTTCTATTACTTGTATACTTAACAAAATTACACATAGGTTCCAATATACTTTTAAAATAATCTCGGGAATCAATTTCAGAAATTGTATCATCTTCCCTGTATTCAATGGAATAAAGGGATTGTAACATTTGTAACATTTTAATATCAAAATATTCATCAATGGCATATTTATTATAGTATTCATTCATCAACTTGTTCATCTCAATACCATCGTACAGACCCAAAAAAATGGGTATAAGCTCTTCACCTAAAATCTTCGTTACATTCGATTCACTTCCTTTTGCTTCTGCCTTATTATGTTTAACCCTATGAAAATTGAAAATAAGACAGGGTAAATTCGTGATAAAATTAAAAATACGAATAGGAGTTGATGCAATATCACTAAACCAATGAATTTTTGCAAAAAATCTGCTAAATGTACCAAGGCTTGTATATTCATAATGCTGTCCCCGAAATAGCATATTCTCTATTATAGATTTATAATCATTTCCTTCAATTGGTCGATTATTGAAAAACATTATTGATGGAGTATCTCTATCATTGGATGCTGCACTGTTTTCAACACAAAGATCGAAACTTCGAAGCATTGAACCAGTAACAGGATGATCTCTTATAGCTTCTCCATCCTCGCTGTATACACTGTTTAATTCAAATGGATTAGTCAATCCACTTGATTTCAACGGAGTCAGCATTTAAAAAATTAATCAAAAAATTAATCTCCTTGGTGTTTTATCATAATTTATACCTCCAGGAAATTTTTAAGCAATATGCATCACCATACATAAGTTTACATAACTGATCTACACTAACGGTAATAATAATAGAAAGATACTATGGAAGTAAACAACTAAATCCAATTCAGCTCCAAAATTAGTAAGAATATAAAAATTCATTCTACGTTAGATTGAGCCAAATTTATTAAAACGTTCTTAAGAGTATCGAGAATATTTTAAAAAACTAATTATACATTACAAGTTGACCCCTTCTTAGAATCTATATATCCATATCAACATCTTCATCATCAATAAACATAAGTTTATCGTTATCGTCAATCAATTGCCAAACATTCATATGTTGGTACTCGTAAATACAATCCATAAATTGTTGCACGGTAAAACCTTTAGCAATAATTCTTTGACGTAAAGCATTCATTTCTAAAGTTTTTGAAAACGAACCATCTGATTCTGATGTGGTTGATGCCATTGATTTAATAATTTGATAAATCTTCGTAGTAGCACTATCATCTTCTCTTAATTTTTCATCTTCAGAGTTTAATGATGCTTTAGACACATCAATTAATCTTAATGCTTCATCAACATCCTCATTTATGACTCGATTATCAAATCTAATTCTTGCCAATGCTTGTGATAATCTTAATATACCTAATAATGTTCTTGGAGTGATATGTTGAAATTTTTTTATGGAACCTTCATTTCTGTGAGATTCTTTTCTTAAATTAATGTAACTTTGAACAACGTAATCACCAACTTCCTTAGGGACAACTGGTCTATACGTTCTGGCAATTGAAATGTATTGCCTGATAGTTGATGAATCTAACGGCTCAAAATCAATTTCTGGTTGTTTATTGTGCATATGAACATAAGCCACATGATTTGCTAATTTTTCATCACTTTCTCTACTTGGTTGATCTAACATAAGAAACATAATATCAAATCTTGATAATAAAGCTGCTGGTAAATTTATATTTTCATGAGGAGATAATCTTGGGTTATATCTACCATATAACGGATTAGCGGCTGCCAAAATTGAAGTTCTTGCATTTAAAGTAGTATTTATACCAGCTTTTGAAATTGAAATAGTTTGCTGTTCCATTACTTCATGAATTGCTGTTCTATCCCCTTCATCCATCTTATCGAATTCATCAATACAACAAATACCATTATCAGCCAAAACTAATGCACCACCTTCCAACACCATTTCATCAGTTATGGGATCTCTCATAACGGCAGCCGTTAACCCAACCCCGGAAGAACCTCTACCAGTGGTATAAATTGATCTTGGAGCAATTTTACCAATAGCTTTTAATAATTGTGATTTAGCCACCCCAGGATCTCCCATAAGACAAACATTAATATCCCCTCTAATTTTTAACCCATCACCAATTTCTTTACTTACACCACCACACAATAATAATAATAATATCTTTTTAACATCTAAATGACCAAAAATTTCAGGGGCAATCGATTTTGCTAATTTATTATAAATATCACCTTGGTTAAATAAATTTTTAATCTTGAGTTCAATTTCGGAAGTGATTTCTAAATTTTCATATTGTTTTTTATGTTGGTAAATGTATTGCGATTCTAAATAAGTTTCAGTTAATAAACCAGCTTTTAAGGCTCTAAACCCAGTATACGGAGAAGGCATGAAGATACCAGAAATATCAGCCACATCTCCAGGATTTAATGATCTAACTAAGTCACCATTAACATTAATGGTTAACGATCTTGGAATATGACCAACAGGAACCTGGTTAGCCATTTCTTGGATTTTGACTTCTTGGAAACTTGAAAATTTTGATGCTCTGGTACTCATAAATAATTGACCTTTTAAATTATCAGATTTACAAACTGATGATGTACATTCAGTCAATGGGGTGAAAATCTTTGAATTGACTTCTTGAAAAATTTCATAACCACATTTATCACAAGTATAAGCGTTAACTAATACTGATGGTTTGACATCAGAAACTCTGGTGACAATACCACGAACAGATATGAATCTACCAACGTGACTACCTTTAATTTCTCTAACGGATAATGGTTTAGTATTAATCAACGGCTTAAAATATAAATGATAACGTCTAGTCAATTTAGCAGGGAATAAATTTTCATTCAATTGTTGTTGAATCATTTCATTGGAGCCTTGAGTCGATTGAGTATTTAATGAATCTCTTAAATCGTTTATTTGTTCAGTATTTTCTTGTAAAACTCTAGCATTTTTTAGATTTCTTTGGTGTAAAATAACGTCTAATACATCGTCTTTATAACTGATATCTTTGGTTGGCGCAGGCATAATCTTATCAATAATTTCACTAAACATTTCAGTATACCTATGAGTATTATGCAATACTTGATCGACTAATTTACCCCTAAATTGATGCTGAGTTTCGGAAATGTTTTGTTGATTAGTTTCATAATTCTTCAAGTCGTTTAAATCAATATAAATTGTAGTTATATCCCTATTGGCAATTTGTTGTAACGTTTTCATATATTTTAATCCTAAAAATTGATTGTCATCTTCTACATCCATATCGATATCAACAACTTCGCTGGATTTGAACTGTTTTAAAAAACCCTCAATACCATCTCTGATTTCCTTGTAGTTTATATCTAATTGGATGGTTGGTAACACCGTAGACGTTGTAGTTGACATCCTTGTTCTATGGTTCTTCTTCTTCGGTGGTTAAATTTTCAAAATTTGACGCGTGAGATTTTACGCGTTGACCATCAACAGCCAGCAGCGCATTAGAGAAACTCTCATTAAATTGTTATCTCTTATCACTTCTATCACTTCTAAGTGAGTGTGCTTACTACAGAGTTATCTAAGGTTAGTTAATACATTGTCTATATATCGGTGTACAACAGACTGTAAATTTAAACTAATGAATGGTTTGATTAAATATACAATAATCTGAGTTAATGCTTTAATGAAAAATTAATGTATAAACTAATAAGGGGATCAACCTATGAATTTTCACTTTGTTGGATTAATTCGAAGGAATGGTCTAACCTAAGTGACCACTGCTCATACTTGGAACAACTGAATGGCTATCAACTGTCATATTATCTAACGCACTCTCATTAATACATTCAGTAATTATACCGTCCCAATCACTAACTACGACAAAATATAATTGCAACATACTTAAAATAAACAATGCAATCAACATCCCGATCCATAAACCAAGTAACTTCAAACCAATGGCAAATGACAAATAAAACGCCAATGGTAAAGCGATTAAATAATAACTAATTAAATTAAGCCAACCGCCAATTTTTTGCCTACCTTGACCACGTAAGATTCCACTGGTAAGGCAAGATAATGAATCATTAATTTGATAAATTGCCCCGATAATTAAAACTTTGGCAGCTAATTTAATAACTTTATGATCAGATGTATATAATGAAGCCAACCAATGTCTAAATGTGAAAAGCACCAACCCATTAACTGATCCAACAATTAATGATAACATGATAGTGGTGTACGTTGCTATTTTGGCAGATTTTTTTGAAGCAGCACCAATAAACCAAGCAATTCTAGTTGATGCAGCAACTGACATGGCGAATGGGATTTGATACAATAATACACAAGTGGTTGAAACAATTGATTGAGCAGCTAATGTATCAGTACCAAATTGTGATGCGGTAAAGGTAATAATTTCAAACGCTAACCATTCAGCCTCAACCATCAAAACTCCCGGAATTGATAAATTAATCATTCTTTTCCAGTGCTTGAAATATTTGGTATCAAAAATACCATATTTGGGCCAACATTGATAACCATTTACAAAGAAAATATAACAGTATAAACTTATAAACATAACGTAATTAGTTATGACCACCGATAATGGAGCACCAATGAAACCTAACCCAATTTTCAGGTGCCAAACTAATAAGTAATTTAAAATAACATTAATGGGGGCACAAACAGCTAAAACGTAAGTTGAGGCGTGGAATACCCCTTGACTTTGTAAATAATGTTTACCATTTTCAAATAATATAAACCCTGGTAATCCTAATGATAAAATACTTAAATATTTTGAAGCTAATTTACATAATTCTAATTGATCTGATCCAATCAAAGCAATTAAAATCCGTTCACTATAGAAAAACCAAAGCATAAACATTGGGATGAACAAAATCAATAACAAATAGTTACATCTCATGAAATGCATCCCAACCATATTATGATCTTTACGACCATAACTTTGAGCACATAACGTATCTAAGCAGGTGGAAATACCCTGGATAATAGCGTACCCCGAAATATTGGCCGTCATTGATGATAAACTAACAGCGGCTAATTCATTACTACCTAATCTACCCACAGAAAATACTGATGCTACCGTTAATGAATATTGAAGCAAAAATGTAATAATTAATGGTACGGAATAACTTATAAGTACTTTAAATTCAGTAGGATAGTTAGTTTCTGGCTCATTAGGTAATTGAGAAATAGCTGACACTAGCGACGATGTTGATTTCATAGGGGTCAAACCTTCTCTAAATGTTGCAGGTCCAGAAGTAATTGGACCAACTCCGGTGCCTGATAATCCATGATTTAAAGTCCCATGACTAGTGGCATGACTTAAGGGATAAAAACTTGGTGATGGTGGGATGTGATCAGTACCAACAGAAGCAATCGATTGTCTTCTTTGTTGAATGATTGAAATGATTTCATTTTCATCTACATCTTCATGGTTTAAAAACGGAGTATTTTCGTCGGGCACTCTGCTCATCTTGTTACCCTTGTCCTAGAAGAAAATTAATCAATCTCGTTGGGAGGTGTCGATAATGGCGCCTGGAAATTTTATTCGCTTTAGGAACGCGATAAGATTAACGCTGTACGTTATTTTTGCTGACAGTTTCTCCTAGCACTGGGGCAAGTAGCAGACTGTGCACCAGTGAATTGTTATTGCAGTGATATATAGATGGAGGATATAGTAACATAGGATAACAAGGAGTAGAGACTTTAGGAAACCGTTTTCTATAGTAAAAAAAGAACAGTTTTAAAGACAGTACAGCAGAGGATAGTTAGACAGTAGAAAATCGTAGAGGATAGTTAGGCAGTAGAGTTACTTAGATAGAGGATAGTTAGACAGTAAAGTATAGCTAGACAGCAGAGTTGATTAGATAGACGATAGTTAGACAGTAGAAAATTGTAAAGTATAGCTAGACAGCAGAGTTAATTAGACAGACGATAGTTAGACAGTGGAAAATCGTAAAGTATAGCTAGACAGCAGAGTTAATTAGACAGACGATAGTTAGACAGTAGAAAATCGTAAAGTATAGCTAGACAGCAGAGTTAATTAGACAGACGATAGTTAGACAGTGGAAAATCGTAAAGTATAGCTAGACAGCAGAGTTAATTAGACAGACGATAGTTAGACAGTAGAAAATCGTAAAGTATAGCTAGACAGCAGAGTTAATTAGACAGACGATAGTTAGACAGTGGAAAATCGTAAAGTATAGCTAGACAGCAGAGTTAATTAGACAGACGATAGTTAGACAGTGGAAAATCGTAAAGTATAGCTAGACAGTAGGGTTAATTAGACAGTGGATAGTTAGACAGTAGAAAATCGTAAAGCAAAGTTAGATAAATCTAAAAGTAAACAAGTTCATATAATCTAATTTCAAACATAATCCTACTTGTAAGTAAGGGATGTTTAGGTAAACCTAGGGTTTTGAATCTAAACATAGATAAAGACTAGGCTCTCTGTCAAAGTCTCAGTCTAACACTAATCTTCTAAAATTTCCCATTTAATAAATTCTTAACCATGTCTCTACCAGTATACAAAACGGTTTTACCAAAAGTTGCAAAATCAAAAGTAGATGAAATAACTTCAATAAATCCAAAAGGTAACATAGCTGGGATCCAACCTTGAGCCAATTCTAAAGCATACGATCCACCGTCCATGGTGAACTGTCTAACATAACCTTTTGGTAAGTGATGTTGATCACCTGGTAAATAAACAGATGCTTCTAATTGGTAATCAAAATTAGCCTTTTGATTACCAGATAAGATGGTAAAGTAATCATCAGCAAAATGAACCCCGGTGTGACCATTAGTACCAACAGCAGTACCAAAAATAATTAAGTATTCAGAAATTGAAGCATGTAAAATAAACATCGTACCCATGGACCCACCAGCATTATTAAACATCCATTCATCATAGTTTAAACTGTTAATGATGTCTTCACCATATTTTGCTTGTAATTTAGGCACTAAATTTTCAATGATTAACGTGATATTACCACTTGGTTCTTCGACAAGAGTTTGCTGAACAAGCGACTGTAACACTTTAGGCTCAAATACATAGTTTGATGGTAACCAAGTGTAAAGCAATTGATTTAAAACGAAATAAATAACGAAAGAAAAAGCACCAAAGAATAATAACTTCATGTTTTGTTGAGTCTAACTATAGTCTATTGTAGTGTAACTGTAATCTAACTGTAATGAGTTAAGAATAGTTCTAAACGAATGGATAAAAAATAAACGACTATACGATTAAACGATGGATCGCGAATTTTCAGTAATAGATTTGATCTTACCCTGAAACTCTGAGGAGCGAGAATTGAGAGGTGAGGATTGGTAATATATCAGAGTATTCTCTTCACACCAGAACAGATCGAAAAGAGGCAACAGATCGAACAGAGGATAACGACATGGAAGAGATTTACCATAGGTATAGCACCAATCAATCATTAGAACAGGAATTGATTGAGTTAAAACAGTTTGAAACTACGTTAAATTACATACCCTTACCTGTTTCAAGTGATGCTACAATTAATGAATTTATTAAATTTAAATATCAAGATATCAAATCGGATTATACTTTGGTTAATTCAAGTCAATTAAAAATCATTGAATTGATCAATAAAAAAATCATGCTTTATAATACTCCCGATTTACCTAAGTGTTTAAAACATGAAATACTACTCAAAATAATCGACTTGATTATCATCCTGAGTTATGATTTTAGGAAAAATGAAATTGTCAAATTTATTAAAACCCAATTAGATTTAGAAAAAATCACTTTGAATAATAATTTAACTGAAATTATTTTCGAAAAATTATTACATAAGAGAATTATAAAATTTGATGAATTTAATGATTTTTTAAATTGCACAACCACAGCAATTATTAAACGATTAAACACAAAATTAATTAATAATTTAATTAACCAAAATTTGTCCATTGTTTCAAATTATTATAAGTCAATTAATTTATCAAACTTATCAAGACTTTTTGGTGTAGAAATTGATGAGATGATAATTATTAAGATGATCAGTAATGGCGATTTAAACGGTAAGATAAATCAAGTGAATAATGTTTTGGTATTTAATGATGAATATCAAGAAAATAATATTTATAAAATGGTGGATAGCTTGAGTTTCATGGTGGATCAAGATTAAGACCATGTTCGTATTCATTAAGCATAATTCAGCGCATTTAGCATTTAGCATTTGGCATTCATAGTTTGATATTTCACTGGGGTCTCAATCTTCTACAGTGTTCAAGAGTGTTCAAGGTATTTCAGGGTAGGTAAAAGGATTATATAATTCCAATATTTTCTGGTTCTAGTCTTTTTTACATCTGTTTCAAGTCATCCGCCTATAAAGTCTGTCTTCTATACCTTCCACTTTTCATGTCTCCTATTAGTCTTAGTGATTAGTATCTTGGATACCAGGATTAAATTTATCAGGAATTTCATCATGGTTATTGCTGGCAATACTTATTTAAACGCTGTCTGATTACTATAAACTTCTGCTAAATCAACATCTTTAAACCCTGACTAAATTGCTTGAATTGCAGCATCTGTAATTTCTGAATTTAAATCCGGTGAACGTTTGAACAGTCATGTAGCTAATTTGAACATCTGTTTATCATTTTATATTTATCTGTATTTTTTTCGTGTTTAATTTGAAGTATTTATTGACCATTTATACTTCAATGGTGGATACTGATTATTAAATTTATTGAAAAATATTTAAATCGGAAATAGCTCTGGGGGGATATACGAGAATGTGACAGACACAATTGTTGAATTGGATTGACAGTAGACAGAGAATAAAAGAGGCACATGATGATACAACAGAGATGAATCTTATTACTGAGATAGTTGATTTATATTAAACATAAATTAAAAGGGTAAATGACGGAATACTAGAAAATTTGATAAAAATGGCCGCAGGTTCTATAACTTTTATGTATTAGGAGGTAAGGTGGTAAAGTGGCAAGGTGCAAAAGTTGCCAAAGATTGATAAACACCACACTGTAGTATATAGTGAAATATAGCATTTGAGATAAATTCCTATGATCATTAATCTGATCATTTAGGTTGATTTTAAGGGATCTTTGAATCGATAATTACGAGCCAAGGAGAAAGGATAATATTGATTAGGTTATATTAAGGATTTATTATACAGCGTAGATTCTGCAGTGAGTTTTCTGTGGAATGTATAGACTTATACATTGCTTATAAATTTCTGAATAGAGTTTATTGTTCTTTTACCACATTATAGATTAAGATACGGTTATTTTAGATTATTCACTTGTATGTTCAAGAGGATAAATTACTTTTAAAGATTGCAGAACGCAGAACGATGATGATTTCCCTGTTATGAGGAAGAAAATGTAAAGAAATAAGGAAGCATAGGGAATTATCGAATGATATAATTGTTTGAGGCAGATAACTAAAAAGAATGTAGATGTACATTAATAATACCCACTACCTAATTGTAACAAACTTTTTGCAACATTTAAAGAATTTGGGGTGAAATCTTTAATTGGAGACTTTGATAATTTTAAAGGAGTTTTCAAAATTTTATTAATTGATGGTAGCTCTTCCTTTTCCTTTTGTTTTTGCTTTTGTTTTTCTATTTCTATTTCTCTTTCATTGTCTATATGATTTATTTTGAATGAATTATTATCTATTTTATTGAATGCATTGAATGACGTGTTTAACGAACTATTAAATGAATTAAACGATAATTGATTAAACGAAGGGTTAATTGGTAAATTGATGGGGTTGATATTGTCATTATAAAATTGGCTATTTTTTTTGATGGAAAATAATTTTAAATTTTTTGGTTTTGAAATTTTGCCTAAATTTATATTTACGGAATGATTGAATTTTTTATTTGTTTTATTCTTTGTTATCAACGAATGCAGGGGACTTGAATTTTCATTGAGTGATTTATTACATGAATTATGAAGTGATTTGTTGAAGGAAGTATTAAGGGAACTATTAAGCGAATTTAAAGATCTTTGCTTCAAAGGCAACCTTTCGTTAACTTTTAAGTTATTCAAGTTTTTCGATAAGACGATATTTTTTGATAATGGAGTGATAATTAGTTTGGTTGATGAAAGCGAATTTAAATTTGAAATTTCTTTATGGTTATTTAATTTAACATAAGCATTTTTCAACTTGAATTTCAATTTGTTGGCATAAATATTAACATCAGTCATTTTGCTAGTTGTGTGGTTATTTAGTTGGCTGTTTTTTGCTGTAATAGGATTTGTACAGTTATTTAGTTGGCTGTTTTTGCTGTAATTGGTTTTGTGTAATATTAAAAATATTTAAAATAGTGATATAATAATGCAATGATATAATGGAATTGAATGCAACGAAATGCAACGAAATATGACTATAACGACGAAGTAAAGGAAGTAACGATAAATGACCAACTGCCAGGAAATGATTATAATTATATGGGTTTGTTATGTTTATGCAAAATCATTTTCAATACACGTCTGTGAGAATACCTCGTAAATAATGTAAAATGTAAATAAATAATGGGATTTCGAGACTCTGCTCAATAAATCTATTGTATTGGAGTATCTAAGGTCCTAGGGGTGTTTGTAGTCAGTAGTTTACAGTAGAGGATTAGTACAGTGTGTTCGACTATCATTAGACTATCATTAGACTGTCGGCAGACTGTCACTAGAGAGGTCTAGGATATTCTCTCTATGCTCTGCCACCCTGTACTGTATTGGCACCAGAGTATTTGTTTACTTGTAAATAATATTTTAGCCTACCCTTTTCTATAGTGCAAACTGGTGTTTAGCACAACATAACATAACATAACATTGCCTATTCGAGTAACCACCCAACATTTAACCTCACGCTTACTACTATGGAAATAAAATTTCGTGTAACGGTTTCAGTTTATTTATATTTTTGTTTATGCCTATAATGTAAAATTATCCATCGCGATTTGATCTGTACGTGATTTATGAAATTAGGCGTTGTCACTGAGTAGGTGATCAAGTAGGCAGGGTAAGTAGCCAGATCAAGGTTAAAGAGATATCGCTTACGTGGTATTAATTAGCATTGTTTTCTACTTCGGTCCTATTTTTCTACTTCGGTCAACTAGGTCCTGCTTTTATGCTGAGGTCCTGGTGCTCTACTATGTCCTGCTTTTCTGCTATGTCCTGCTGTTCTGCTTTCTGCTATGTCCTGCTGTTCTACTTCTGCTTTCTACTATGTCCTGCTGTTCTACTGAGGTTTCTG
Organism: Yamadazyma friedrichii; assembly: GCA_030565865.1. NCBI lineage: Eukaryota > Fungi > Ascomycota > Pichiomycetes > Serinales > Debaryomycetaceae > Yamadazyma > Yamadazyma friedrichii. The sequence continues at coordinate 110,774 of JAJMGX010000014.1, forward strand.
CTTTTCTACTGAGGTTTCTGCTTTCTGTTCAGGTCCTGCGTTTCTACTGATGTCCTGCTTTTCTACTATGTCCTGCTTTTCTACTATGTCCTGCTTTTCTACTTCAAATGGCATTTCCATATCGGATTCTCCGTCACACGATGGTTGGATTATTAGATGTGGTACATGCCATGTCAATTGTTCTGGTTCTAGTACAACCACCGATTTACAATCACTACACTGTTCAGTAGATGATGGAAATCTATTTTAATGGGTTTTCCTATTTTAATGGGTTTTCCCTGCATTGACATGTGACAAACGCAACCGGAGTTAAACAATATTCATATGCTTCTTGATTATATTCATTCAACAATTCAATTCTCTCTTGTCAACTATGCTGGGTAAAACTTTATTTGTACTCTATTCTGCATAGTCCTACTAGTGCCCAGATTTGTTTTACTTGTAGCCTAAGTTGTTTTACTTTGTTTTACTGGTACTTTGCCGCAGTGTCATTTCTCAATCCTCATTTCGCAGTCAATTTCTAAGCAATATAACACATCAAACATGAAGGTTTTATTATTAGGATCAACAGGATTAGTTGGTAACGAAATTTTAACGAAATTGATCAATAATCCAAACATTGAAAAGATTACCACCATTACCAGATCATCGATTGATATAAATTCCTCCAAAATCAATTCGATCATTTTACCCATTGAGCAGTGGTTTCAAGATAGTTCAATTTTTAAAAATCATGATGTTTCCATAACTTCATTTGGTACTACCAGAGCAGCTGCTGGCTCCATTGAAAACTTTAAAACTATTGACCACGGTACAAATTTAAAATTTGCTGAAATTTCTAAACAAATAGGGGTTACAAAGTTTATCTTGATTAGTACCATGGGAGCAAATTTAAATTCTTCTATTAGTTATTTTAAAATCAAAGGAGAATTAGAAAATGACATCCAACGGTTAAATTTTGACAATTTGTTCATCTTGAGACCCGGTGGGTTAGTTGGTGAGCGTAAACCTGACAAGGGTAAAGGGCTTGTGGGATTTTTTATCAATAACTTGAGTTGGATTTGGCCAATTAGTTACTTTATAAGTCCTGTCAGGGCTGATACTATTGGTGGGTTTGTTAATGGATTAGTCGATAAAGATGGTAAAAAAATTTATGAGAGTAAAGATATCAATGCTGCAAAGTATTGAGATTGATGAAATTTTCCATTAATGCTAGGTAAGTTGTTTTGAATAGCCTAACACAACTTTATTAACCTAAAATGCAATAATGTTTCGGTAAAGGTATGTTAACGTTGTATTATTTACCTTCCCCCTTATCAGTCACTGGCGCTATTTTGTTTGATTTATTTTTTATGGTTTTTATTTTAAAGTTTCCGTATTGTATGTATGAGTTAGTATTTTTCACGTATCCTATTTGTTTCTAGGGAGTGGCTCTATTGTTCTAGATTGAGGTTTAGTTTTGAGCTCAATCCCTGTTTTTTTACAAATGAGAACACCCTTTATCAATATTCCTGGGTTCCCCCAACAATTTCTTGCTTCCGTGGCTTCTAATTGACCAGTATTTATTTAACAGTTATTTCATTGACTGATGAATAACTAGGCAATGTATCCTAGAATAACGAAAAATTAATTATTTATAATTCTAGTCATTTAATTGAGGTTTACTATTTATTTCTTTGATGTTTTCTATTTATTTATTTGATGTTTTCTGTTTATTTATTTGATGTTTTCTATTTATTTATTTGATGCTTTCTGTTTATTTATTTGCTATTTCTCTATACAATCAAGCTCTAATTAATTAGATAAATTAAATAATTATATACTAGGAAAGATTGAAAATCTAGGTAATTTATTTATCTTTCCCCGTTATTAATTTACATTTTGAATTATCGTCATCAACTAAAATATGATAATCTAACCAATCATTACTAGTAAATCTTTGACCACAATCACAACTACCTAGTTTACCTAATTTATCATTCAAATTATTAAATCGTTTGATAGTTTTATTGTCAAAATTAAAATGTTTATTTAACAAGTGTTTTTTAAAATTGTATGCACGATTAAATTTTTTCAGTTTATGACTACATGCTGCTAGTGGGAATGGGCATTTGAATCTTGATTCTAAATGATGGGTTCTCATATGTCTGTGCATATCTCTTTGAATTTTTTTACCACATATACTGCACGTTGAACGATCAATAAATTGTGATTCTACCAACGGCACGGCAATATTGGTGGAGTTGACCATGGTTGTTAAATCGGGGTATCCATAAAAATCTCTGCTGGAATTAGAATTTCCATTAGAATTAGGTGTTAAATGAGTTGACGGAAGTGATATTGGTCTTGGAATTGTTCCAACTGATCCTGAACTTGATGCAATGGGACTGCGATCAATGGTGGGTGGTAATATTCCTGAGTGAACATGTTCCATATTAATCTCTTCAAATTCTCCCATTGGTATTGGTCTCGGTACTCTTTGTGCATTTTGTTGGGATGGCTGCTGTGATAGTTGTCCTTGAATTGATGGTGATTGAACTAATGGTGCTTGAACTGATGGTGCTTGAACTGATGGTGCTTGAACTGATGGTGCTTGAACTGGTGGTGCTTGAACTGAAAGTACTTGAAATTGTTGGGGAATTGATTCATTTTCTATATGCCCTGATACTCCGGACTCTAGGAATGGTTGATTATCAATTAAATAATCAACGTCATCAAATTCAAACAATAGTGGTGGTATGTTATCCGATGGCATAAATTCGTAGTCCTCCACACCAATTGTATTTCCACCAACTCCATCACTAACACCATCATCTCTATGATCAAAGCCTACCATATTACCATGAACTTGACTTTGGCCATGTCCCTCACCACCGTATTGAGTTTGACTGTGTTGAGTTTGGTTGCCTTGACTATGGGAATATACTAATTGACCTTCAGTCACCAGGTTTAGCTGCTGATTCATCTGCTGATTCATCTGCTGATTCATCTGTTGATTCATCGGCTGATTCATCTGTTGATTCATCGGCTGATTCATCTGTTGATTCATCGGCTGATTCAATTGACCAGAGTTATGGCATAGATGATTATGTTGGTATTTTTCTAAGTTCCAGTCATAATCTTTCATTCCAAGAAATAATAATTCCATACTTTTGCTGTAGTTACAAAACTAATTTTATCCTTAAAACAAAATTACCGCAAATTTATATCAAATATTAAACAATCTTAATATAATTAATAATGATAATAAATAATAGCAATTAAAATTGTAATCAAACAAATGTGGATAACATTAAATATATATATAATTGATATTAACTACACTAAAAATAAATTACAAAAATAAATTATAAAAAATTAAAATTAAAACTAAAATAAAATAAAAAAAAAATAAAATTTAACAAAAATCAAATATAATATTAAATAAAAATAAAATAATCCATTAGGAGACTGGGTAAATATTACCTTATTGTATTCTACTAATAAACTTTAACTTTACGCTGTAGTTCTAAAACAATCCCAATTAAAATTAAAAACATTTATGCCCTACTGCATAAGCGACGTTCCTTATTGTTTAAGGTTCTTCTTATGCATGTATGCTAAGCGTAATTTCAATGCATCGCGCAATGATTTTTATGTTCCTACACTCTTAGAGAAATCAGATATTAATAGAACACTAGTAGAAGGGGATTGCTAAACATAACCAGCTAAATTCTAACAGGTGAGTTTGGTCACCAGAAACCGTAAGTAGCTGATGGATCAACTTATGCCAAATAATCACAAGTCGAAAAGAATATGCGCAACCAACGCTAAGGCGAAACAAACTTTAAATTGATCATACATTTTAGTAAAATTTTAGGAGAATTTTTAGTAACAGAACGGAAAACTGTTGGAGTAGTCCCTAGGGTAGCAATTATAGTTACAGGCGAGAATTATAGCTAAGAATTACAGGAGTGTTACAAGTAAGAATTATGGGTAAGAGTGATAGTTGTAGTTGTAGTTGTAGTTGTAGTTGTAGTTGTAGCTGTAGTTGTAGTTGTAGTTGTAGTTATAGTTGTAGTTATAGTTATAGTTATAGTTACAGATCAGACAAACCTAATAGGATGCAGATTGGGTTTGCATGTAAAGGACATTTTACCAGCCGTGGCATAGAATAGAGGGGTTTAATGAATGTGAGATAAATATCACTATACCAAGACAAAGAATTTACGACGTGTTTCAACTGATCAGAAGCTTAAGCGTTTCAGAAAAGGCTGAATATGTACTAGAATCCATAATGGAACATTCTTTTACAAGAGAGTGCTTTTTTTAGAATTTAGGTTTATTTTTGGGATACAGTGTTTTCAGGATGAATGACGCACCTTCGAGATTAGTGTCGCATTCTGCTTTTTGCAATTTCGTTCTGGCATATTTTCAATATCGCCTGGGTAGAAATATGAATGGTGGAGTCTGGGAATATGTAAATCGCAAATATTAATAATTTAATATCGTTTTTAAAAGACTATAATATCGCTACTAGCTATATAAAAAAGTCTTATATTTAATATAAAAAATATCGGTCGTAGTTAAAATATCGGTCGTAGGTAAAACATAATTAGAGTGGCTTTTTTCTCCGAACAAGTAGAGAAACAATGTTTAGAGTGTTCAATACTATTCGGTATATATTCAAGTGGAATTAAATTTGCAGCCTCTTTGATTCTCAAGCTAAGAGTCTCTTTTTAGAGGAGCTTCTCCCTCTTTAATCTGCTCTTGACTTGGTACCAGAACTGCTCAATTGGATTTAGTTCAGGTGAAAATGGTGGTAAATACAAGAGTCTATATCCTCTAGCTTGGATGATACGTGCAATGCTTGCATTCTTGTGAATACTTATATTATCCATAATAAGTTGTTTAAGTGCGTGATTATTTCGAACCTAAGGTAATGTTTGCTTATGGGTGCACCAATCAGTCAGCATTTCTAGCCAAAGCTTTCCAGGAAACCGCAAAGTCTATCAGCAATGTACATATAAAGCGAAGTGTTGGAAACCGACTGTGTCCATTTTGCCTTCCTCTGTACTCAAGAATATCAACTACTAAATTACCATTCAAGTACAACATTGCCGCGATTACCACTAAAGATTCCCTACACGATAACTCTGAACCTGTGATAGTATTTGAATCTGTCCAATCTACAATTTTCAGCAATATGAAACATACTGACACTAATGTTAAATTACCTGTCATACTAGCTACCCAAAAACTCAACTCTTGCTCGTGAGGAATGCGAAGCTGGTGTTTTAGGGAATATATATGGTAGCACGAAAAATACATATCCTTATATTAAATGCAATATTGAGTAGTACGAACGAGTAGATATTTATATTACCAGAGAGTGTATCATTTGCTATATAACTAAAAATCATCCTGTTAAAAGATATGAAAGAGTATGATATTTATTACTAAGAGGTTGCGTAATCTATATGAGGGTGATGCGACATCAATTTAAGGAAGGTGTGTTATTCATCCTGAAAACACTGTATTTGATAACTTAATGGGGCAACAAAGCTAATTCTAGGACTGCATTAGTTTAACATCATGTACATGATTCATATTAGTGTCCCTAGACGTTTAACTCAATTCAGCGATCAATTCAGGCGGGCTCCGTCGGACTCCGTCTTTATGCCAAATGGATTCTTGGGGAAGAAGTTAAGTTAAACACTACTAGGATATATGTGTAATCACTTGTAAGTGATATTTGTGTATTGATGATTAACGTATCGATGATTAGTGTATAGTTGATAATAGGGAGAGTGTTCGTGATGTATAATCAGTAATAGAAATGTAGAGTTAGTTGATAATAGAAGTGTAGAGTTTTACTGTTGATAGTAGAAATAAAGGTGGAGTTGATGATGGATCGGTGGTAATAGAAATGTAGTGATGTACAGGTGATAATAGAAATGTGGAGTTTAATAGTTGATAATAGAAATGTGGAGTTTTATAGTTGATAATACTAATGTAGAGAGTGATGTGCAGGTGATAACAATTGGCTGATAACTGTAAACAACTGTAGACCAATATTGATGTGAAGTTAATAACAATAGGCTAATAACTGTAAATACCTGTATCTAGTAACTGTAGACTAACATCTGTATCTAGTAACTGTATCTGCTAACTGCATCTAGAAACTGTATCTAGAAACTGTATCTAGAAACTGTATCTAGTATCCGTATCTAGTAACTGTAGACTAATAACTGTATCTAGTAACAGAATATACCGACGGCATTTAACAGTGTATTATCACCTGACTTTGTGACTGCGAAATTGGAGACCCAAAAAAATCTCTCCTTCACAAAACGCATCGAGAAAATAAATTTTTCACTTCAAACACTTTATTAAAACTAACACTAGTAAAAAGTAAAAGTAAACTAATCAAAATGGGTGCTTATAAATATTTAGAAGAATTAAACAGAAAGAAGCAATCTGATGTCATGAGATTCTTATACAGAGTCAGATGTTGGGAATACAGACAAAAGAATGTTATCCACAGAGCATCAAAACCATCAAGACCAGAAAAGGCTAGAAAATTAGGTTACAAAGCTAAACAAGGTTTTGTCATCTTCAGAATTAGAGTCAGAAGAGGTAACAGAAAGAGACCTGTTCCAAAAGGTGCCACTTACGGTAAACCAACCAATGAAGGTGTTTCTCAATTAAAATACCAAAGATCTATCAGAACTATTGCTGAAGATAGAATTGGTAAAAAAGCTGGTAATTTAAGAGTATTAAACTCTTACTGGATTAACCAAGATTCAACCTATAAATACTTTGAAGTCATTTTAGTTGATCCATCTCACAAAGCTATTAGAAGAGATGCTAGATACAACTGGATTGTCAACCCAGTTCACAAACATAGAGAATCAAGAGGTTTAACTTCTGCTGGTAAAAAATCAAGAGGTATCAACAAAGGTCACTTATACAACAACACCAAAGCTGGTAAATTCCACACCTGGAAAAAACACAACACTTTATCTTTATGGAGATACAGAAAATAAGCAATTTAGTTTGTTTAAATTTTTTTGTAACATTTCTTGCATTAGTTTAGTATTCTTTAATAGTTTTATTTAATGTAAAAAGTTCCATAATATCATCGATATCATCATCTCACAGCTCTATAAAATAACTTTGTCCATTGTAACAACCAACAAAAAAAAAAGGGGGAGTTAATAAAGGGATAAAAAGAGGCTAAATCCGGCTTAAACATTCTGAAAATCTCTGATACTATGGTCTAACTGATGCAGTTTGATATCCATTATCTATTACCCTCCAATATCGGAAGATACCAATGAACCAATAGAATAATAATTTAGCTGCTGTGACTCGTTTGACTCGAAAATTAATTCCAATCACCTCCTCATAAAAAATCTCAGGAAATCTCAGAATTCCATCAATTAATTAAAGTCAATCAACATTAAATTAATTTTAAATTAGAAAGAATGGCTCATACTAAGACAGCAATTTTATCAGTGTATGATAAAACAGGGTTACTTGATTTAGCAAAAGGTTTAGTTTCTGCCAATGTTAGAATTTTAGCCTCAGGTGGTACCGCAAAATTAATTAAGGAATCAGGATTCCCAGTCGAAGATATTTCAACTATCACTCATGTTCCAGAAATGTTAGGCGGTAGAGTTAAAACTTTACATCCTGCTGTCCATGGTGGGATCTTAGCAAGAGATTCAAAAAGTGACGAAGCTGATTTGAATGCTCAAGGTATTGAAAAAGTTGATTTTGTTGTTTGTAATTTATACCCATTCAAAGAAACTGTTTCAAAAATTGCCGTTACTATTGATGAAGCAATTGAAGAAATTGACATTGGTGGTGTTACCTTATTAAGAGCAGCAGCAAAAAATCATAAAAGAGTTGTCATTTTATCCGATCCAAATGATTATGCTAGTTTCTTACAAGAATTAAAAAATGGTGAAATTTCAAATGAGACCAGAAATAAATATGCATTAAAAGCTTTTGAACATACCGCCGATTACGATGTCGCTATTTCAGATTTCTTTAGAAAACAATATAGTGAAAACTCAAGTCAATTACCCTTAAGATATGGTGCCAATCCTCATCAAAAACCTGCGCAAGCTTTTGTTCCTCAAGGTGATTTACCATTTAAAGTATTAAGTGGATCCCCAGGTTATATTAACTTATTAGACGCTTTAAATTCTTGGCCATTAGTCAAAGAATTATCTGCATCATTAAATCTCCCAGCTGCTGCAAGTTTTAAACATGTTTCACCCGCTGGTGCTGCAATTGGTTTACCATTAACTGATATTGAAAAGAAAATCTACTTTGTTGAAGATATTGAAAATTTATCACCTTTAGCAAATGCTTATGCTAGAGCAAGAGGTGCTGATAGAATGTCAAGTTTTGGTGATTTCATTGCATTATCAAATATCGTTGATTTACCAACTGCTCAAATCATCAGTAAAGAAGTTAGTGATGGTGTTATTGCTCCAGGATTTGAACCTGAAGCTTTAGAGATCTTAAAGAAGAAAAAAGCCGGTAAATATTGTATTTTACAAATTGATCCAAACTTTAATCCTGATACTTTGGAAAGTAGACAAGTTTACGGAATTACTTTACAACAAAAAAGAAATGATGCTATTTTCAAAAATACTACTTTTAAAGAAATTATTTCAAATAATAAAAATTTAACTGAACAAGGTAAAATTGATTTAGCCGTTGCTACCATTGCTTTGAAATATACTCAATCAAATTCCGTTTGTTACGCTAAAAACGGTATGGTCATTGGTTTAGGAGCAGGTCAACAATCAAGAATCCATTGTACCAGATTAGCCGGTGATAAGGCTGATAACTGGTGGTTAAGACAGCATCCAAGAGTTTTAGGATTTAAATGGAATAAAGGTGTTAAAAGACCAGATAAGTCTAATGCTATAGATTTATACGTTTCAAATAATATCCCAACCGCTGAACCTGAAAAATCAGAATATGAATCAAAATTTGCTGAATTACCAGTTCCTTTAACTACTGAAGAAAGAGATGATTGGTTATCAAAGAATACCGATGTTTCTTTATCATCTGATGCTTTCTTCCCGTTCCCTGATAATGTTTATAGAGCTGCTAAATCAGGTGTTAAATTCATTACTGCTCCTTCAGGAAGTGTTATGGATAAAGCTGTTTTTAAAGCTGCTGATTCTTTTGATATTGTTTATGTTGAAAACCCAATTAGGTTATTCCATCATTAAACGAATAATTCACATTGTGAGAATTATGAGTATTTGCTTATGATTTAGGGTGTTTAGTGTGAATCGTTACATTTGAACTTTAATATATTGTTACATCTTATAGTACCTCTGTCAGTTTCGGTTAGTAAACTTTTAATACTTTATATTTGAAATATATTTTTCATATGTCCATGTGGAGCATCATCAAATCTTAATGGCTATAATTTTGCTTAACAGGGACTGAAGCTTTTTCAACAATCGATGAAAAAAACCTTACCAACTAGAATTTCAAGTAGGAAGAAGTAAACTATTTTGTCCGTTGATCTGTAAACTTGGTCAAACTAGTTAAAAATGAATGTTAATCAAATTATTTTGGTGTACGGAGCTTTCGTGTTTCTGATGTACGTAACTTTCATTTGAATTTGTGGTTGATAAAATTGAATTGATTGTAAACATTATTTAAATCCACAAAGTTCAAAAGCTAAAGTCATAATAGTGCATTCTAGAATACTATAGGCCCTATATGGAAGCAATTGTTAAAGCAATTAACTATGATCATGTTAAAGTTATTGGAGCATATGCTTGGTCATTTGCTGAAAACTGAGAATTAGGTGATTACCAACAACAATTTGGACTTCAATAGGTAATGAACCACTCAAGAACGTGAGAAGAGCTTCTTTGATATTGTAAAATATTATCAAGACAGATCAAGTTCTGAGGATTTATGTTTACGCAGTTGAGTCAATCATTGTATAGTAGGCAAATTTTAAACCATCGTTTTGATTCATGACTTTTTAATAAAAGTTTTGTGCTTCTTCCTCTATGTTACCTTTTTTGCTGTTGATTCATGGGCCCCTTGTAATTTGCATAATAGCTCTACTTAATTGCTGATACACATACGCATAATTTGAGACTTCGCAATTCTACATGAAGGAAATGATTAGAAGAAGAAATGATAGAGAAGATATTGAATTACATGATGTAACATTCAATTCACGTCCTCACGATATGGAAACCATTTTATCAACTGATAGTAACTCTAACTTACCATCAAGTCAAAACCAAGGTGAAAATTCGCAACCTCGAGCTTTATCAAATAATTTACCACCGTCACCACCGAAGGATCAAAATTCAACGGATGAAATAAATAAGCCAAATGAATTACCAAAGATCTTTAAATACACTTCAATAATACTAGAAAACAAGGCTTCAGTTGCAAGAGATCATGTATGTATTATATTTGTTAATCTGGGGTAAAAAGCCACAGTTAGATGATGAAGTAATAGATTAATCACAGAGATCGCAATCTCGAAGGTAATGGATAACATGATACTAACTATAATAGATGGCTAATGAACGGACATTCCTTGCCTGGATACGAACGGGTGGTATATTTCTTTCCCTTACCATAACATTTTCACAATTTGTTTATTTATCTAATAAATCAAATTCAATAATAATTAATGATGAACTATATGATCTATCAGCGATAACTAGTGCAAGAACTAAATTATTTGATAACTATGGGAGAGCTATTGTTATAATTGGACTCTTATTAAGTCTATTTTGTTCGGGGTTTGCAATAATTCGATTTGTTCATATTCAATCATTGTTAACTAGAGACCAGTTCCCTGCTGGAAGAATAACCATTGGGTTTATAGTCTTGATTAATTTATCAATGGTTATATTGGTACTAATTTTTGAAATTAAGTTATTAAAATAGTGCCTAGGGTTACTTGCTTATTTTAATAAGTATAATGGATATTTTCACTTCATAAAACAATGCATGACATCATAATAATATTTCTAAACTTACTTATACATTGCCATTGCATTTGAAGGATCAACGATTTGTTCAACGACTCTTGAATCAACTGTGAGGTCCTCTGAACTAGTCGATGCATCTAATAACTGTGCTTGTGACATGCTTATACACCTAGTAATATTATAGCTGCAAAACAGATATGTCTGCATACTCCTGTGGGTGTCATCATCATTAAAAGGATCACCTTCAAATAATGATTTAGTTGGGAATTTATATGATATGCTGAATAGTCTAACTATTATAGTACCTGGACACCTGTTATGTAGAATATTATTAATATGTAATAATCCTTAAAGTGCTACGTATGATCCATTAAACTACCGTTTAATTGGTAAAATGGACCATCTGTAACTGTTAATTTTGATGAATTATTTGCTTAGCTGGTGGACTACTAACTAACTAAGTATATTTATGTAAAATTATCGAAGAGTATAGCACATAACGAACAAATTGGCAAGAATCTTAAATTTTTATAAGTAGCAAGTTATAATTTTCGAAGGATATGATTAAAAAAGGTTATTTATCGAAAATAAGTCCATTAAAGTGCATTAAATAATTCAATCGAGATAGCTGATCATAAATCAATATTTACTTTGGGTAGATTATTAGTTAAATCGACACTAAATTCGTTCTAAGCGGATCTTCACAGTCTTTATGGTGATTATACAATTATATACTATTGGCGTATTATAACATCAATAGTTTATCCATGAGAATTGACTCACCACTCTACAAATCAATTAATAAATTTTAAACTAGACTAAATTACCAATCTGACAAAAAATATTCTCAACGCGAACTTGTTGAAAAATTATCAAACATGTCAGAATACAGTTCAAATACAGTTAGTCAATTAAAAGAAATATTAGAATCAAGAAGCTTATCAACCACTGGTAAAAAGGCGGAATTGGTTGAAAGATTGATCGAAAGCGATAAATCTAATGATGCTGCTTCAAATAATACTGAGGAAGTAACTGAAGAACCTAAACCAGCTGAACAACCAGAAGAAACAACAGGAGATATTAAAGATAATGAAGATGATTCAAATGTCGTCCCACCAGTAGACGGTGAAGCGTCTAAAGACGGTGAAGATTCCACACAAGGTGAAGAAAAGGAAGATGAATCAAAAGATTTACCAAAGAAATTAACTCCAGAGGAAAGAAAACAGTTAGCAATCGAATTGTTAAATAAAAAAATTCAAAGAGCCGAAAAGTTTGGTGATGATGCATCCGCTGAAGCTGCAAAGAAAGATTTGATTAGAGTTGAAAAATTTGGAGTTGAGCCTGGTACAACCTTGGCGAAAGAAATTGGTATTGTTGATAGTAGTTTTAATCAAGGTCTTAGCAACCGTCCATTTAAAAAATTTAGAGGTGGTTTTAAAGGTAGAGGTTTCAGAGGCGGTTCTAGAGGTAGAGGAGGGTTTAAGCCTAGGTATAACAACCATAGATATTAAATCTAATTAATATCATATTATTATTTTGACAGTCATTAAGAATCAATGAAAAAGCACATTAAAAAAACAGTTTGTAAATTATAATTTAGGTGAAAATCTCCGTTCCTTCTTGCATTTGTCTCTATTGTTATCTATGGATACAATCGTCAGTAATCAAGATAAAACAATCCATACATTCTCTACAAACATACCCCGGGAAGTGGTATCTCAATGGGTATCCTCATGACCCAAACCCTAAACAATTACTTGCTCCTCTTCAGCTTCAGGGAAATCCGTATAACCATTTTCTTCCTCCTTATCAATGACTAACCCACAATTTCTTCTAATCCATATAAAATATAAACTGACAATAATAAGCAAACCAAGTACAATATTATTAATTACTTGATAATACAAAAATGTAGAATTTGCAACAAGTGTATCATTGATATAATATGGTATTAATTTTGGATCGGGGTTATCGCCAAATTTGGGTTCAAATGATTGGTCAGATGTAAATATCAAAATTGATACTGATACGATACTAACGTAAACTGGCAACACAAAAATAACTAATAATGATCTTTTAAAAGCTTTCTTTAATTCGTCATTTTTCATTACATAATCTTCCACATTTGATGAATAAGGTGGATACTCTTTTATAATTTGAGTGGTTTTCCAACCATACACGATAGATGATACATAAGCTACTAAAAACATAACACCAGCAACAGAACTAAGGAATAATCCAAACATATTAGATGCAGTAACCATTTCCTCATCGTCAGTTCCAACCCCAACTAAAGTTGATGGGTTTTGTTTGGTAAACAATGAATTTAACACTAACAAGATAAAAATTCCTGAGCCGACAAGAAGCAAAATGTTGGCAAATCTTAATTTTGATCTTGGAATTTGTCTGTATGATCTAGTTTGCTTATGATAATATAACACCCCATAACCCATACAAAATAAAAGTAATGAATATTGAAGGAAAATATTAAGTGCAATATTTAAAACATCAATGGAAAATGCAAAAAGGGCAATTATGATCCCTCTACGAGCAATATTATTCAATAGTAAATTCTTAAAATATTCCAATATTGAAAGAACCAGATAAGGAATTAATGCATAGAATACTACCGCTTTTGAAATGACTGAAATTCCGTTTACATTTTGGAAATCACTTCCAGTAGACTTTAGCAAATGATATAATAAAAACCCTGTAACTGCCAATATTGCTGAAATCGATAATATTGAAGTTTTATAAAAAACATAGATATTAAAATTTAAATAACCATAAGAATTACGATAAATTATTGGTATTTTAACTTCTTCAATAGATTCTGGTGGGGCAATATAAACACAGTAATAACCTGAGCTTTTCACTTCGAATTTCATGGTATGAAATTGGTCGTGAGTAATACTTAAATAGCCATTTATAAAATCATCAGAATTTAATTTACTCTCATCAATATTGAATTTTTCACCGTCAGTCATGGCAGCTTTTTCTTTAGCACTTAATCGATTAAAGCTTGACATCATTGGTAAATTGTCTAGTTTTAACATCTCAGTTAAATGAATAATCAAAGTAGGGATTTTATCTGAATTGTCATTCTCTTTATGAGATGTTGTCATGGATTCGATGTCCAACTGAACAAATGCATTACCATTGGTATTTTGAACTGGTACACAAATTGCACTATAATCAGTATTTACTTTAGGTGTCATAAATGATTGCAAATCAAATGCTAAACTGAAGTTTAACCAGCATAATATAATAATTGAAGAAATTTTCATATTGGATCACCAGTTATCTTTTGTCTGAGGATATAGACAGATATTTATATCGCAGTGCAGTGTGCAAAACTATGACGTAAATAGGAGAAAATTTACTAGAGCTGCAGCAGGTCAGATATTACACCTTCGATAGTTATTCCTTTCAATGTATTCATTACAATGTATGCTTTTCGAATGTTGGGATTGTTTAGATTAAGTGGTTGAGCTAAAATGTAAATATTAAAATAAAAATATAAATATTACCATTCGGTCACATGACAGGGTTATGAATTTTTTAATATTCATTTAATAGGTAATCTAATAGTTCTTTAAACTATAAGAAAAAAAAAAAAAAAATACAGTAATTGTTGTGTTTATTTCCCTCTTATGCATTTCTGTGTTTTATTTCCCTCTTATCGATTAACAAAGAAAAATCATAATATTTTTAACAACTTTTTTAAAAAGATAATCTATGTAGAAATTGCAAAAAATATTGAAATAAAATACAGAAAATTAATTAATAATTTTTTTAAAAAGATTAACATAAAGGAACGGAGGTGCAAAACTATTTGATTAAGGGTAAAGTGGAGTGAATAATTGGGGTTTGCTTAGATTCTAGTTAGCAATTAATATCGAGAGATATTAGTAGTTATTTATAGATATACATGGTTATAGATCGTAGCAGTTATTTATAGATATATATTGTTATAGATCGTAATAGTTAGTTATCGATAGTTATAGATAGTTATAGATAGTTACAGACAGTTACAGATAGTTGCAGATATTGCAGATATTGCAGACAGAAATACATGTACAGTATGTCAACGATTATAATAGTGTACAATACAGTAGACAGTAGAGAAGGAGTAGAGAGAAAATAATATATTAAAAACATTCTAAAAATCAAACTAGAATTAAATGTCATTAGGTTCATAAGTAAAGTAGTGTAATTGTAAATAGCAGTATCAACTGTAATTTATGATGGAATTGAAGCGACGTAAGGTAAAATGGAAATGGTTACACTGACATTAAATCAACTAGTGCCAATGCTGCCTTGGTTTCATCCAGATCAGGTTTATTCTTTCTTAATTTTTCAGCGCCAATCGTTTCCCAATCTTCTTCATCAGTATCTGACAAACTATCCTTTAATCCATTACCATTGCCATTAATGCCACTAGCCTGCATTGGTGGAGGCGTTGGAGGTATGGAGGTCGGTATCGATGACGATAATGTAGATCTAATGTTCGACTCATTAAATGACGATTTCCTTCTATTCATCATTGACACTGAATAATCCGGAGATTTTGATAAATTATAATTTGTTGAGTTCCACGAACTTAATGGTGATCCATTGACCATCATATTATTTAAAACTGGCGGTGGTGGTGAATTGAACGAAATATTTGAATTGGAATTTTTTGATGATGAAATAATATAATTGTCTAAATTTTCTAGAGAGTTTAATCTTGAACGATTAAAAATTTGTTTATAATTGGTGTTTTTACTAACGCTATTGGAACTTGAAGATTTTCTTCGATTACCGCTATTACCAGTATTACCATTATTGTTTAACGTTGGAGGAGGACTCAATTTTAATGGTACTCTGTTGGCAAATTTTATTGGGGGTGATTTTTTTGAATCAAATTCATGATCAAATTTAAATAATTCATCACTACCGCTACTTTCTTCTTCACTGGAACTTTCATCAATTGCATCTTCACCAATATCGTCAATTTTTTGTTCATTATCAGAATCTTCATCATCATCTTCAGAATCAGACACAATTGCGCTGGTACTTAATTTTTCATTAGGTACTTTAAAATTATGCAAATTTGATTTATTATTGGTAATTGACTCTCTTCTGTCAGTTTTCTTCTTGGACCAACCTAATTTTAAATTTGGTTGATTTCTTAAATCATTGACGTTAATTTGATTTTCTTCTTTCTTTATTTCACCATGTAAATTCCCATTTCCAATTCCATTCCCATTTCCATTTTCAACTGCGCTTGGGCTTGAGTTTGAATTGGAGTTTGAGTTGGCGTTTTCAGTACCTTCCGTAACAATGAAATCACTATCAATTTTTCTAACAGCCCATTGACCCCAACCAATTTTTTCAAATACCACGTTATTCGTAGGGTCAACTTGTTCCATTGCCGACATGATTAATCTTCTTTGTTTCGACAATGACAATTGATTGAAATTAGTGACTTCCAACGATAATTGATTCGTGATATGACGGATGGGTAATGGTCCCTTTCGTATTAACAAATTGGCTAATCTTGTTGGGGTGATTTTGGAAGCAATTTGAATACCTTCCGGTGAGGAAGTTGACAATAATTTTTTGGAGTTGTTATCTTCCTCCATGGTAATCGTTTTTGTTTCGTGTTTTCTTTTTGACTTCGAATACGTTATTGAAATAAAGTGTACTTGAGGTAGATCAACAACCTTTGAACCAGTTTAAACCGTGAAAATAATGACTTAAAATATCCACAATATAATTCCGGGGTGGGTGAAAATTCACTGTGATAAAATGATAATCTACAGTGGAAGCAAAACAGAACGCTAAGGTAAAATGCTGATCAAGAGTTAACTGACACTCTTGTGAATCTCTTTTTAAAGAATAACTGTAAGTAATAAAGATTTAAATATCTGAAATAACCTGAAATAGTCTGTTGATTAATATTATTTTGTAACAACTGACTACGCGATTTTTAGTCTCTGACTCAAACAGTGTGTTTTCCAGGATTGTTGAGAATTTGAGACAATTTGTGGTTCATTGTTTTTAATAGGAGTCTCTCACCACGACTGGTAACTGTAAGAGAGGGTATCGACAATGGAGGACCAGGTTAGACTAGCATCGAGCCGTTGCTCATTAGTTTACGCGAGTGTATAGGATCGCAGGACACAGCTCCATGACGATCTTAATGTCAAGGAGTATTTTGAATATTAAACTACACCAACATTGAAACCAGGGTCTCTTATCGGGCCTCTTATCGGGTCTCTTATCGGTAAAGGGTCTCTGTCTGGAGATTTTATAATATTGTGCTACATATACAGCTGTGTGATCGTGTAAATTGTGGTCATCTTGTTGTAGCTGTTCTAACCGTCCCATAACCTAGGTATGAAGAGTTCACAGAAAACCACCACCCCTCGGAGCTAAGTACGAAGAGTTCACAGAAAACCACCCTAACCGTCGGACCTAAGTATGAAGAGTTCACAGAAAACTACCACCTCTCGGTCCCTCCTCAGTATGTTTAAGAGGTCACAGAAAACCACCGCCAAGGTTAAAAAAGATAAAATTTAATTACTACTCCCAATTTGCGTCTCTATAGGTTTAATTATTTAAGCTATCCGATAGGCGTTTTTATTTTATGCTTATTATAACCATAGAACGATAACAGCAAATGTAAGTCTTGAGGTATCATCCCCTAATGTTGAAATCTGGGTTCAATTTACATCTAGATAAGCATAATTAAATTGATTGACCACGAACAACAACCGTTTAAAGCAACTGGTAAACCAACGTTTCCTAACGCCCCCTAACGGTTTCCTAACCGTTGTAATAGCGGTGTATAAAGTTTCCTAACGGCTTCCTAACCGCTAAAATAGCGGGTATAACATTTCCCAACCGTTGTAATGTTGTACAACATTTCCCACGACAGTTATCCGAATAATGGAGTAATATTACAGAATGTGTGGTTTAGAAATTCAGAAAACTATGGGGTGACAGGAATATTTCTGGATTAAATAGGGGTCAATTACACCTGTTTATACCCAATGATCAACACAGTGACGCAGTAAGAAAGGTAGCACCATGAATAACCAACGATATAATGTAATTCCATTGATTAAAATAGGTATTAAACCCCCTAGTGCGCATTTCTCCCAAAGTACGAGTTCTTAAACTGGTTTGTAGTATTGGCTTTGGGTCTGGAGTTGTACACAAGAGGATTATACGTTTCTACCATTCCGCCGCATGTCAGACTTCAATTGTCATTTATAGATAGATCGTAACATCATAATGACCACAGATAATCATTTACATGAAAAACCACATGGTGACCATGGGAAATCTGAAACTAATGCCGATATCTTTAAGACTTTGTCAATCACAGTTCTAAGTTTCATCGATGATCTTTTTAAATAGATTTTTGAAATAGATATTTAAAATAGATTTTAAAAATAGGTCAATTATTCATCATGTTTCACGCTATACAAGGCATTATCGATATGCGGATTTGTAGTTCAAGATATTCAAAACTTCTTAGGGTTGATTATAGCGCAAATATTCTTCAAAAAGTTGAAGAACAACTTCAAATTATAATCTTTTCAAAATATACTCATCTCCTGCTGTCACGATCCGTAGCCTCTTTATTGTTTAATATACAGAGGTAACATTACATCACCTCTAGAATATACACTAAATACTGAAACAATTATATAATTGAGATGATCACGAAAATATACTCAAGTGAGAAAATTTGACAGAAAGGAGATAATCGACAAAATGGATGAAGAGAAAAATTTAGGAGTTAGTCCTACAGACGTTACCGAAGAAACCAAACGAGTGAATGAAGTAGAAAGTGATAATGAAGGAAATAATGGGAATTATGACGATAAAGGACATATTGTAGAAAACAAACAAACTATACAACAAGTATTATTAGACGTTTCTGTCAATATGGTAAATTTTAATTTTTTATTCCCAAATTTCTACCAATGTGTAATTAAATACTTTGATGGTGAATTAGATCAAGTGCCAGATAGGAATTATTATCAAATGATTTTTTCATTAATTTTTACTACATGTGTCTATACCTATTCAAAATCTTCTTTAAAGGAAGCATTGTGTGCATTTATAGGTTTCCTGTTCATTAGTTGTTTTGCTCAACCGTTATTTTTCTTCCCTCATAATAATTCATATCCACTTGATTGGAAATTATTCTTTATTGATTTAGGCCTAAAATGTGGTATTGCTTTATTTTTATTAACTGCTACTGTATCAATTATTAGATATAGACGTAGAATTAGATTGAATTAGATGTTATTGTTAGGAAATGAGTAGAAATATATAGATTTGTGAACGTTGTCTCTATTTATCAGTGTTGTATCTAAGAAATTCTCTTTATATCATCTCTCCATCTCATTCTCAAAAAATCTCAACCATGTTAAGATCTAAACCTGTTTCAAAATTAAGATCTTTCAGGTGTTATTCATCATTTGATCAAGCATCAATACTTAATAAGTATCCTATTGGCCTTAATTATCATGGATTCCAAATCAAAGAAGTTAAGCCGATACCTGAATTTTCATTAGTTGCTGTAAAATTACTTCATGAAAAAACTGGTGGCCAACATTTGCATTTAGATACTCCGAACGATAAGAATAACGTATTTTCCGTTGCATTTAAAACAAATCCCCCTGATGCCACCGGTGTCCCCCATATTTTAGAACACACAACTTTATG
Source organism: Yamadazyma friedrichii (assembly GCA_030565865.1). NCBI lineage: Eukaryota > Fungi > Ascomycota > Pichiomycetes > Serinales > Debaryomycetaceae > Yamadazyma > Yamadazyma friedrichii. The sequence continues at coordinate 130,492 of JAJMGX010000014.1, forward strand.
TGGATCTTACACCTACCCTGTTCGTGACCCATTCTTTAAAATGTTAAATCGATCATTGAGTAATTTTATGAACGCTATGACAGGTCACGACTATACATTTTTCCCATTTGCAACTACCAATAGTAAAGATTTTGAAAACTTGATGGATGTGTACTTATCTTCGGTATTCGAACCATTATTAACCTATGAAGATTTTACTCAAGAAGGTTGGAGATTAGAAAATGAAATTGTCGATGATATAACTTCGCCTTTAACATTTAAAGGTGTGGTGTATAATGAAATGAAGGGCCAGTATTCTAACTCCGGCTACTATTATTGGATTAAGTTTCAAGAATCAATGTATCCTTCATTAAATAATTCAGGTGGTGATCCTAAAAATATTACCGATTTACAATATGAAGATTTAATCGATTTCCATTCAAATTGTTATCATCCTTCAAACGCTAGAACCTTCACTTACGGGTCATTGCCTCTTTTCAACCATTTAGAAAAATTAAGTGAAACTTATAAAAAGTTCGGTAATCGAAAAGTTAAAAATGTAATTAAATCACCAGATATGACAAAATGGGACGGTAAAGAAATTGTCTTAGATGGCCCAGTCGATATAATGTCAGGTAAGCCAATAGAATCTCAATATCAATCATCAATAACATATTACCTTGGTAACCCATTAGAAACATCTAAAAATTATGAAGTCTTTAAATGGAAAATACTTAATTCATTATTATGCGACGGTCATAGTTCTCCATTTTACCAGGAATTGATTGAGAAAGAATATGGTGATGATTTTACCATAAATTCAGGGTTAGATACCACTACCGCGTTGTTATCATTTACCATTGGATTAACTAATTTGACCCCGGCAAAAGTTGAAAATTTACAAACTAAAATTAATGAAATTTTAAACGATAAAATCATGGTCGAGTTTAAAAATGATTCAGTAGTTTTCAAACAAAGAGTTGAAGCAATATTACATCAATTAGAATTAAGCTTCAAAAAACATAAACCCGATTTTGGTTTGGGTCTATTGAACTCCGTTGTATCTTCATGGATTAACGACGTTGATCCAATTGAATCATTACAAGTGGAAAAGATTTTAAATCAATTTAAATCTGAATATAGTGAAAAAGGTTTAGCTATGTTTGTGGAATTATTAAATAATTCATTATTATCATCAACCATTCCAGTTTTCAAATTCACTATGAAGCCAGATGGAGAATTCAGTGACAAATTAGTTATAGAAGAGAATGAAAGGTTATCCGATAAGACAAAAAATTTAGCTGATGAAGATAGACAAGTTATATTAGAAAGGTCCAAAAATTTGTTGTCTAAACAGCAGTCAGACGAAGATGTATCAGTGTTACCTACTTTAACTATTAGTGATATCCCACGTACCGGTGACTTCTACAAATTAAATTTCAGTTCGGTAAATGACAAAAAATTACAAACTAGAATCGTTGATACCAATGGCTTAATTTATGCCACTGCTGCGAAAGATTTATCGTATTTACCGCTGAAATATTATCCTTATATGCCATTATTCTTATCGTGTTTGACTAATTTAGCTGGTACTTCAGAAACTTCAATTATTGATTTAGAATCAAAAATTCAAAAAAATACTGGGGGCATTAATTTTTCAATGAGTAATAAACCTGATCCGTTTAATATTCACAAAACTAACTTAAAATTTTTAATGTCTGGTATGTCATTATCATCCAATTCTCAATATATTTATAATTTATGGCATGAAATTTTGACGAAAACTAAATTTAACGATGACGATGGTGAAGTGGTCGATAAATTAACTACTTTGATTAAAAATATGGGTACCAATCAAATGGACGCAATTGCTGAACGTGGTCATTCCTACGCTGGTTCATTCACCAACTCTCAATTAACCGTTACCAAAAAAATTAGAAATGTAACTGGTGGTATGGATCAAGTGGAATTTATCATGAATTTAAATAAACAATTAGAAGCTGGCGGGAAAGATTTTTTGAAATTGGAAGTATTACCGATTTTAAGTGATATTCAAAATTTAATCATTGATGGTACAATTGGGTCAAATTTAGGATTTGAGTACAATTTAATTGGCGATGCTAAAACCGTAAACGATAATGAAAATTTAATTAAATCCTTTGATGATAATTTTTCAACTTTGAAACGTTATAACAATGAGTTACTTGAATATACTGAAAATTTCAATAATCAATCATGCTCCAATACCAAAACTTTATTTAATTTACCATTTCAAATTGGATATGCATCATTAGGTAAATTAGGTTCAGAATACACCAGTAAGGATGGTGCTTCGTTACAAGTATTATCACAATTATTATCATTTAAACATTTGCATTCCGTAATTAGAGAAAGTAATGGTGCGTATGGTGGAGGTTTAAACTATGATGGATTAGGTGGTACATTAAATTTTTACTCTTATCGTGATCCAAATCCTTTAAATTCTGTCGATTCATTTAAAAAATCTTATCAAATAGCCTTGGAAAAAATCGCCGATAGTTGGAATTTAAAAGATTTACAAGAATCCAAATTATCAATCTTTCAAAGCATTGATGCTCCTTCCAATATTAGTAGTCAAGGTTTGTCAAACTTTATCGAAGGTATTGATGATCATATGAGACAAGAAAGAAGGGAGAAATTTTTAGATATTAATTTGGCAGATTTAAACGATGTTACCGAAAAGTACTTGATCAACGGTGATAAAGAAATTATAACTGTTATTGGTGATAATGAGAAATTATCCGTTGGTGATGATTGGAATATTAAATCTTATTCAAATTAACCATATTTAACATTATAGATCCTGTAAATAGTATATATTTATAATATATGGAATTTTTATATACAAGCCCTTTCTCCTTCTTATTATATGCACTTACAATCTACCATGGTTTTATACACGATGTCTTCTGAAAAAATCTTTTGGTGGTGGTTCTTGAATTCTTCTCTTTTTGCTTTCGGTGAACAAACAATGTCTTTTAGCTCTTGGATCGTACAATATTAAATGGAGCTTCCCGGTCTTTCTAGGTATTTGAAACCATTTTTCGTAACCAGTTTTAGCTGCGGATATTAATTTGACCATGGTAAATGCATTCTTTACCTTAGCCATCTTTTACTAGCGATTTAAATTTTTCACTCAGTTCAATTGAGGTTTTCTCAAAAAAATTGTTCCAATACTAGACTGCCATATTAGGCAATATATGAGAAAGGAAGATAGGGTAGGTTGAGTCGAAGACAGAGTTTATGAACGCGCTGTGAAAAATTGGACAGATCATATAAATAGAACATGAAGTTATTTAATTTTTTCATATTATCCAGTTTAATCACTGTTATTAGTGGATTGAACATAGATGTTTTAGCTAAAGCCAACCCTGAACCGGTCTGTATTAGAGATTTTGCCAGTGAAGAACAGTTAGTCGTTATAAACATTAAAACTGATGGTAGAATTGGTGATGGTCAACAATTAAACGTTATTGTTGTTGATTCCCTTGGTAATGAACTTCGTAAGAAAAATGATATTGGAAAAGAGGCAAGAATAACTTTTACTAGTTTCCATAACGCTGCTTTTGACGTTTGTTTCACTAATTATTTAGAATCCAAAGGTAGATACTCACAATTATCAAGAGTAATTGAGTTAGATATTGAAAGTGGAGCAGCAGCAAGAGATTGGAATGCCATTCAAGCAGCTGAAAAATTAAAACCTAACGAAGTAGAATTACGTAGAATTGAAGAAATGACTGCAGAAATTGTTACTGAGTTACAATATTTAAAAAGAAGAGAAGAAAGAATGAGAGATACCAATGAATCAACCAACTCAAGAGTTAAATACTTTTCATTTATTGTTATTTTATCATTAGTTGGTTTGGGGGCATGGCAAATTCAATATTTAAGACATTATTTCAAAGTTAAACATATTATTTAAATAACTCCAACTCAAAATTGTTATATTTCCTATATACAAATTCAAATTTAAATAAAATACAAATAAAATAAATACATAAAATACATATTAAATATCTAAGACGTTCTGCAATTTAATTTTTAAACTTCTAAAATAATTCATTTCATAATTTTTATCAACATTATAGTGTTTTTGGAACTCTTCAATTACTTGTTTAGCAGTACTATGTAAAATATCCAACGATTTCTTCAATTTGACGGGTTTCAAATCACGGTTAGTGTTAAAAATCCAATGAGCCATTACTTCAATATATTTACAAATTAAAAAATTATTCATTTCCCAACTTTCAACTGTACTAGAAGTAAATGGGTAATCTTCAATTTTTAAATCATCTTGTAAATTCTTAATAAACGTTTCTAATGATTCAGTTAACACTACATTAGCTTCGTATTGTCCATGATGATAAACTTCCGATATATAATAAACCAATTGATAATTTAATTGATAGTCGAAAGTATTACCAAATGCGGGGGTTACTTTTGAAAGAATAACTAAAAAAAATTCCATACTATGAACTGAACATTTTTGTTTAATAGTTTCTTCAACCATAGTATCGAAAAATATTCTAACTACTTCAATATCTAATTTAACTAATTTTCTAGAAATTTTTTCAAGTAATTTTAAAGTACTATTGTTACTTTTAATAGGGGATCTTAAAATATCTGAATCAGACGCTGAATGAATATACTGTCGAATTATTGAATCCGTTGCATAATATGTTGAAGTTTTATAAATTGTAAACAATATCTTATATCTTAACTGAAATGAATCAATCTGATCGTAGTTTAAATTTTTTTCGATTGATACGTAAACATCTTCCACCAATGGTCTTTCTCTTTCGTATAGTGGGTGTTTATTAACTCGTTCTTCATCAATTATACCATAAAACGAAATATCTACAATGTCCGAGTATCTATCACCACCATTTTTATATCCAATTAATAAATATAATAAATTTTTAGACTGGGATAAAATTTGATCAATTCTTATATCAGAACTATCATATTCACATAATTCATCTAATTCTGGAGATCTTTCCGGCCTTAAGTCCCCCAATTCTGGTTGAATGGTATTAATTAAATCTAAATCAAGAAATTCAAATACCCAATTTAAAAATTGCTTGTAATTTAAATATAATTGATGGAAACTGTCCATAAAATCTTCACGTTGATATGAATTATTTATTTTCGATTGTTTTGCACTCCAAAAACACCATTCAATTAATTGCCATATTGAATATCCATCATTTAATGCAGGGTTTAATTTATGCGTTATTAAATTGTCATCAAATATTCTTGTACCGTCAAGTCCTAAATTTTCATTTTTCTTCTTATCTTTTGATTTTTTTTTAACATCACTTAATTTATTCATAGCATTTTCAACCGTGCCCCAATCTTTAGAAGGAGAGGCATTATTTAAGTTACTTACTCTTGGTCGTTCTCTTCTTGATTCAAGTAGTATATCTTCTTCCGAATCAGAAACCAATGAAATCACGGTATGTTCAGTGTTCGGTAGTTGAATATCTAATCTTCTTTTAGCTCTTGCAGTTTTTTTAGGTAAATCTTTTGATAAAATATTTTGAAAAATTTGTCGTAATTCCTTAAATAATTCAGAATTTTCCACGGTCTTTTGGGTATCAAATCTTCTAATTAAACTTGATAAATAACGATTCAAAATTTCATTGGATTTATCTTTTAACGAGATCATTGAATCATAGCTATTTGGTAATTCTCTATCAATTTCCAATTTCATAAACTCATGTTCATGACCACTTTTAGACCAATTTATATCAGGTATTCTAGTAGATAACGTCATTAAAATATGTAGTGAAATAATTGATGGGAAGTAATCTCTATTACTTAATTGTGATGAAGTGATATGAAATAAAAATAATTCGAAATCTCCTAAACTACAATAATTACCACCACCCACCATCTCGAAACTACCTATGTCTGGAACAGACAACCGTAGAATTTCATGCTCTACTTCTGGATGGCTTGATGCATTTATTCTCATAGGACACAATTATGATAGATTTTATCAGAGATTGAGAAAACGCAGTACAAATTTATATTAACGGTAATTAATGAACTAATCAAACTCTCCTAAATTTCCTAGTATACAAGCAAAATCTTTAATATTGATAAACAACCCCTGGGATGTTTTAGTAAAATCAAAATTCGTTATAATTCCTTCATTATCAGAGTTGCAACAACTTAACATATCAATTAGTAAAACATCATTTAATGATTGTCTTCCATCTTCAAGATTAAGATTCTTTTTAATGTGTTTTAAATCTGGTAAAGTTAGCTTGAATGATAGTATATCAGAACCGCCAAACCTTTGAGATGTTTCAATAACCAAGAGCCAATACTCTTTAATCAATTCATAATTTTCTCGATACTTGATTAATTTATTCGTAAATGGAATTAGTTTATCCAAATCAATTATATCGATTATATCATCATCATGGTTAATTGTGCCTGTCATGGTTAAGCTCATGATCATTTGTAATGTAATTTTTCGTTTATAATTATTACTTGAATATAACGAACCTTTAATATTATAAAAATATTCGATGCATTCAATGATATCCACAGTAAAACATTTTGGAATTTTTAAAAGATTAAAGAACTTCTTCATCAGTTTAAGATAAAAATCTCCATCATTATCAGTTATTTTAGCGTAAGTCTCTAATATTTCATCTTCAATATTATTTGGTACTACTTCGAAAGATCCTGAAGGTAGTTTCTTCATTTTGTGTCTAAGATTTCGCAGATTGACTCAAGATTATAGAGATTTCGGTGATAAACTTGAACGTATTTCACTTGATCTTAGACGCCTTTTAGATGAGTTACCCTTCCATTAAGACCCCTTTGGTGGATGTCACTAAGAAATTATCATTGCCCTTCAAAATTCTTTTTAAGCAAGAGAATAAACAGCCGTCAGGTAGTTTTAAATTACGAGGCATTGGATATTTAATTGGTAAATCAATTGAAGATGCTAAAAAACTAGGCAAACAACAAGTTGAGGTATTTTCATCATCAGGTGGTAATGCTGGTTTAGCAGCAGCGTACAGTAGTCAATTTTACAATGTTAAATGTACAGTCACATTACCAAAATTTGCTAAACCATCGGTTATTAATGATTTGGAAAGCTATGGTGCAAAAGTTATCCTTCATGGTGAACATTGGGGTCAAGCGGATGATTACTTAAGAAAATCAATAATCGGACAATTAGATGATTCAATATATCCAGTTTATTGTCATCCGTTTGATAACCCTATAATTTGGACAGGTCATAGCGAACTTATCAATGAAATTGAATTACAATTACCTAAAGAAGAATTAGCTAAAGTTAAAGGAGTTATTTGCAGTGTTGGTGGAGGTGGATTATTCAATGGTATTATGGAAGGGTTAAAAAATTCCCAATATTTAAAAAGCGTACCGGTATTAGCAGTTGAAGCTGAAGGTGCACCAACTTTTGACCAGGCTATTAAACAAAACAAAGTAGTGCACCTTGAATCAGTTAATACTTTGGCAACTTCGTTAGCTTCCCCATATATTTCTTCAAAATCTTTAGAGAATTACCATGATCATCCTGTCAAAAATGTTGTTATCCCAGACTTAGATTCAGTAAAGGGTACAATATTTTATAATGACGTTTTTAACGATATAGTTGAGCCAGCTTGTGGCGCATCAATTTCAATATTAAGTGATAATCAACCACATTTGGAAGCTTTTGGTAAATTGTCCCACGATGACATTATCATTGTAATTGTCTGTGGTGGTACTGTTACTAACGAAGCGGATTTAGAAAATTATAGACAGTTAATAAATTAAAGGTGGTTTGGGCCCTTTATAAAACTCTTAGAAGATTACAGACAGTTAATAAAGTAAGGTAGTTTGCCCTTTATGAAACTCCTCTGGAGATCCTTCGTTATCATATGAAGTTCTCCATTCGCACTTTCACGATTCATTTTTTATCAGTAATCGCTCCATAACTTACTATTAAATCTTGCTTATAAGAGATATAACCCTATCATAGTTACCCAGAAACGTCATAGAACATTACCATGAGTAACTGGTTACCTAATTGGAATGCACCAAAACCCAATACACCAGAATTACTTCAAAATCAAACATCATCAGAAACAAATGATGCCAGTTCGAAGCAACCACCAACGTCAATTGATGAGCCAGGTAATCGAAGCTACTCATATTCTTCAACATTTGATCCTAGTTCGTGGCTAAAATGGAGGAGAACCACCAATGATCAATATTTGCAAGATAATGAACATGCGGTGAATCCTGAAGATGAAGATGAAGAAGATGAAGATGAAGATGAAGAAGAGGAAGATTACGATAAGGATGATGTTGATGATCAAGTAAGAGATAGAAAGAAAAGCTCGTCCTCTTGGAGGTTTTGGAATCGTGAATCATCTCCTGATGATGTAGATGCTACTAGTACTAATGAAAATAATAATAATAATAAAAATAAAAATAGTAATAACAGTAATAACAGTAATAACAGTAATAACAATAATAACAATAATAACAAACCTAAAGGGAAGAAAAGGAAACTAAACAAGACCAAAGCTGAAGGTAAAGTGGAAACAGAAAAGACTGAAGATAATGAAAGTCTAAGTCATATAAATAGAATTGTAAATACTACCCCATCGTTCCCAATTCCTGATCAACAACAAGAAAATCAAAACCAAAATCAGAACCCTAAAGATGACGCAGTATTATTTAAACCCCATGATAATACTCAAGAATTTGATAAAATAAATACTCACAAGAATGAAAATTTAAAAGAGAACATAATTGTACCGAACTGGGATAGTTGTTTACCAAATCAAAACTCGTTAATGTCGAAGAATAGTATTACTTCTACTATATTTGGTAATACTTCAACTTCGAATAACTCAAGTAATACAAAATTAGATTTAACTAATTGGAGACAATTTTTAAATCAATTATCTACTAAATTAGGTTTTAGTTCACAAACTTTAACGAGTGTAATGAGTGAAAATCATGAAGAAGGTAATGGAGAACAACTAGAACACGAAGAACAAGCAGATAATTCTGGTGCCTCCAAAGACAAAGTCGAAAAGGAATTTAATTTACTTTACGAAAGGACCTATAAGTTGTTTGGTAGATCATTAACAAAGTTACCTAATCATAAAAGAGCCTGTTTACCAAGTTATAATCAATATTATACAAGACATAAAAATTCTGATGAAACTTATGTCTATGATCAACAAACTCAATTGGAAGAAGATGAAAATGACCCAAATACGATTTCTATAACTAGCGATCCAATGGGTAATCTTTTAATCAATCATAGACCATCAAAATTAAATAATGGTAATAATTCCAGTACTGATGGTTCTAATAACAACCCCCTTATGAAACAAGCTGATATCGTAAATCAAAGAAGTGGTTCATTAAAAAATATTAAAAGAATATTAGTTATTGGAGTTCATGGATTTTTCCCTACTAAAATGATTAGACCATTAATTGGTGCACCTAAAGGTACAAGTTTAAAATTTGCCAATGAAGCTGAAAAGGCAGTAATTAGATATTGTGTTGAAAATGGCTTGATTCAATCAAATAATTCAAATGATATAAGTATTCAAAAAATTGCCCTTGAAAAAGAGGGTAAAATATTTGATAGAGTATCATTTTTTACAGAAATTTTAACCAAATGGAAAGATGAATTAAATTCAGCAGATTTTATATTTATTGCGGCTCATTCACAAGGTTGTGTAGTTTCAATTATATTATTAGCTCAATTAATTAAACTAGGTATATTAAAGGATCCATTAAGTAAAAGGTTAGGAATTTTAGGTATGGCAGGGATCAATAATGGTCCATTTTATGGAGTTGATCAATCATTCTTCATGAAAGCTTATTCGGCAATTGAACATGACTCAATGATGGAATTATTTGAATTAACAAAATTCACCAGCGAGCAATCTTTGGTTTATAAAGAATCTATGCAAATAATTATAAATTCAAATGCTAAAATATGTTTTATTGGTTCAATTAATGATCAATTAGTACCATTATATTCGGCACTAGCATCACATATGTTCCATCCAAATATTTATCGTGCATGTTATATTGATCATTCATCACAAACGCCCATTTTTATTCAAAAACTTGTGTCTTTATGTTGCCAATTAACAAATATGGGATACTTTGATAATAATGTTTTAAAAGAATTAAGTACTGCTTTGGCTGGTCCATTGACTGGTGGTGGTCATTCAAAAATTTATAATGATGGTAAAGTTTATGATTTAGGAGTTAAATTTATTTTAGATACTGATGACATGATTATACCACCCACTATTTTTACAAAACCATTAAAAGATATTAATAATAATAATGATAATAATAATAACAATAAATTACAAATTAACCAAACAATTAATAAAGTCCCACATGATGGGGTTGTTACCACAGGTATAGGCAACTATGGGTCATTCCCATTAAATTCTGATGTGGAAGAAATTATTAAATTACCAATAAATAACCAAGTTTATATTAAAGAATTTAATATTAGTAAAATTGGGACTAACCCGTTTATATTACCATGGTGTTTAAGGGGCTTATTATTTAATATTGAAAAAAATTGGCCAAATAATAATAAATTAATAAGTGTCGATAAAGGCAATGATTTAGGTAAAACTGGTTATGATGAAATTAATGAATTATATGAAACGTTTGATTCTTGGAAACCTGAAAGTAGAGTACTAAAAGATCTAAAGTTTAGATTGAACGGCTTAAGAGCTAGTAAACTATAAAACTATAGTCCATAGATGTTGTATAGGTAAAGTAGACAATATAATTTTCAATGTCTCTGTAGTTCACGATAATTTTTTGTTTGATATCTTTTTGTTTTCCCTCTCACTCCAAAACTTTGAAAATTTCCAGTTGTGGTTGAAATAACGTTTCTAAAATATTCTATTTAATTTGATATTAGTTAGCTTATTTAGTACTAAACACAGCTATAAGGTGGAATTCATAGACAGCATATATACTGTTAGTGACGATGGTACACAAATCAAGAAATAATGAACAATCATTTAAACTTCAAAGTCTCAACGCGTTAAGTGATAACCCAGACTCACAATCATATGATGCTTATTTAACACCTGAATCAAAAGATTCTTCAAGTGATCATGATAGCACTGATGATAAAGATTGGAATGATCAAGAAATTAAGAATTTAAAATATTTATTATGTTTTGATTTGACTAAAACCCTGATTCATGATAAACTACTGGATATCAACTTGGAGTTTATAATTCAAAAAATTCAGAGTATTTATCTGGTATCAGTACTACAAAAGGGAATTCTTCAACAGCAACAACAAAATAATAAACTGGAGATACCTTGGACAAGAGGTGAAATTCTTTATTTAGCCAATTGTATTCAATCAAACTTAAAAATTGATGAAGTAAACTTACCATTAAGAAATAATCAACAAATTACATCACAGACCATTGAATTGGAAAAAAACTTATCAAACTTAATTAATATTGAAAACTGGACACCGTTGGAGATTTCAAAATTATTATTTCAAATTAATTATGATTTAACGACTAGTGGACTTTTTGAAGAATTACCCGATAGAGCAATCGAAGAGATTATTACATGCTTTGATGCTACTGTCACTCAAATTGATTGGTCACCAATTGAAATTTATTATTTAAAAATTGCAAAATATAATAATTATGATCAAACTAAAATAATAGAAGAATTGCCATTTAGATCACAAGAACAAATTGATAATAAAATTCAAAAGATTGAACCATTTAATGTTGAAATTGATCAATTATTTATTGAATATCTTCTTCACGTTGGGTTTACAAGAGATAGATTAAGATTAGAATGTCCTGATATACCCACAAGAGAATTAGTTTATGCAACTTTTAATTCGGGATCACTGAGAATTTCTGATAATGAATTAAAGATAATCAGACAATGTAATAAAGATAAAAAATCCATTAATTATATTCAATCATTAATTCCGTTTAGATCATCAAAATTTATTGAAAGTAAATTACAAGTTATCAATCATACATATAGAAGACTGTTATTTAAAAATGATATTGATCGATTAGTTTATGAATCTCAATGGTTTGCATCAGATAATTTCGGTAGTCAAAGGTCTTCGTCTTCAGGTTCAACAAGAAGTAGTAGGAGGAAAAGACCAATTCAATTAGTTGATGAAAATTATAATTTAGACCAACCTATTGAAGAAATTACATTTGATGAATATAAATTAAAAGTTCAATATAATAAAGAATTGGAAGAAAAAAAGAAACAAAAAGATGAAGAAAGGAGAAAAATGTTAGAACACAGAAGAATTGAGTTAATGAACAAACCAAAAAAAGTAAAAGTTTCTAAGCCAGTTGATAATTCAAAAGTTTGGAAAGCATTAAAAGAAGAAGCAACGTATTTTCAAAGTGTTACTGGTGATCGCCAATTAATTAAAGACAACGAAAAGAGGAAACGTCAAAAGACTATTTTCTTTGTACCGCCTCAACAAGAAAGACAAATGATGAAAAGAATTATGAAGAAGAAATCGAAAAAAGCAATTAAAAGTAAAAAGAAGAAGCATGGTAAGACTGGCAGTGAAGAGTCTGAAGAAGATGAAGATGACGATGAAGAAGAAGAATCCGAGGAAGAAGAAGAATCTGAAGAATCCGAAGATGAAGAGGAGGAAGAGGAAGAAGAATATGTTAGTCCTTACGATCCTTACGATATTAATGTTGATACCAATTTCCCAATGTTTGGTAGACAATTATTCGTTGATGAAATCTCGGTTGCACATAATCCATCAGTTCCTAAGATTGATTTTGTACCAGAATCAGAAGCCATTGATCCTTTATTTGATCCTAGAGTTGAATCAAGTGATAGTACAGCAGCTAATATCATTATTGAAAATTTAAAAAGGTATAAAAATTTACCATCCACATTCCCCAAAATTAATATTATCAATGCTAATGGCGAACAAATTTTAAATCCAAATAATAAACTTAGAATTAGAACATTATTATATCCTCAACATTATGAATTATTCGTTTTATGTTCTCCAAAGGCAGAAGAATTAAATCCAATTTTTGAATTACAAAAATTTTTCCAAATTCATTATTGCCTTTATTTTTCACACTCAGATAAGTTAAAAGATTTAATTTATAATGATTATTGTATTGAGTTAGAAAAATCAATTCAAAATAATAGTTTTAATTCATTTATGAAAATTATTGATAATTGGAATAATTTAATGTTAGCTTTAACTCCAAATGATTTTGATAATGAACTATTTAATATTGATATTAATCCTGAAATAAGACATTATGTTGTAGAGACTTCTCAACCTGGTTCAGTTGATCATGATCCAACCACCAAACAAAATAATGATAATGCAGTCGAAAAGAAAAAATCAGATGGAAAAGTTAAAACAAAAAAAGTTGACATGGAAAATGATAATGTAAAACTAAAGGAAGACGAATCAACAGTTTCAAAAGAAGATTTATTTGACGTTAAAGACTTAAATGTTGATATTTATTATAAACAAATCGTTGAATTTTTTAAACCTGAATCAACTCCAATGTCTGAAACACCAGGACCTCAAACTGCAACACTTAATACTATGGATATTAATAATTTATTGTCAGGAACTCCTAAACCAGAGGATTCCAATGAGTTAAAATCGGATCCTATCCAAGAAGCAATTATTCAAAATAATATTCAAACAACTAATCAAAGCAACGAAACAAAAATTGAACAATCATCAACATCACAATTACCAACTAAATTTGAAGCACTTGAAATAGAATCAATTGGTAAATATCAAAGACCAAAAATTTATAGATCTAAGTTTTTTGAAAGTTTGAATGAAAAGACTACATTATCAAGATATTGTATGCAACAATTATTAGTTAGAGTTTATTCAAGAGTAGTATCTACAAGATCATCGAAACTTAGAAGATATAAAGCTTTCACAGCTGAAGTTTATGGAGAATTATTGCCATCATTTGTAAGTGAAGTATTAACTAAAGTAGGATTTAAACCTGGGCAAAAATTTTACGATTTAGGATCAGGAGTTGGTAATACTTCATTTCAAGCAGCTTTAGAATTTGGAGCAGGTTTCAGTGGAGGTTGTGAATTGATGGAACATGCCTCAAAATTAACTGAAATTCAAACGAATGTTTTGAGTAAACAATTAAAAGTGTTCGGTATTAATAATTTAAATATGGAATTTGTATTATCACAGAGTTTTGTCAAGAATGAACAAGTTAGGCAACACGTATTAGATTGTGACGTTTTAATTATTAATAATTACTTATTCGATATGAAATTGAATTTTGAAGTTGGTAGATTATTATATGGTATTAAACCTGGGGCAAAAATTATTAGTTTAAGAAATTTTATTACCCCAAGGTATAAATCTACAGGTGATGCAACCGTTTTCGATTATTTAAATGTTGAAAAGCATGAAATGAGTGATTTTCTTTCGGTAAGTTGGACGGCTAATAAAGTACCTTATTATATTTCAACTGTTGAGAGTTCTATTCAACCTCAATACCTCCTGTAAATTAATATAAAATGAAATAAGATAAAAATTAAACAAAAGAAGAAAATAACCAAAATGAAACCGGTATACTTCTTTTTAAAAAAATTGTACTAAAATGTAGTTTATACGAAATTTAAAAAAAATTATGTAGAGTAATCAGTAAAAACAATATGTCACATCTATATTACACTAGTTAAATTTTATAAACTAGGGAGCAGGAGTTTTTTTCTTTCTCTTTTTAATATTCCCACTGTCTTCAGCTATTCTTTTACCACTATCACTTATACCAGGAGATTCATTTGCTGATGGCTCAATCGATCCCGCTCTTGTACTACTATTTGATCCAACATCATTCTTTAAATTATTACAGTTTAATTTCTTTTTCTTTTCAGCTTCTTTCGAAAGTGCCAGTAATAAAGTATTCACTCTTTTCCCTAATTCATTTGCGGTTCTTGATAAAATATACCAATCAAATCTAAATAAATCGCTTTTCATTACTTCTTCTTTAATCTTTTCTGATAAATTATCGGCAAAGATACCATGTTTATAAACACAATATAATATAAATCTATCTTCCAATTTAGAATATAATCTTTTAGCATTATTAGGTGGATAATGAATTGTAAAATCATTTAATGGATCTTGTAAACTATTCATACGTTCAGCTAATATATCATTTTGGTTTTTCAATTTATTAACTTGCTTTTCCATCTTTTCAATTTGGGTTACAAACTTTTCATAACCTTTAATAGATTTATAATTTTCCCAGAAAATTTTCAGATATGATTCTACTTCATCAGCAGTTTTTGTACCAATTTCTTCAGCCATTTTTGAGTATGACTGTCTACCAAATTTTGCAGTAGCCTTGATAAAATTTGTGAAATCACGTTTGGTCCAAGTATGGAAAGATTTCTCTAATAATTCATCTTTTAATTTAACTTCTTCCTCGCTTAAAGGCTTAGCTTCCTTTATTTTCTTTTGTGCAATACTTTTCCTTTCCTCTCTCGATAATTCATTTCTAAATTCATCAGCAAGGAATTCTTCATCACTATCACCAAAATCTTTTACGGAATATTTAAACCCAGTTTCCTTTTTATATTGTAATTGTTCTCTTTCTAGAAGACCTATTAATTCTGGTTGGAAAAATTGGAAATCTAACATATGATAGACTTTTGGAGCTCTTGGTCTACCTGATGGTGCTTGATTACCACTGCCACCGCCTTCCACCCCGCTTGATTTAAATGCAGTCCTGTAATAATTATCAACCATATAGTTTTGTTCCTTTCTTTCCCTTTTAGAAGGATTAATCCAATTTAATCCTGATGCATTATTCTCTTTTTTAGCAAAATTTTCACCATTCCATTCATAATTTGATGCTTCAAATGTAAAATTTTGAATATCATCTAATCCTAATTTATTAAATTTAGAATTTAAATTTGCCGTCTTTTCAGCACCTTTATTTAAAATTTCTTCAATATCTTCATCTAATAATGATTGATTTTTTTCATCAATTTTACCATTTGCATCTTTATTTTCAAAAACGTCTTTGACACCATGTTGAATCATTCCAAGTAAATCATCCTTGGAACTACCAACATTATTGTTTTGAACTTGTTGTGTCCCCATTTGAATGACTAATTGATCTAATCTTAATTTTTGAGCAGCTCTTTCTAAAACTTTCTCTTCAATGGCATTTTCAGTAACAAACCTATAGACTTTAACTTGTTTCTTTTGACCAATTCTGTGAGCTCTATCCATTGCTTGTAAATCAGCTTGAGGATTCCAATCACTATCGAATAATATAACAATGTCAGCCGTAGTTAAATTAATACCTAATCCACCAGCACGAGTAGTTAATAAAAATAAAAATTTATCCAGATCTGGATCATTATAATCATCAATTGCTTCAACTCTATCTTCATGTGATGTAGAGCCATCGATTCTACAGTATTTGTATTCTCTTAAATAACAATAATCTTCCATTACATCTAAAACCCTTGACATTTGTGAAAAAATTAAAACTCTTGAACCTTCCTTTTGAAATTTTTTCAATAATTTATCCAAAACAATCATTTTACCTGAGTTGTAAACTAAATGTTCATCATTTGTATAAGGTGGACCAGGTTCGGCACCATCAAAAAGATAAGGATGATTGCAACATTTTCTTAATTGCATTACAATATTTAATAATCTTGTTTTACCTTCTCTTTTACCAACTACGCCATTAACAGCATCGATATCCTTTTCTAATAATCTTCTATACCATTGACTTTGCATATTAGACATTTTGACATATAAATTAGTTTCAATTTTTGGCAATAAAGACTTTTCAACGTCAGCTTTCACTCTCCTTAAAATAAATGGACTCAAGATTTGATGTAATTCATGAACCACTTCATTTTGTCTTTTTTGTTTAGTTTCTTCGTCATCGTCATCATTAAGATTACTATTATTATCAAACCATTCATCAAACATTTCACTATCACCGAAAACATCCGGTAAAAGGAAATTCAAAAGTGCCCATAATTCGTGTAAATTATTCTGTAAGGGAGTACCAGTAATTAATAATCTATTTCTCGAATAAAACAATCTAATAATTTGTGATAATGAACTATCTTCATTTTTAATTCTATGGGCTTCATCAACAATAATGTATTCCCATTTAAATTTTTTTAACGGAGATTTTTCCCTAATAATCATCTCAAATGAAGTGATTAAAACATCAAATTTTGTACTTAATAATTGATTCTGTATTATATCATTTCTTTCATCTTTATTACCTTGTAAAACCACAACATTAACGTCGGGAGTCCATTTAGCAAATTCTCTTCTCCAATTATTCAAGGTTGATTTTGGAACAATAATAATAAATGGTCCATCTACTTGTTTAATGTATCTTAAATAACCAAGGAATGATATAGTCTGCAAAGTTTTACCTAGACCCATTTCGTCGGCCAATATACCACTTAATTTATTTTCATATAAAGAAATTAACCAATTAAGTCCATCAATTTGATAGTCCCTTAACTTACCTTCTTGAACAAAATTTGGAGATTCAGTTAAAACCGTCGGTTGATCATCATGATCATCACCGATGTTCTCTTCTTCCATCAATAATTCAGCATCTTCTTCCTTTTCAGTTTTTCTTCTTTTGCTTTGTTTCTTCTTCACCTTTTTATCATCTTTAAAAGAATGTTGTTTATCAACGGTTTGAATTAATTTTTTGAAATTTTTATCCTTTGAAGCATTCAAATCAATGAAGTGACGGAATAAATGAGAATAACCTAGCAAGTATTTAAACCTTCTGGTTGAATCATCAACATCATTCTTTTTAGCTGTTTGAGCATCGGTTGATAAGAGAAATCTCTTTTTTCGATCACCAACTGATTCTTTTTCAAACTTTAACTTGGCGCTTGTCATGTCTTTGTTTGGTCGTTATTAGATCCAATCTCCACCAATAATCCGTGATGAACAAGTTGACTCAAAAACTCGACGAAATTTTATTAATTATGCTCCAACCAGGGGGGGGCTATTTTTATTTTTGGAAAAAGAAATCTGTCACCTGTCGTAAATTGTTTAGCGGATTTGATCTGATGTGCAGGTTAACCACAGTTGATTGATAGTTTGATTGATTGGATGATCCCTTGTTGAAAAAAAAAAATCTAATCGGCTGAGATGAAGTTCCTATTAGGAGTAATTATTTTAAAAATTTTCAAGTGGGAGGTTTATAAAATCTCATATTTTTTATCAGTTTTGGTGAGGACAGGGTAACACTCTGTTGATTGACTGCGAAAAACCAATGGTCAGACGTGTATAAAATGATGAGATTGATGAGTTTTCAGAAAAATTACAACTTATGGGATATCGCTTAATTTTTGACGTTTAAACGGCTGGAAAATTGTGGATATATCGTTGCCGGTGTCAGGATTACGGCAGAGTGGTATTTTACGGGGTGTTGCTATGATTTTAATGAGCTATACCTTGGTTTATGGCACGATTGCGAGTATATATATATTCTCTAGTGAAAAAGGGGAAAAATAGAATTTTAAAAAATAGTATTGCCCTCTAGAAGTGACCAGTCTATTGCCTGTTTCCCATTATCGTTCAACCAGTCGTTACACAATTTAAAACATTTCAGGGTGAAAAACCCTTTGGCTGCAGAAAATGGTGATGGATGAAATGTTTTTAAAACCAAAAATTCCTTTTTATGAAGACTTTTGAAATTACTTACGGTATTTTGCGCTGGCATGCCCCATGCCATTACTACAAACCCATGTTTGTTTAAATGATAATCGATGGCAACGTTGATAACTTGGGTTGTAAACATTTCCCAACCTCGTTTTGCATGGCTGTTTGGCTTATGAGCTTCCACCGTGAGACAAGTATTTAACAACAATACACCTCTTTCAGCCCATTTAGTTAAATTGCCACCTCCTCCATTGGCCCCAGGCTTAGGGATTTCAAAATTAGGGTAATCTGTTTGAATAGTCTTATAAATGTTTTTCAATGATGGTGGAGGTTTTGTTGGTTCCAACACTGAAAACGCTAAACCATGAGCTTGGTTGAAATTATGATAAGGGTCCTGACCTAAGATTAAACATTTTAAATTAGGCAATGGAGTGTAATGTGACCACGAATAGATTTGGTTTGTCGGAGGGAACGTTGTCTTCAGTTTCTGGGTATTTAAGAACTTTTTTAATTTTAAAAAATACGGTTTAGTTAATTCCTTATAAAGCATGGTTAACCATGTGATATGAAGATAGTTGATTTCCAATTCTAATAAGGATTTTTCTTCTTCTGAAAGCGAATCAATCCACTTTTGTTTATCAAACCCATGCTTAATAGCAAATGCATCAGATTCTTGTGCCAGTATAACTTTTTCATTATTGTTTTCTGACCCATCATCTTGTTTCAGTTGTTTGAGGTCTTTCAGTTGGTCCAATTGTTTCGGTGGTTTAGTAACATCATTGACAACAGTTTCCACCACCACTTCTAGAGCCCCTTCACGATCTTCCGACAGTGTATCGACTCTCTTTGAAGATTGGAAAAAATCAGTAATCTTCCTCTTCATTGACGCGCTTGGGAAATTTATCAGTGTATATATTTTCTATTAAGTATCTAAAAAAACTTTGTAAAATAATATGGATATTCAGGATCTTTGGTTACTGCTATAGATGTAAGAACACTATATAAGAAATATAACACCACACAGTCGATTGTAATCAATAATTTAATCTCATGCAGTCTGAATAAGCTTTTATCATTAGCTTTATAATTACCTAAATAAATCATTAAAAGGAAACTTATCCCTAATAATGAATAAATCCCACCAACAATAATTATTTCAGTACCAAATTGGTAGTGGCTACCACCGCTTATAAACATAATTCCCTTTTCATTTCTTGCGATAAATGGAGTTTTCTTAATCTTGGTAAATTGATATCCAGTGATTGACGTTAATATTGCACCAACTGATAATATTCTATAAGCAAAAGATTTACCCAAGTTGGTGAGTATTCTAGGTCCCCTTCTTTTCAACACTGTAATAGCTAAAAACGTTACGATAAAATATAAAGCAAACTGCACGATTGGGTTTTCATCTCTGAGATAAATACTTCTGTTTAATGTTTGGGATAACATTTGAGCCAATTCTAAAGATTGCTTTGAAACTGATCCAACCGGCAATTTAAAAATAAAATGTGGTTCTTTAACCAACGAGAATGGATCATAACTTTCTTTGGGATTTGGAGGTACTAACCAAATATGAGGAACTGTGTTTAATTCGATCGCATTTGCAATTTTAAAATTATCGGTATGAATCAAATCAATTTCAACAAAATATAATGAATGCAATGATCCATAGTCTTTGAAAAAATTTCTTGACACAAGTTGTATAACTGGCATCAATTTCTGACATACTTGACAACCGTGGGTTTGAGATGTTGATGTTATAACAACCAACGTATAATAATCTCTGACTCCCGTAAAATATTGTAAATCACCATCATTGATTCGTATTATAAAATCAGACAGTTGTTTGGACAATTCAGTTAACTGCAATGCTTCTGATGAAAATGCAAATGATGGGATTAGAAATGAAAATAAACTTATTATGCAAACAAGTTTTATATTCATCGTCTACAGTCAATTTTCCAAAATAATGCGGAAGGTTTTCAGTACTATCAGATTTTTCATACCTTTGAAACAATAGAGACAAGAGTTAAAAAATAGTCCTATATCTCTATAAATCACGATTATGATCATTCCTCTCATCATTGTTAATAATTAAAAATCCAATGGTTACAATGGTGGCCCCAGTTGCATAAATCCAATTAAATTTAAATTGTTTAATCACCCAATCACCCACCATGGCAATTGGTATAGTCAATGACAATCCCACAGTAACGGTTAATGGACTAGTCAATATAACTGCTCTACACCAGCAGAAGTCGCTGATAAATGTAATCAACATATTAACGAGCAATAACGTTAAAATATGGGAATCAGTAGGAATTGAAAATTTTTCAACCCCAGTGAAGTGTAAAATTATAATAACTGGCCATAAACTGAAAAGACAAAATAATCCAACAAATGCAAAAAACAAATGGGTATTTAAATTTCTTTCGATATGGGAATGTGCAACTACTGTTTTCACTTTTAACAATATGGTATAAATCCCATAAATCAATGCTCCGGAAAGGGCCAACATATTACCAACAAATATCATTATATTTGAATTCACAGGGTTTTCCGAGTTGTCTGAGTTATTATCTTGTTTAGTGACAATCAATACCCCAGCAAAACATAATATTATGCCGTAGATTTTACGCTTGTTGATTCTTTCAATGGAATACATGAACCCAATAATCAAGGTGAAAAACGATGACGTACTGGATAATATGGTCTGCGACGCAACCGACGTATACGATAATGACGAGTTGGTCACCAAATTGGCTGAAAACCATAATGCTACAAATGTCAATGACAACTTGATCGTTTCCAATATTCCGATATCTAAATCTTTATCTTTGTCCCGTACTTCCCCTGGCTCTTCATTGATCAAGCTGTCGCTGGGCCCCATGTCGTCATTATCGTCAGACCCGTAGCTCTCAACATCTTGTTTGATCCTTCTGTCGTTCAACTCTTGTTTGACCAAATACACAAATTGTCTTAACCCAATTTTTTCATATTTTAAATACGGTATAAGGTAAAAACTAAAGCACGCCGTGTTCAAATATGTTATGAGGAACGGCTTCCGATAAATATCACTTTCAAACAAATCACTGACAAGGAACGAGGACATTACCCAGAATATTACCACCGCTGATAAACTGACTAGCCCCAACACCCATTTTTCATTACTAGTCAACTCGTTATCTTTTTTGAAAAACATCGACTGCTCGGCTATCCTCTTAAGTCTCAGAACCATCGCTTGCACTACCCTATCTAACGTTTCTCTATAACTGCCCTGCAAACCTGCTACGATGTTGTGATGTATTTTTACAAACAGGAGCCGTAGGGGATTTTCTGAGCAAAAAAAACCATATCAACTCACGTGATGGGATTGGCCTTATCGTCAAACCAAAATACTCACCAAAAACACGAAAGTTCCATTAGAACCCTTGAAGCATTTTTTGTTTTAGCATTTGTTTGGCAGTTGTTTGGGATTGTTTGGGATTTTTTTGTCTTTTTTGCAGTACACAGCGTTTGAAGGATGTCAGCGTTTAATGATGACGAATCTTTAGAAGAAATAAATGAATACACACCAATTAATAGTTTTAGAAGACAATCGGTTTTAGATGCGCCCATTGGGTCGTTTAAGGGACCTAACTCATTGCATAATTTTGCCAGTTCATTTACAAGAGCTCAGTCTTACCAGGCGACCAAATTAGATAGTGAAATCCATAAGAAGAGATCGTTCTTCCATCAAGACGCTGGTGAACGTGATGAGACGTTTGATCCGGAGTTAATGATTCCTTCCATGAGAGGTGAAAGATTAAGTACGGTGGTTCATGATATGAATTTAGCACGAAATAATCTTTTCAGCTACGACGGGAGTCCATTTTTGTCGTCGAGTGGGGGCCCAGGGGCGTCACCTAATAATGATGTGTTTTATCAAGACGATATCATCCAGGCGTTGAACAATTCACGCTCGAGAACCAATTCGACCAACACTTCATATGGGGGGATTCCGATCCCTAAAAGAAGAGTTATTCCGGCGCCTTCGTTTTCAAGCATAAGAACGTCGCTTTCTAACTTAACCACTTCGGACTATATTAATACCAGAAAAATCGAAGATAAAGAAGGTAATATCGTTACTATATTGGAAGGTCAAAGTACAGCACCGCAGACCACCTTCAATTCAATCAATGTCCTTATTGGTGTAGGACTTTTGGCATTGCCCGTAGGGTTTTTAAAAGCTGGGTGGATAGTTGGTATTCCATTGTTATTAGCTTGTGGATTTTCAACTTATTGGACGGCAACATTGTTGTCTAAGTCAATGGATACCGATAGAACATTGATGACCTATGCAGACTTGGGCTATGCATCATATGGATCGATGGCAAAATTATTGATTTCATTAATATTTTCCATCGATTTAATTGGTGCTGGGGTATCATTAATTGTGTTGTTTAGTGATTCGCTTTATGCGTTACTTGGCGATGAAGAAAATTGGACCAAGACAAAGTTTAAACTTTTAAGTTTTGTAGTTTTAACTCCCTTTACATTCATGCCGTTACCAATATTATCAATCTTTTCATTATTTGGCATCATTTCCACGATCTCAATTACGGTATTGGTTCTTGTTTGTGGTTTAATTAAAGCGGATACCCCTGGTTCATTACTTAATATTATGCCAACAAACTTTTGGCCAACTGATTATCCCAATTTATTACTTGCTATTGGAATCTTAATGGCCCCATTTGGTGGCCATGCAATCTTCCCAAATTTAAAAAGTGATATGAGACATCCTTATAAATTTACTGGTACTTTAAAAGTAACCTATTCAATCACGTTATTGACTGATTTTTCAATGGGTGTATTAGGATATTTAATGTTTGGAATGTATTGTAAAGATGAAGTAACTAATAATCTATTATTTACTCCAGGTTATCCTGATTGGATTTATCCTTTAATTTCAGGATTAATTTGTCTTGTACCTATTGCTAAGACTCCATTGAATGCAAAGCCAATTATTACAACCTTGGATTCATTATTTCACACCACCACCGAATCTTCAAATTGGTGTCAACGTTTTTTAAAAAATATTGGGAAATTCGTGATTAGAGTTGGTGTCAACGCTATATTTGTTTATTTGGCCATCGTTTTCCCAGAATTTGATAAAATTATTGGTATGTTGGGTGCATCAATTTGTTTCTTAGTTTGCATTATTTTACCTTGTTTATTTTACTTGAAATTAGTTGAAATTGATGGATTTGAAAAATTCACCGTTTGTTTAGCTATCATAATTGCAACCATCTTAGCCGTCTTGGGTACTTGGGCAGTTATAGTCTTTTAATCATGTTTCATTTAGTCATTACACTCATTTTATATCATTTATATTTTTATAATTACTTAATAAATAATTTGCAGCACCAGCGCGGAAATTATCACCAACTCTATCTCAATATTTATGTTTGGAAGAGTAATATTACTATTGGTTGGGTTAACCGTTATCCTAGGGGCTCCTACGACCACTAGTTCGATAGTACCAACACCAACCCCGTCAACAATAGTAGACATTTTATCATCAAATGTGGAATTCTCGTATTTTTTAAGAGTTTTACAGAAAACGGGGATAATACCGACCATTAATCAATTACAAAATGTTACGATTCTTGCACCGGTAAATCTGGCATTTATCAATAAAGATTTACAAGATATTACACACGATGAATTAATGAGGTACGTGATTAATCAAAAAGTTAGAGTTGGTTGGATGGATTCAAAATCCATGGTTTTTGAGTCGTTATATGAAATCAATGGTAAACCTTATCCTATTTTAATATCACCAAATTTTGAAGATCAAGTATTTGAAGTAGATGATATAGCAACCATAGTAGACTCAGATATTTATGCAAAACACCAATGGTCATTTATTCAGGGTATTGATGCTCAGTTACCTTTAAAGCCATCAATGTGCGATATTTTAATGGCACCAACTATGGATGAAAATGATGATACTAAATTTATTAAACGTTTGTTTCAACTGCTATTTCACACTTGGGATGATGAAGGAGATGCAATTACAGTAACTAAAAGGCAAAAGAAAAAAAAGAAGAAATACCCTAAATTACCATCAAGTTGTGAAGAATATTTAAATTCCACTTCAACGTTCTTCATTCCAGATGATGAAACTATACGATCATCAATGTCCAACATGACGATGAGATATTATTCGGCTTTATATCATAGTTTGAATGGCAATAGGTTTACATCTACTGATGAATCAATCTTGGAAATTAAACATGATATTGTTGGATTACTTGATAATTTAATGTTTCCTGAATTAATTACACCCACAAACATTTCAAAATCTCCTTATAGAAGTATAAATAACTTAAAATATAGTTTAACCAGTGAAAATAATACTATTATAATTGATAATAAGATTAAGGCGAAAAAAATGATATCCGCCAGTAATGGGGTAATTCATTTTTTTAAAGATGATAATTATTTCCAAAATTCAAATGTTGATTTAGTAGAAATAGTACCTCGAAAGGCATTATTTGCTATGCATTTTTCAAATTTTGTAAATGAATTGGAATTTAGATCATTAGATCATTTGATTGATGGTAGTACCCCGAATCAAACTATATTGTTAAGTTTTGATCAAAGAGATGATGTGGAAGATTCGTCTAAAGGATTTTTTTCTCGTGAATTTGAACAAGAAGAGGGAGCAATAATAGAGGGCGAAGAAGTACATTCAGAGTCTTTCAGTTCAAAACAAGCTTTAATGTATCAATTCGTTAACGAAAGAATCAATATAACGGATAATATCGGTAATGATACATTATATAAATTATCAACCACAAATTTATGTGTTAGCAAAAAAATTGATGGATGCTTTAAGATTAAAATATCAGCCTCAATGAATCCTTTACGAGCAAGAGTTAACGATGAAATTAAAATCAAATCTGATGCTTTTGCGATAGGTAATAATTCAGTTGCTTATATGGTCGATAAGCTAGTTGAACCACCGCTGAATTTAAAGCATTCATTATCAGATTTATTATCATCAGGTGGCATTCAACGTCATTTGGAACATATTAAAATTAATCAACAGGAATGTTTAAAAACCATACAATATTTAATTGATTTTGGATTATTATCATTACAGGACAACAAGCAAGGTTATTCAGCGTTTTTGCCTTGTGGTAAACCAATAATAGAAGATAGCACTAGCGTGCGTCCAAGATTTAATGGTAATTGGGAAAGTTTAGGATTAATATTGAAATATTTAGAAAGAAATCCATCAGTTTTCCAAAATTTATTGAAAGGGATTTTCATCGAAGGTACTCTTTATTCAGATTTTGGTTTAGGCGAAAATAAACATCAAAAATTTGAATCAAATACTTTGAGAGGTGATTCAATAATTGTAACCAGCGAATATTTCGATGGGAATTTTAATCATGTACTTAAAGTGAATAATACTTTTGTATCATTACCTTTAAATTCAGACATATTATTTAATCAAGGTGTTGTCCATATAGTCAGTAATCTATTATTGCCTGCGGATTTTGAAGTATCATTTATCGATTTAATTAAAGCAACTGAAGAGGATGGGGTGAGTTTTTTGAAATTAATTGAAAAGATTCCTATCTTGAATGATGTTCTTTTTAAAAATAACCAATTTTCATTGTTAGTTCCAACTCCTGATTCCATGAATATTTATAACATTACTTCATCAATGAGTAATTTATTAGAATTCCTTGAAATGCATATCGTACCAAATAGTGAACTCCCCAAGATTTTTGATTGTATGTCAGGTATTTTACCAACGGACGGCGATAGTGGTGAAGGATCAATAAATACTGGATATTTAATTGATTCAAATCATACGAATTTAAAATTTAACTGTAAGCAAACTTCTCATAAAAAGACGGTGCTTGATGTAACAGATAAATCAGGGTCTAAATTGTCCCATAAATTAAAAATTTTATCCTATGGTTGTGTATCAGCTTCACATGATTCACCATGCGTTTTCCTTATTGACAAACCAATTAATCCTTCATGGTTAGATACTGGATTCCTTCGTATTCATCTTGGATTTGTCAGTGTTGGAATTGGAATTATTCTTGGTCTTGTACTTTTTTCATTTATGATATTCGTTATAATGTTCTGTTTAAGTGGTTCTAACGATGACAAAGATGCTATACCACCAAACCCTTTTGAATCTGATAACACTTCAAGTTTTATGCATATTGGTACCATTAGTGATACGGGGATATTTGATAGAGGTTATGAAACTGATGATGATAATGAAAATACTCCATTGGCCGATCAGAGGTTGTATGGATCCGTTGAACAAGAAAGGGGCCCACCAAAACCAGTATCCATTAAGCAGAAGGATAATTTAAACAGAGTAAGAAATATACCAATGTAAAAAATTTAAGCAGGTAAGAAAAGAAAGTAATAGTATCACAATTTCACTGAAGCTGAAAAAGTTCAATTCTATTAGTAGATAATTAATGTATGCATTCTAAATCCTCCTTCACTTGGAATCGTCTTCATTTTTCACAACCGCACTTTTCAGACCACCACCAGTACATAGATTATGGATTCACAACAAGAAGCAGAGGGATATAAAGAAAGATTAGCAGAAATAAATCAACAGACCAATGAAATAGCTGAAGAATTCCAGGAACCAAAGTTTCCAACTGATCAAGAGAGACAAGATATAGATTCACGTTCAGTTTACGTGGGTAATGTTGATTATGCATCAACCCCTCTAGAAGTTCAACAACACTTTTCGTCAGCAGGAGTGGTAAATAGGGTAACGATTTTAAAAAATAAGTTTACTGGTCAACCAAAGGGTTTTGCATATGTTGAGTATGAAGATTCAGCCGCTGTTGAGCAAGCTGTTGCAACTTTAGATGGAAGCACATTTAATGATCGTGAATTAAAAGTTAATGCGAAAAGAACCAACATTCCTGGTGTCAGCAGTACTAATCGTGGTGGTAGAGGACGAGGTAGAGGAAGAGGGGGTGTAAGAGGACGTGGCAGAGGTAGAGCTGGGTTTAGAGGTGGATTTAGAGGTACAGGAGGATTTAATCCTTATTAAATAAATATAAGATAAATAGAAGGTATAGTAAAAGTAAATATGTTAAATAGTGTAATATTAAACTTGAGGATTTGAATCTTTAACAAATTGTGAAACTTTCGATTTACCATCTTTTGATAAACCGTCAATAACACCTTTAATATCCTTGTCTTTCATTTTTTGTTCAAATTTGAATTTCCCTTCAATTTTAGTAATTTCAATTTCTAGGCCAGTAATTGCTTTAGATAATAAACGATAATAATTTTCAGGAGCTTCGTTCACTTCCCATTGTTTACCATCAACTTCAGGTTCTTGCTCTTTTGATAATTGATCATGCTGAGCACGAATAAATTCAGGTGAATCAATAACTGTAGATTTACCGTATACGTGAACACTTGCGAAGTCCCAAGTTGGTACAACCTTATGAGTTTCCTTTTTAGTTTCATAATAAGTTGGAGTTATGTATGAGTCATGGGATGTGAAAACGATTAAAACATTATCATTATCAACCAACGATGGAAGCTGATGGTTTTGTTTAGCAAGATGAGCTTGTAAATATTTCTTTCCATCTTTTTCAATTAAAGTGAACGGTATATGGTTTGCAATAAGTTCATTTGAAGAAGTAATTAATGTTGCGAGTGGGTAATCTTTAATGATTGATTTTTGAAGTTCCCACTCATCTGTTTGATACTTTTCTGGAATGTACATCTTGTTCTTAATCTACGTCTATATCTAGTTATATCTAGGTCAACACTTTTAATTTAACAAACAGCTGTTGGAAATATTTGAAAGTTTAACTCGAGAGAAAATGAGATTATTAATACCCTTATCTCCAATGGTTCGAAATACCTAATTAAGAGTGTGCGGCTTTAATTGTTTTTTTATTCTACAAACAGTACAGCCGATAACTAGATTCTGGCTAATACACCTTTTTCTAAATACACTTTTCTAAATACACCTTTTTCTAAATACACCTTTTTCTAAATACACTTTTTTCTAAATCTATTAAAACGCTAACATTAATTAACTATCAGCTTAAACCTCTATTACAAGCAACAGCATCAACACATTGACAAATTGGAGTTATTAAACCAGCAGTCCAATGATAACTGCCTAATATAACTAACACTATACAAAAACTAATAGTTATTGAAGTTAAACCATATCTATATTTTTCCCATACTGGCAATTTAAATAATTCATTTACAAATGTACTCACAGTAGTTAAACCACCACAAAACCCATCACCTGCACCTATTAATGCTTGACATCCAATGATACTTGTTACTACTCTTGATGTTTTGTCATGTGACATGGTAATTAATGTGAAAACTGCCAATAGCATTGTACCTGTAATATTAGCTACAAAGGTCCCCCAAGGAAATTTTTTATTCAATTTGGATAATTGATATCTTAAAATTGCACCAAATGGTGCAAATAAACACGAAAACATCCATTCCCTCCATGGTCTATAAGTTCCAAGCAATACAGCAGACGCAATAAATGTTGCCAATCCCATTGATGCACTAATATGACTTAAATGACGGGGAGGAACAAAATTACATGGAATGTGTTGACCAACATGAAATCCTAAAATGGAAACACCACACTGACCGACAATTACAGAAATAACTTGCATTACACCATATCCTTTGGTTGGATAATTATAATTAAAACCGATATCGGCGGCTAATTCAAATGACTCAAGTATAAGTGACAGAAACGATGATAATGTACCACAGAAACCTGTTGTTAAACCAATAATTAGGGGAGTTTTCTCAAATTTTGAAAAAAATGCAATCATTAAACAAGCAGTAAAGTTTGCCCAAATTACTCCACCCAAGTAAGACCCCGAGTAGGTAGTTAACCCTATTAATCCCTTTCTAGCTAGCACGCCCCATATAGCACCATGAGTTAAATTTAAATAGAGTACTATCTGCTGCATGTTTACTTCAGTGCGATGAAGGTATGCGAACTTTATTCTTTGTATGGGGGTCAGATGGCCTAGGGTTGATTGATTTGGACTATTATTGGGTGCAAGTTAGTGACTATGAACTATGAATTATGAATTATGACAGCATTGTGAGATATAACAGAAGCAGTTAAGTTGTCATCTACAAGTTGTATAAGGTTGCAGTCATTAACTGGCCCAGATAATACCGGACATAATTATATAAGACAGTCCAAGTGACGCGTCATGTGATGGTTCAAAGGCATTCTTATTTTGGGCTGATTTGAGTCTAATGACAACATAATCACGGACCACAATGTACCAAAAGCTATTATAGGTGTCTGAAATATCATAATCCTATTATCAGTTAAGTTCGTCCACTAAATCAAGTATTATCGTTCTCCTTTCCTAAATTAGGAAGAGAATGCGATCTCAATCGATAAAACAATCGTTAGATTCTATAAAGTGATCTGAAGCGGATAAAAATAAGTATAGTAAATAAGTAGCATGGTGCAAGTATTAGTTACAGGTTCAAGTGGTTTTATTGCCACTCATTTAGTCCAATTACTTGATAAAGAAGGCTATGAAATTATTGGAACCGTTAGATCAACTGAAAAAGGTGAAAGATTGAAGAATAAATTCTCAAACTATAGCTATGAAGTTGTTAAAGACATGACACAAGAAGGAGCATTTGATGAAGTTTTAAAAAAATATCAATTTAAATATTTATTCCATACAGCTTCGCCATTTTTTTATGATACTACTGATCCAGAAAAAGATTTAATTATCCCAGCAATTAAAGGAACTGAGAATATTTTATCTAGTATCAAAAACTTTGGACCGTCAATTGAAAAAGTTGTTTTAACATCTAGTGATGCAGCAATTTATAGTGCAGATGATGAACAAGATAATACGAAATTTTGCGATGAAACATCATGGAATAATATTAGCTATGAAGATGCTTGTAGAAATGGAGTAAATGCATATTATGGAGCAAAATCTTATGCTGAAAAATTAGCGTGGGAATTTAATGAAAAAAATAAAGATGCAATTAATTTTAAATTAATTGCAGTTAATCCTGTTTACGTCTTTGGACCACAAGTTTTCGAAGAAGACTGTTCAAAATTAAACACTTCCAATCAATTACTTGGAGATCTTATTAATATGAAATCAATGGAAAATTTTGAAAATTTACAAGGTGGGTATGTTGATGTAAGAGATATCGCCAAAGCGCATTTAATGGGGATTAAAAATGATGATTGCGTTGGTAAACGATTATTTTGTTATGGTGGTAAATTCAGCTTGCAAGAAATGTTAGATATTATTAATAAAAACTTCCCAGAGTTAAATTTACCAATTGGTAATAAAGGCAGTGGACCAGAAGATATTAAAAAATTATGTGAAACAAACAATGAAAATACAAAAAGATATTTAGGAATTGAATTTAAAAAAATTGAAGAAATCGTTGTTGATACCATCAAGCAAATTTTAGAAAATACTAGATAGACGTTTAATATATTTTTTTTTTAAAAAAATCTAAAAATTACAGACGAATAGGTGGAGCTAATATTCGTATAAGCTGGATATATTCGAATAAGCTGGGGCTAATACTATGAGCTGGATCTATTTTTCCGAATGTGATTATATAATCATTGCTCTAGATGGGGCTAGCCATTTTAAAGCCAATTAAAAGCATGCGATTAACCAACTTAAACCCCATCTTCCCCAAATTCTCCAGATCGCTTTCACAAATTTGTTGTTCCATGATGTAATTTTATTATACGCCTTAAATGTCTTATTTCACCTGGGGCTGAGATTAAATAACTCATTTGATAATTTCGCCTAAATCATAAGCTATCATTACAATTACACAGTTATCTCTATACCGACAGTTTTTACCCAGATACTTCAAATTATAATAACAAGTATAATGAATGTAATGAATCCAATGAATCTAATGAATCTAATGAGTCTAATTAGTCTATAAGTTATAGGGCAAGGCATTAAAGGACCAAAGGCAGGAACAATTTGAAGTCCCGCATTAAAATTTTTCCATGATGTTTCTTTTTACGTCCATTTACATTGTTGATTTCTAGAGATGTGGAGTGGGACAATATTTTCTTTTTTAAAATAATTTTTTATATTAGCTATTATAACAATTATTATAATGATATTCTCCAACATTGAAACTATATTTTATTATGTTATAGAAATCATCAAATGGTGCACTAATAAATTGTAAAACCCCGATTAGATTCAACCTATGAAGTTTAGCACGAACCTTTTTCCGCTTTTTCTCAGCCTTTCTTGCCTCGGAATATCCTTTCCCCACCAAACAGATTTTTGTTGTGAAATGTCTCCTATTTTATATACAGACTACGGATTTTAATTGTTCCAATGGGAAAGAAGTATAACTCAATTCATTGTAAACTAATGCTCTCCAGATTTTAACAATTGGTGAAGATGCGGGGGTGGTAGTTTATACGAAAATGACTGATAATGGCGACTATAAATACTGGAAGATATTCCCTATTTTTCTTGTCTTTATTAATTTTAAACCATCATCTACTTTCCAAGTAATAGAATTATAAAGTTATACAAAGTGACAAGATGGGTTTTAACGCTAGAGAAAACGGAGTTTTAAAAAAATATATCAATTTTGATGCCAAAGGTTCAGGATCGTCTAAAATGGGGATTATTGTGGGTTTATTTGCTGCATTTGCTGGTATTTTATTCGGGTATGATACTGGTACAATTTCTGGTATTTTAGCTATGCCTTACGTTTTAAAAACCTTCCCAGATAACAAAGAATCTTTTACTTCAAGTGAATCATCATTAATTGTTTCTATTTTATCAGTCGGTACATTTTTTGGTTCATTGATTGCTCCTATTTTTTCCGAAAGATTTGGTAGAAAATGGACTATAATTGCTTCATCTTTGATTGTGTTCAATGTTGGTATTGTTTTACAAACTATTGCAAGTGATATTCCTTTATTATGTGCTGGTAGAGCAGTTGCTGGATTTGGGGTTGGTTTGATTTCTTCAAATGTTCCTTTATATCAATCAGAAACCGTACCAAAATGGATTAGAGGTTCAGTTGTTTCTTGTTATCAATGGGCTATTACTATTGGTTTATTTCTTGCAGCCTGTGTTAATAAAGGTACTCAAGGGAGAAATGATTCTGGTTCTTATAGAATTCCAATTGCCATTCAGTTTTTATGGGCTTTAATTTTAGGTGTTGGTTTACTCTTTTTACCTGAGTCTCCAAGATTTTTTATTGCAAAAGAAAATAGTGAAAAAGCTAAAAAGTCTTTATCAGTTTTAAGAGGTTTACCTATTGATCATCCTGAATTATTATCAGAATTTGATGAAATTAAAGCCAATTATGATTATGAAAGATCAACCACTAAACCAGGTTGGTTACCAGTTTTCTCAACTGAACATAAACAATTAAAGAGATTAATAACTGGTGTTATGTTACAAGCTTTCCAACAATTGACTGGGGTAAATTTTATCTTTTATTTTGGTACTAATTTCTTCAATGCTGCTGGAGTTCAAGGGTTTACTGTTTCTTTAGCAACCAATATTGTTAATGTTGGTATGACAATTCCTGGTATTATTTTGATTGAAGTCTTAGGTAGAAGAAAATTATTATTAGGTGGTGCAGCAGTTATGTCAGTATCACAACTTATTATTGCTATTGTTGGGGTAGTATCAACTTCTCTGTCAGCTAATCAAGTCTTAGTTGCATTCAGTTGTATTTTCATTGGTGCTTTTGCTGCTTCTTGGGGTCCAACTTGTTGGGCAATTGTTGGAGAAATCTTCCCATTAACCACAAGAGCTAAATCAGTTGCTTTGTCCACCGCATCAAATTGGTTATGGAATTGGGCTATTGCTTATGCTACTCCTTATATGGTTGAAAGTGGTCCAGGTAATGCAAATTTAGGATCAAAAGTGTTTTTTATTTGGGGTGGTTTCAATGCTATTTGTTTCGTTTTCACATATTTCATGGTTTATGAAACTAAAGGTTTAACTTTAGAAGAATGTGATGAATTATATGAAAATGTTGAACATGCTTGGCAATCAGCAAGATATAGACCATCAAATCTTAAATTTCAAGATACTTTAGAAGATAAGGTTCAAGTGGAAAATGTTGAAAATGAATTAGTTAAAAAAGAAAGTGACGTACAAGAAGAATATGTTTAGAGTTAGCGAACTATTGAATATTTAATTTTATGATTATGAATGCATGATATCGTTATTAATCTATCTACTATCACTCTATCTACTATCACTCTATTGTTCTCTACTAGAGATGAAAAGATAAATAATCATTTTTCGATAAATAAAATATAAATAAATCTATTAACAATAAATACTCTACCAACTATAACTTTCAGTGTGTAAGAAAACCTCTTCAACATAATTATTAATTACTAAAGTTTGGAATGAAGAAGCGACACTACTAACTTCAATTTTCATTGAATCACTACCAGAAGAAACAATCATATTTCTCCTTTTCAAAGAATATTTGAAATCTCCCATTATTTCTTTAATATTTGGTTTAAAAAAATTAACATTTAAACCTTGAGTCCCTGAAGTACTTAAACCATTTTCTAAATCTTCAATGGTACTTGCTTCGGATATTTTTTCATCAACTATTTTCTTCTCAGGCTTATGAGCTACAAAAATATTTAAGTTTACGTAATCTCCAATACATTGAAGTAAATCAGATTTGACCCATTCAATATCTTCAATATACTTAACAATCCAAATAAATTCAATTTCCTTAGTTACTTTGTTCTTACCACTTTTAATACTTCTAACTAAATCAATCAAGAATGATAAAGTTGCGGTTATACCCGATCCTGTAGCAATTAAAATCACCTTATCAAAACTATTATGATCTCTTGAACTACCGCCATAAGGTCCATCAAAATAGACATCTTTGGCGATATAATTACTAGTATTATTTTCAATTTCCTCATAAAGTCTATTAGTTAATCCTTTTTTAGGTACTACGATAAATTTAATATTTTGATCATCATTAGAACCTGATTCAATACTTTTACCTTGTTCGCTTGACTCTCCTTTCGAAGGTAAATTAACAATTGAAAATGGATGATTATCTACAATTTTAGATTTAAATCTAATAAATGCATGTTGACCAGGTTTCCAAGTAATACCTTTACCATCCATGTTTATTTCAAAAGCTTTTGAACCAATTAATTTAAATAATTGTGATTTACGAGATTTCATGAAAAGTGAATTAGGACGAAAACAAGTTTTGATCAAAATACGATAAAATAGTTGGCCAAACCAAAATGCTAGTGCTGTCCACATATAATTTGTTGTACCTAATTGTCCATAAACATGCCATGTTAAAGTTGCAAAATATCCTGCACCCAAAATCCAATGAACATGCCAAAATATTTCATAAAACCAATTTCTGATAAATTTTTTTGACAATGTACAAAGCAAAATTAGAAGAACTAAAGGCGCCACCCCAGAACAAAAATCATAATCAGTCTTAAATAAATAAGCCAATCTTTCTTGTCCACCTTCAGCTAATGATTGATAAAAAAATGGGATGGTATGAATCAACGATAATACTAAAGCACTAACCCCAACATACTGATGTAAATAATTTAATTTCTCATAACTTATACCTGTGACTAGAGTTATGAAACTTGTTTTACCACCTAATATATAAATAAACGGGGTTAATGCCGTTGCCATGATGCCAGTTCTAACGGCCAATGGTGGACTACCAAAACCTCTACATCCACGATACCAAAAATGTGGCACTAATGCCCATAAACTTAAATATAAGGTAGTAGCAATTAAAAAAATTGAATTACCTCCTGATGGAGGCAACGATGTGAAGTAACAAAGTTTTGATGGTAATTTCATATAGCCAAAATATCGTGAGTATCCAGACATTATATCCATAAATTGATCCATAACATTTATGACTGTCGTAGATTTATACCTTGCATCTCTTGATTTATAATATAAATGTTTAATGCCAGTAATAATAATAAATGCACACCCCCAATACAATGTATAATATCCATAATTGGTTTGATAAGCCCATGGAACTTCAGCTTGTGATATCAGTCCGGCCTTCATGTATTCAGGTAATGACATATCTTTGATACAGTCCATTCCTTCATAACTAACCCCCATATTTGATTATTATTATTTCGTTTACGCTCTTACTGTTTTTTTAAACACCGTTTATTTACGAGTGCAGAATTTGACAAATTATTAGAATGTAATTAAACCCTAAGCTGCACCGTAATTGCTATGTACTAGTTGTAAAGATTGAATTATTTGTGGAAGTATTTTACGCTTTATATAATTGTTGCAACAGATCTCATTGTCCAAATTAGTTCAGCTTAAATGCTCAAATTCCTAAAACGATTGAAGTTTTCGCTCATTGAGGTCTGACGGAAATATGACAAATGAATTAAGATAATTTACAGAGTTTATAGAAATTATAGAACTTGATAGCATTTGCTAGCAATGCAGTAAATATCCTTTTTTAATTGGCAATTATTGATTTTTACACTTTTTAGCGTTTTAATAGTAGAAGTTCAATAAATATTTGTTAGAGAAATTAAAATAGTTTTCTAATATTTACATAAATCATTAATTTCTATATATACTACAACGAAATGTCGGATCTTAATTGTTTTAACATTGTTTGAGTTCTCATCAAGGTACTGTCTGAATGAAGGGATGTGGTACTATAATTTCCCGCTTTACGTTTTGTTAATCTTCTCTTCAAATCATTTATACTTTCATATTCTTTATCTTCTTGGTCATTATTTTGATCATCATCTTTATCATCATTTGTATCGACTGATACTTGTGAATCAGCTAAGATACCGCTTGAGTCTGGGAACACCGACTGCAATGGTTTATCTAGTGATGTAGATGAATAAAATGATAATGCTTTACGACGCCTTGTTGAAGAACTATTTGACTTATAAGATGGTGCACTTGATTTAAGCTTTTCAAGCAATGTATCCATTACACTTGCTTGATCATTATTATTATCATCTTCTTCTTGTTCGTCTTCTTCTTCGGCATCTTCTCCTACTCTTCCAGGAATGAATTCTTTTTCACTATCAGTTTCAATGCTCTCATCTTGACTATCTTCATCTTTTAATTTCTTTTCACGATTTGCTTTTGACGTTTCAATAATCTTCTTACGAGCATCAACCAAATTTTGTTCTTCCTCCTTTTGGACATTTTCAATATGGGCTCTCTTAAATTCATTTATAAATATTGAAAATTTTTCATAAAATGAATTTCTACTATATGAATCTTTTATATTTTCTCCAAAGTGGATCATCAATGCATTATGTTCTTCGACAGCTTTCTTTAAATGAGTTTTAATTATTGAAATTTTAATTTTTGCACTTTCTAATGGTGATTTAACTTTTTTTATAATTTCATCTTTAGGATGGAATAATGCATTATCACTTAAATTACCTCTTTCAATTGAACTAACTACTGCATTGACCAGTCTTTCGAACTCTCCACAGTCAGTTTCAATTTGCTCAATTGATATATTCAGTATATGACTTAAAATATTTAGTTCATCAACGAACGATCCATATTCAGGAAATGTATTTCTAATAATTTTTTCAATATAATGTAAAAAATGCATTGAATTACTTTCATCTTTCATAAATTTTAATCTTTGTAAAGTATCTAATTTAAAACCTAATGCTTTTTTAGAATCTTCATTCATAAAATTACCAACGGATCGAATTATACCTAATACATGTTTTAAAGATTCTGAACTTCCAATACTTTTATTAGCTTCGTCGATTACTCGTAATTTTCTCGATAAATCCAAATAGTTTTGACTATAAGTATGAACAAGTAATAACGCTCTCGAACGAGATTTCCAATAATGACGAAGATTAAAACATAATTCTAAATAAACACGATCAGGACGTTCTAATTCTCTCGGGTCTTTTTTAGGTTTCAGTTCAATATCTGATACTACTCTCAGGTATGGTTTAAAATTACGTATTAACGTTTCATTGATTTCTGATAATGCATCATTATTAAAAAATTCTAAAACTGTTGTGTTTTCCATAACTTCCTTGTCGCAACTTAGTACTTTGTTGACTAATTCTTCAACTTCGATTGAAGCAAACATATGAAGATTGATACCAAATTGCTGAGCAAGATCTCTTGATAATAATGATAGCTTCTTTTTCTCAGTTGATTCTCCTACATCTTTACGTTTTTTAATGGTTGAATTTATAGCAACGAACTTCTTTTCAACTTCATCAAGTACTCCACGTTTTTGTAATTGTTCAGATAATTTAGAATGTTCAATATCTGGCCAAAATGTTTCATCAATATCATCAATTTTATCCCAATGCATTTGCTTAAGCTTTGATTTTGGTTTTATTGATGGGATGGTGAATTTAGGTTCAATCACCAGATTTTCAGGCGTAGGTGTACTTGTGGTTGATCTGGTTGGTTCTGGCATTGTAGATGGGAATGGAGGAGGAGGTGGTGGTGGTGGAGTACATGGTCTACTATTTGTCAATAATGATGGAACTGGAGGTGGTGGAGGTGGTGGTGGAATTGGAGATAATGTGCCTGCTGACTTGCCTAAAAATTGTGGAACCGGTGGAGGTGGTGGTGGAGGAGGAACTGGGGCTGATTTGCCTGCTGACTTGCCTAAAAATTGTGGAACTGGAGGTGGTGGAGGAGGGGGCGCTGGCGCTGGTGGTGTTGCAGCAGAATTTGTTGAACCGGATAATTTTTCCAAAAACTGGGGAACCGAAGGTGGGGCAGGCGCTGGTGGTGGGGGGACAGAAGAAGGTACAGGAACTGGTGCACATCCAAAAGATGAAGAATTCTGAAGGAGCTGAGGAACAAGGGGTGGAATTGGATTTGGATCAGTAACAACACTCTTAACATCATTATGACTATTAGCATAACCATTACCATTTAACCCTTCTGATAACATGATACTATTCGAAGTAGTGCTTACATCATTAACGTGTTTATTAGTTTGAGTGAAATCAAAATCATCAAATTTAGGAAATATTAATGGGGGCGTTGGAGGTCTTGGAGTACGAAATTTTTCCAGGTTGTCTTTTAATTCCATAATAACTCCTCTTTCTTCACCTTTATCTTTATAAATCTGTGTTCCTTTATAATTCTCTCTATCCTGATAACCCTCTTTATCTTTATAATTCTCATTATCTTTATGATCCTCTTTATCTTTATAATGCTCTTTATCTTTCCAGAACCTTTGGTCTTTAATAACTATTGGGTTCAGTTCTGAACCTCTATTAAATTTACTTTGAAGTTCATCAATCATTGAATTCTTCTTATTACCAGTAACTGGCCCAATTCTTCTTACTGTTGGTCCAATATCTTTAGATTCTTTAGATTCTTTTAAAATATTTAATTGATAATTTAATTCGTTAATTATATTATCTTGTTCAACAATTTTGTCAGCACTTAATAAGTTTTCACCCTTTAAAATTTCTAAATTTTCATTATAAATCTTGAATGATGAATCAGTTTTAAATTTTGATAACTCTAATTTTAAAATCTTATTCTGTTGTTCCAATTCTTCAGTTCTTAAAGTCATATTTTTTAAATCTTCATTTTTATTAAGATATTTTTCTAATGATGTATGAACTGCAATATCAGGATCATTATCATTATCAACTGCTTCGGTGAAAATACTTTGAATAACTGATGATGCTAATTTCATTAATTTATGTACATCTTCATTAGATCTACCAGTATCTTTTAAAATCATTAATTTGCCTAACACTCCTTTTAATTCACTTTCAATTAATAAATCTTTCGATAAATATTGTTGCTTTAATTGATTATAAATTCCATCTAAATCTTGCTCTTCAAAACCATAACTATCAATACTCTGACTATCAATACCAAAAAATGAATTATAATCATCTTCACCAAAACTTTCATATTTTTCAATTTCTTCATTAATTCTAATATCATTAACAACTCTTAATTTATCAAAAATTTTATCTATTCTAGAATCACCTAACTCTCTCCTAATATTAATTCTCAACTTAATCAGTTTTGCTTTTTCAATTATTGAATTGACTAATAGTAAAGTTGTTAAACAATAGTCTTTTAAACTACCACTATGGGTAACTTTTGAGGCACGATCTCCAACAAAATATTTATCAAGAAATGATTCAAACGAACTAAGCCAAGGTTGAAATCTAACATAATCACCCATTTGATCTTGTAATGCTTGCATGCTTTCTAAAATTAAAGATAATGATTCAGGATCTTGATTATATGATAAAAAAATCAATACTTCAGTTACCAAAATTCTAGTTGCTAACCTTGGTGAAGTTAATGAAAATGTAATTGATTTAATAATATATAATTTATTAGCAAACCCACTAAAAATAAATTCATTATCATGCTCATTGTTATCATTATCTTGATCATAGCTATTATGATAAAATCCATTAAACAGCTGACATACTATATTCTTTAAACATTTAATAATAAGATATTCTCTATCAAATTCTTCATTAGATTTAATACTTTTTTTATTAATTCTGGACAATATTACTGATAATGCAGCTTCACCTTGAACATTTACAAAGGTTTTAGTCCACAATTTACAATCATGATGTTTATCTGAAGTTGACAACTTTTTATCTAACCTTTTATAATCTTTAGCACTTAATTTCCCAGCAAATATTTTATATACATACCATTCAGGGCTTCCTTCTTTTGCTTTTTTCTTGATGCTTTTACTAATTGGTAATTGATTATTATTATTATTTACCCCACTTACTGGATTTGATAATGACGCAGCAGTTCCTGATCCTGATCCTGAACTTAATGAATGTTGAATATTATAACTTTCTAAATCACTATTATTAGTTACAACCTTCTTGGAAGTAGATCCAAATTCCTCATCATCTTGACTATTTGCAGTTATAGTTTTATGTAACATAGTTTTTAAATCAAAATTTATGTTAGTTTCACTTTCTCTTAATAATAACTCCCATTTCCTTTTAGTAGGTTGTTCTCTTAACTTTTGTATGGCTTTATCCGAAAATGCTCTTATACTAAGTAATCTTTCAAATAATTGATCTACAATAAATGGTTCAGGTACCTGTTTAATATTTGATGAAAAATTACTAAACGATTGAAGTATGTGACTTGGTGGCGTAGTATTCGGTTTAGATGAAGGATTGCTAGATGATAAATTACTTGAATGTGAAGGTCTCCTTATTCTTGTATTAACTTGTAATGAAGGACGTTGATCAACATCAATCAAAGACGTTTTAGACTCCGCGTATAGTGGGTTTAATTGACTAGTCTTCTGAATACTTGGATTCCTCGATAGTTTGCCTAATCTCGGTATGGGCGGTAGCAATGTACTTAAATCTTCATTTGATAATCCATAACCTGCTAAATTTAATCCAACTTGAGCTAAACCTGGATAGGTTTCTCCACTTATATTTCTTGATTTTGGATCTAACAGGTGTAAGCTCACGGCTGAACTACTAGTTATACTATTATTTCTATGATCTGGTGAATATAAAGGACTTTGCATATGATATAATCTATCGCTTGATGAATTTGAACCAGTTGATACCTTCCTTTGTGATTCTCTATGATCCGATTTACCTGGGAGATGCATCACATGTATTGGTTCTTTGGCACCACTTATTGAATCGTACTCTATAGCTTGAAAACTATCAAGATCAGGACTATTCTTATTATGATTATGATTATCCTGATGATTTTGTGGATTCTCATCAGAATTATGGTTTGTACTGATCACAGAATTGAAGTTTAGTATTGAAGTTGATTTAGTTAATTTCTTCATACCTTTGGTAAACATATTAGGTCGCTTGGGCGATGATCGAGATTCTTCACCACTTGGTGGCATATTAAATGCAATTCTTTCAAATCTGTGTGATCGCTTGGTATCTAATTGGATTTTTGTCTTAACAATTCGCGTTTGATCTATAAGGTTAGTTAATGGGTGGATTTGTTGAGGCGATTATGTACATACTTAGTTAGCACTCCTTCATGTATAGATGATTAGTACCGTTCAATGGTTCAATAGGAATAGGTCGATATAGATTGAGTTTTCCAGAGTTTTTGAAGAGAATTTAGGGAATTTTATGAAATTGTGGTACTTTAGTATTTAACATAGTGGAAAACCTTCAAATTAACAGTAAAGTAACTACATTTTTTTCTATTAGACGCTTTCTTTGTATACTTCTTTTAACTGCCCATCTAAATGTTGTTCAACTTTAAAATCACATCTATAATGTCTCGCTAATCTCAGTTCCATCTCTATAATCTTACATCGCGTTTTTTGTTTACCTTAGGACTATCTTTTAAAACTTCAAATATTCCAAGTATTATAGATGAAAGATATAAAGGATAGGAAGCAAGCACCGATCCTGAGTTTCTTTACCAGGCGGTCGCCTAACGACCGTAAAATCGTCCCAATTACTACTCCAGAAAAAAAGATAAATTTTACCCGATCAGATTCAATTTTATCAAGAACAAGTAATAACAATGGATTTGATGAAGATAGTAGCTTTGATACTTCGATAACTTCGCCAGAAGTCAATAATTATATAAATCCCCTATTAGGTAACTTGACTCAAAAACCTAATAACGGGTTTAAAAGTGTTTTAATCGATTTAACAAATTCAAGTGAAAATAGTAATAATAATGATGGTAAGAGTTATAATACTGTAGTCAAAAATGAAAATGGTAAAAGGCAGAATAATGACGCGTTATTTGATACCATTACTAGTATGGCGGGTTCCAAAAAATTAAAACCTACATTTGCTAGACCAACTTTAGAGAAAAAAGATAAGAATGTTGAGGTTAATTTAAGTAAAGAACAAGCACTGGTTATTTCCCAAGTAATTGACAAGAAAAGGAATGTTTTTTATACCGGTAGTGCTGGTACTGGTAAGTCGGTAGTGTTAAGAGAGTTGGTTAAAAAATTACAATCAACTTATGGATCAGATTCTGTTGGAGTTACAGCATCAACAGGATTAGCCGCTTGTAATATTGGCGGTCAAACATTGCATCGTTTTTTAGGTATTGGTTTAGGTACTGGTGATCCAAAGGGTATGGCCAAGGGGATAAAATCAAAACCGATGTTAAATAAAAGATGGAAAAAATTAAAAGTTTTAATCATTGATGAAATCTCCATGATTGATGGAATTTTATTTTCAAAAATTGAAGAAGTAGCAAGATTAGTAAGAGAAAGAAACTCGTCATTTGGTGGTATTCAATTAGTTTGCACTGGTGATTTCTTCCAATTACCTCCAGTAGGTAAAAATCAAGCTGCTAAATATTGCTTTGAAGTTCCTGAATGGAAAAAAGTTATTGATAAAACTATTTTATTAACTCAAGTTTTTAGACAAAGCGGTGATAACGAATTAATTGATATGTTAAATGCTTTAAGATTTGGGAATTTAGAGAATCATATTGTTGATAAATTTTTAACATTACAAAGACCAAAATCTTATAATGATGGCATTGAACCAACTGAATTGTTCCCAACAAGAGAAGAAGTTAAACGAGCCAATGATAAAAGGTTATCACTTATCAATTCTAAACCTCAAACTTTTGTTGCTAATGATAAAACTTTTGATGTTTATGATTCAAAATTATTAGACAATTTAATGTGTGAAAAAGTTTTAATTTTAAAACCTGGAGCTCAAGTTATGTATTTAAAAAATCGTGATGAAGGTATAGTTAATGGTTCAATTGGTAAAGTCATATTTATGACAACTATTGACTTGTATAATAAAATTGAAGAATTATATGGAGATTCATATCTTTATGATGAATCAATTTTACAAGAAATTCACTTATTAAATAGTAAAATTAGTAGAATTGAAGAATTTACAAAAGAGCAACAAATTATGTATGATCAAATTCCACCTGAAAGACAAGTAAAATTTGATGTATTATTGAAAACGGCACAACTTGAAAAAGAGCATGCAATCTACCCAGTTGTTAATTTTAAAACTAAAAATGGCTATGACTCAGTAATTTATGTTGCTCCTGAAGAATTTACAGTTGAAATAGGTGGTGCTGGTAAAAAACGTGAAATTTCTCGTACTCAATTGCCATTATTATTATCTTGGGCGATGTCAA
This sequence comes from Yamadazyma friedrichii, assembly GCA_030565865.1. NCBI lineage: Eukaryota > Fungi > Ascomycota > Pichiomycetes > Serinales > Debaryomycetaceae > Yamadazyma > Yamadazyma friedrichii. The sequence goes on from JAJMGX010000014.1 coordinate 174,475, forward strand.
TTCATAAAGCTCAAGGTCAAACTATTCAAAGATTAAGAGTTGATTTAAGAAGAATCTTCGAAAAGGGTCAAGTATATGTTGCTTTATCAAGAGCGGTCAATAAAGAAAACTTAGAAATAAGAAACTTTGATCCTAAAAAAATTGTTGCCAGTGAAGTAGTCAAGCAATTTTATGCTACTTTAGAAACGTATTAATAGCATTCAATATTTATGATTGTATTCTCTATATGTTCTGTTCCGCACTCTGACAAAATAATTTCTCATGGATTCCGTCTGAGAGAAGAAGATAGAAGAAAAAGATGTTTAGTACTGAAGCAACCAGACTGAAATCTGATTTAGGTAATAATGGGTTCCCAGTGACTCTTAATTATTTCACGGGACTTCCTGATCCTAACATAATATCAGATCCTCAACTAAAGGTAATTTTCAAATCTTTAATGAAAAAAGATGCCACTACAAAGGAGAAATCATTAACTGATTTAAATTCAACATTTGATGAACATTCGAAGGAGAGTTTAAAAGATGAAGTTGTTCTCCAATCTTGGATTGAGATGTTTCCTAAATTGGCTTTTGATAATTCAAGATCAGTTAGATTATTATCTGTTAAAATTCAAAGTAACTATCTTCAATTACTTGGAGGTAAGTCATTTTCAAAATATTTAAAAAGCTCTTTGCCAATATGGTTAAGTCTAATTTATGATTCGGATAAACAAATAGGTACTCAAACTTATAATCTGTTAATTGAAAGTTTTGGTGATAAATCCAGAGTTGATAATAAACTTTGGGAGATTTTTAACACAGAGATATTACAATTTATTGAAGCAAGTTTATTTTTTGAGAGTAAAAAGACTTTAAGTGATGAAAGAAACACTAGCGATTCAGATGCTATACTGAAACATGAAAGAGTAGTGAATTGTAGTTTGAATTTACTTAATAAATTGATAACATTAATTAATCAAGGTAATTTAGAATTAGATTATGAATTCGATGAATTATTAGATAACGATTTATTGTGGGAATCAATGCCAACCTGCTTTTCTGCTAAAACTTTCAATTCTTCAATAGCCAATTCGTATCTTGTATTAATTAAATCAATTTTCCAAGAAGATCAAATTGAAAAGGGAAAACAAAATAAATTTTGCACCAAATATTTATCAAGTGCAAGAGGTTGTTTTAAACACATTCTGAAAAAAATCTTAAAACAAATTAAGTTGAAATCAAGTAATAATTCACAATCAATTACTTATGGGTCAATGATTTTACAATTTTGGGGGACGTTAATTAACTTGACAAAATTTAATTCATTAGATGGTAAAAAGAAACCTAAAGAGAATTTCTGGGAAATCAGTAGTAATGGAGAAAGTAGACTAATTGATTATATTCGTTTGGGCCCATGTAATCTGGATCCTATATATTATATATTATTGAAGAATTGTTTAATACTCATTGTTCAACATTCAAATATTGATTTTAATGAATCTAAACTTGGTGAAAGTATTATTGAGGTATTAACTACAAGCTTGGGCAAATCTAGACCAATTTATAAGGAAAACTCATTGGAATGTTTAATTGGCTTTATTCAAGCATTAGATCCTAAATTAATCGAAAATGTTGTCCCTACATTAATCGAATCTTTAAATGTTACAAACCCATCAAGAGATTCGAATAATACTAATAATAAATGTATTGATTTAGTAGCTGATGCGATATTTTCCCTTGATACCAAAGGAATCTTGAAAGACCAAGAGTCATTGGTGTTAGATTATATCAATAATGGTACTAAAACAATTGAAATTTCAACATTTGCTGATTTAGTGAATAAATTAAAATATGATGCATCAAATTTAATTAATTCGATAATTGAAAATTTATCAGAAGTTGAAGAAGACAATGTCAAGACTAAAAGGAGTTTTGAAGTTTTAACTAAATTAGTTAATAAACTATCTTTAAATGACTCGGCTAAAGAAAATTTGGAAGAATTTAATTCGTCAGTTGGAATGTATATGGAAAAAGATACTGATTATGTTATGGATTATTTATTTACTGTTTGGGGTGGCAATGGTGATGTTAATATGGACGTAATTGATGATTTAGTTGTTAAATATGGAATGCTAGGTCTCGATTCTACTAATTTGATTATTAAATTGCTTGATAATTTTTCCTGGGAGTATAAAGATTTACCAGAAGAAATTAAAAGTTATGTTGATTCATTAATTACTAAGACCAAAACCACAAAAGAATGGCAAGTAATTATGAAATTTATTGATTCGATTTTTGATAAAGTTTTAAATTCAAATGATGAATTAGAAATAATTGATAATTTTAGTACCTCCAAAAAAATAACTTCGGAAAATCCAAAATTAATAGATTTATTGTCTAAATCTTGGTCACGTAATCCAAAATTAATTCAATCAATTAATTCAAGTATGATACAACAATCTACTTGGAAATATATTGAAACTGAAACTGTAGATTGGGAATTAATTAAGGGTGAGTTACCATATATTTATTCTAAATTGGATGAAAATTTATTAAATTTACCAAATATTAATAAAGATATGTTATCGGTTTCAAATTCAATGAGGCAAAATATTTATTTACTTGAAGATTCTGATTTTGAAGGCAAACCATTGAGTTTTAAAATTATTGAAAATTTCTTAAGATTAGATAGTCTTGATGATTATTATGGTTTAATTCTTTGTAAATATATTGAGGATTACCTTTTCCTTGTTGGAGACGCCGAAACTAATTTTGAATATACTAAACCATCGGTTAGATATGATTTTAATACTGTTGTTGAAGCATTGATTAATTCAACTCCAGATCCCTTATTATCTAAATTGATTTTGAATTCACAAACTAAAGGTGCAATTCAATCTTATAGTGCAAGGATTTTTGAAGAGATTTTAGAAAATGCTAGTGAAAATGTTACTGCTAATGTTTTAGATTCATATGATTTTAATGGATTAATGAAATCACCAATTAAGTTATCAATATTACTTTCAGGACTTAATAATCATTTAAAAAGTAACAAGTTTGATAGAATTAGAAATTTTGTAGTTTCAGAAATTTTAGGAGTCAAATCACCACCTGACGGATTAAAATGGTTAGTATTAACTAATAATTTCCTTATTGAAGACTTTTCTCCAATACCACCTCATAGACTTAATATGGTTATTAAAACTTTTGAAAAATGGTTAGACAGTGAATTTTCTTATGAAATTAAATTCTTACCAGTAAGAGCTCAGATTACTAAATTAATGAAATATTATCAAGGTAACAATGAAATTATTGATGAATTATGTGGAAGATTAATTAGTGATAATTTAGATATGATTAAAATATCACCTAATGAAAGTTATGAGCTTCGTTATAATACTTTAAAATATGGTATTAATACTAGTGAATTATCAGAGTTATTATTTGATGAAAATATTATTGAAGCTGATAATAAAAATAATAATATGGTAGTTCATATGTGTCTTGAAATCTTTAAACGTAATTTAAAATCAAATACCATTGATGGAGCAATTGATAAATTTATCGATTTATGTTTAGATAGTAAATTTAAACAAATTAAACAAATTTGTATTGATCAATTAATTAATAAAATTAATAAAAAACAACAAGAATTAGTTATAAATCATCAATTTGATAAAGATGATGAAGAAATTAAATTACCTGAGAAATTAATTTCAGTAATTAAAAATTACGAATATATTGAAGACGATAATTCAAGTATTGATAAAAATTTAAATTACTATATTATTTGGTATTTAATATTAATTCATTTTAAAGATATATCATATTCTATTCGTAATCAATATTTATCACAAATTAAATCTGATAATCTACTTGATAAATTTTTAGATATTATATTTGAAATTGAACAAATTGATTATAAAAAAATTGAAAATGATAGCGATGAAATTCATGAATTAATTGATTTAGAGCTGGAGTTTTTCATAATCTCACTATATTATTTAAGTTGTAAATATCTCGGATCAGAAGTTCAACAATGGTTCAATACATTAAGAAATATTCAAATGAAAAATCATATTGAAGTTTTTACAAAAACTTTCATATCAACAAAATTAATTAATGCTATGCTAAATACTGTTGAAGACAATAAAACTAAATTAGTAACTGATGTAATGAGTATTAAAGTTAATAGAGTTATTAATGAAATTAGATCAATATTTGAAATTGACGAACAAACGATGGAAATGGTTATTAAGATCCCAACAATTTTCCCATTAGATAATGTTGTAGTTGAAGGTCCAAAAAAAGTAGGATTAAAAGAAAATGAATGGAAAGCGTGGTTATTATCTTCACAAAGAGTTATATCATTAACTAATGGTTCAATATTAGAAGCTATTGAAATTTTTAAAAGAAATGTTGATTTACATTTTTCAGGTTTTGAAGATTGTGCAATTTGTTATTCAATTTTACATCAAGATCATTCATTACCTAGTAAAAGTTGTCAAACTTGTCCTAATAAATTCCATGCTGCATGTTTGTATAAATGGTTTAAAAGTAGTGGTAGTAGTACTTGTCCGTTATGTAGAAGTACATTTAATTTTAGAAAGACATAGACATAAGATTTTATAATATATATATATATCTGTATATTTACAAGTGGTATTTCATTTCTTGGCATCTTCTTTCTTCTTAGTTGCATGATTACCTCCTTGATGATTGAGCCCAAGGGGCAGCTGTCATGCTGATATTCTTATTTGTAGTTTTGGCCCCACCACCATCAATAAAGTCCATGTTTGTCAGTTCGGGTAATTTATTACCGTTAATATCTTCCCATGGATAACATTTACCAAAATAAAAATGTTGGACAACTGGGAATTTACCTAATACTTCGACGTCATACATTTTAAGTAATCCTGAAACTACTTTTTTCCATAAACTAACTGAATTATGTATATCATACAATATTGGACTATGCTCATTAAAAGGACCCGTTTTAATACGTTTTATAAATGCTATAGCATTTATATATAAGTTGGTTAATTGATATTCACGTATTATCCCATCTTGTAAACAATTCGAAACTGGTGGGTAAAATTTTGATTCATTGAATTGGGAAGCTCCTAATATATAAATAAAATGGAAATGATCGTCCAATCCCCAAACCCCATGAGAACCTGCTGGTTCTAATGAATAATCGATTATAAGACGACGTACTAAATCATAATATTTAGCGAAAATTATTAACAACTCTTGATTTAACGATAATTTTTTTAATCTTAATAAAATTCCAACAAATGCAATGAAAGATAGTTCATGGCCGGTACCAAAATCTAGCCTTACCTTAGAGCCAAAAGATTCTATTAAATAGTATTTTAATTCGTTTGCAATATCTTCATCGTTAGTAAATTTTGATAATTTTGATAACTCAATTTTTGAGTGCCAGGTTTTATAAGCATAGTTACCAAATCTTCTTGGACCTTCTTCTGGTGGTGTTGCATCAATTAATTGGTTTAAATCAGATATTATGTCAAGTACAATTTGAGAATTACTTGATATTTCTAAAGTTTCCATAGTTGATGACAATTTAGGTGGTAAATTTGGAACTTGGATTGCTGGCGATGGTGATTTTTTTATTAATGAAGACTCTAAAATTGATGAAGGTAGTTCAATGCATTTAACGGCTCCTACAATTGAACTGATAGTTTCATGAAGTAGTTTATAACTGTTTGACTTTTTAAAATTATTTAAATCATGTGAACCATTAATCTTCTTAACTGGACTCATTTTGATGATTAAAATCGCGATTCTCTCTAGTAGTTAGAAGTGGTGATCTTAATGAACAAGATAAAGAAGACAGAGAAGAGATGTAATTACAAAATACATATATTACCAAAACCAATCCCGTCTATTGACCATTTACGTTTAATTTACACGTTTAACTTTAATGTTTTTTTATGTTTTTACCATTCTTTGCCTTTATCATATCCATTTCCATTTCCATTTCCATTCCGTTTTAACCTATTCTATATGATTCCCAATTATACAAATAATATACAACTTGTTATTTATTAATGTTGTTCTTTATGTTTTTATTTTTTTACAGTTTTCTCTAATGATGCAAAAATGATCTTTTCAATTTATAAATGATGCTTGAATAAATTATCATTTAACCAGCCAACTTTTTCAAACGCTTGGAATAGCCTTGAAGCTTTATTAACATCGATTCTACAAGCTTTTTGAGCGTCGGTTCTTCTAAAAGGTTTACCTTCCTTTAATCTACTAACTTTTTCATTAAAGAATCTTTTCTTTGAATCTAAATATAAAATGGCTGATAATCTTAAATTCGAAGCTAAATATAATTCAGCAGGATGCAATTTATCAACATGAGGATCCGATGATAAATCCATTGGTTGACCTTTCCATTCAACTTTAAGACATTTAGTGTTATTTGGTAAAGTATCAACACTTGGAGAATAATCAGGGATATTTTCATCAATGATCACTGGTTGAGGAGTTGCAATTCTTCTCTTTTTAGTGGGTGATGATATATTATTGCTTAAATTACTCGATGATAAATTTGAGTCAGAATATTCAGTTAATTCTTTAGTTGATCTTCTGGTTCTAATTTTATCGTCTGAGTCACTTTCAAAGAAATGACTAACAATTTTTCTCCTTTTTGATCTTGAATTTAAATTTGATTGTTGCGATGATGATTGTTGTTCTCTAATCTTTAATACATTATATTTTTCTAAAAAGTCAAATTGGTTGGATTTATAGTTACTTAAATCTGACCACGGATTTAATTTCAAATCATAATTGTTAAAATTTTCAAGATTAAATGGCTTATTGTTTAAGAAGGATCTTATGGAAGATTTATCAATTTTATTTTCTTTTTTACTCTTGATGTTTTTGTTAGTGTTGTGGTTATTTTTGATATTATTCTCATTATTAATATCTGATTTGATTGGTGGGGTATCAACTCTTTGATAAGGTGACAAAGGAGGTGATAACATATCTAATTGAAAACTTGTTGATAATTTTGGCTTACCAAAATTTGGTGTGATAGGATTATACACTGACATCTTTACAATTTGTTGTTTAACCCGGAAAAAAAAAGGATAAATAAATAATTTTTATGTCAATAATTAACTTGATTATCAATTGAGTCGATATTTAAGGAAACCTGATGACAATTGGTGATTTACTATATTTTATAAATATCGTTCTTGATTTAGTCTTATTCAAAATGATAAGTTTTTGGCAATTTTTTGTAGAAAAAAATTTTATGTTTATAATCATCGGAAAAAGAAACAAAAAAAGAAATGGTGAAATTGTTATTAAAATGACTAATTTCTTCGGGGTCATTTTCTTTTTACACACCCTTTGCACAAAGATTTAGATGTGGGACTCTCTCCAAATAAAACTGAGACAATCATTGATGATGACATGGGCTACTCCTTACTGGTCGTCCCATACCATAGTGACCCTGGCAATCTCTTATCAGAGATCTTTTTTCATGTTAATGCGATGCCAGCGACATTTGCAGCAGCGATGTCTCAACGGTTTTTTTGTGTCGTTTCCGTTTTTGGGTTTAACTGGTTTTATTTTGCAATCTGCTGATGGCACACGACTGATGACTTCATGGCAGAATTAATGACTGGGGTCTGACAGGTTGAAATTGAAGTCGTAAACGGGTATTTGCATGGCAATTGGGGGTGGGTAACAGCAGGATATCGAATATGTGTCTGCGTGTTGGTACTGCTGCCGAAGATGCAATTGGCCCCAATTACCCTTCTCAACCATTGAGAGATCTCTGCAAAGATCTCACAAAGTATAGATCCACTGATGGTATTTCATGTCGTTGCACAAATTCCATTGTAAGTTATGAGGCGTATTTACTTTTAAAGACTCATTTCTTTGATCTATTTCTTTTCAGCTGTCGTTTTAAGCATCCTTCCCCATTGAAATAATATGGTACTGTTTTTTATCACTGGATGTCTCAATTGATTGTTTTTTCCTCTGGTAGTTTCTCATTAAACTTATTCAGATAGAAATTTACTTGAAGTTTATGTGGAATGCATTGTAAATCTTTATTATCTATTTATTATGAAAATCATAGTTGTTCATGAATATTGTAGTATATAATAAATTTGCTCTTGGGTTACTTTTTCTTTACACTATCTTTGAGTTATTGATTGGTTAGCTTATTTGCATAGTTCTATCTAGGTCTTAAAAACTACGCTCAAGATACTTCTCCGCTGGTGACGTTTTTTCTTTTATTTATTACACTATGTCCGTAATGTCCATTTCAAATGTGAAAATTAGCTTCTTAGCGCAGTTGAGTGTCTTAGTGCAGTCAGTTGAGTGTCTTAGTGCAGTCAGTTGAGTGTCTTAGTGCAGTTGAGTTTTTATTAGTCCAGAAATGCCATTAAACTTTTAACTCTGGTTAGATCGCATCAGTCCGTTGAATATTTGGACTTAGATAGTACCAGAACTGGAAGAAGATTTAGTGCCAGAGGTGGTGCAACTGCCGCACGAAATTTGGTGATACTTCGAAAAAAATCGCACTCCATCAACCTCATCACCAAAGATGATTAATTATCAGGGTAAATTAGTTCTAGGTCCTATGGTAAGAAGTGGTGAGTTGCCTACCAGATTATTGTCTTTGAAATATGGAGCTGATTTAGTTTGGGGACCCGAAATTGTTGATAAGAAAATGATCACATGTAAAAGAGTGGAAAATAAAAAATTAAATACGATTGAGTTTTTAGATCCAAATAATAAAATTATATTCAATACTTATAAACCCATTGAACAATCGAAATTAATCTTCCAAATGGGATCTGCTAATCCTGATATTGCTGTTGAAGCAGGTTTAAAGGTGATTAAAGATGTTGATGGTATAGATTTAAATTGTGGATGTCCCAAACCATTTTCAGTTCATGCAGGTATGGGAGCTGCTTTACTTTCAACTCCAAATTTACTTTGTGAAATATTGAAAAATCTAGTTAGTAAAGTTGGTGAACCAAATAATAAACCAATTAGTTGTAAAATTAGGTTGTTAAGTAATTTACAAGATACTTTAGAACTAGTTGAAAAAATTTGCCAAACTGGAATTAAAAATTTAACATTACATTGTAGAACTAGAGATATGAGGAATAGACAAGATCCGGCTCATGATTATATACCAGAAATTATGAAATTAACTAATAAATATGATATTGGATTTATAATCAATGGTAATTTAGGTAATTATATTGATTATCTTAATTTAAGGTCAAAATTTGGTAATCAAATTAGTGGGATGATTTGTGAAAGTGCAGAATCAAACCCTTCAATATTTCATCCAAATCCTTTACCATGGAATAAATTAATTTTAGAATTCTTAACAATTTGTTATAAATTTAATAATCATCCTGCTAATACAAAATACATTTTATTAAATCAAATTGGTACAAAGTCAAAATATTATCAAATGTTTGCAAAATTAAAAAATAATAAAGACATGCTAGAATTAGCTTATAATTTACAACACGATGTTGAAGAGAAATTTTATAATTATTTAAAATATAGACATTTACAAAAAGACGAAATGATCAACCTTGACGATTATAAAAAATTAATTAATGAATTTAAATTGCACAAAGATTTTGAAGTTGATGACGAATTAAAGACATTAACCGATTTTGATTTTAGTATATTTGATAAGAGTGATGATAATAAAGAAAATAAAAAAATAATACAAATAGAGGAAAATACAGAAATGAAAAAGAGAAAAATTGAAGAATTCAATTTACCTTCTAAAAAACCAACCTTATGATAATTTTAACATATATATATGGAAACTTTCTATACACAAGACATAATACATTATTGCAACAACCTCTTAATACCACACCAAGCACTTGCAGCTCCTGCCATTAAAGCAGTTGAATAAGCCATTGGTCTCAAACCTTTGGAACTTCTAAAAATTGCACCTGCTAAGGCACCAGAAACAACTGAATTAACATCGTCATGTTTACCTCTTAACCCATCAATAGTTGAATCAATTAAATTATAAGTCAATGCTAAAACCCCTGCTGAATTACCTAAAAATGGACCTCTCTTAGTTATATGATTTAAAACAGTATTTAATCTCAATCTCAGTGATGCATTTGCGGGCATATTTCTGAGACCTTCTTGAAACCCATAAGCTCCACCAGCTCCAAGTGCTAATAAATAAACTGCACCAGTACCATACGATAAATCATCAGACCAATTTCTTGAAGGAATTAAACCTTGAGCTCCTTCTACGGAAGTTAATTGTTCATCCTCAAGATCTAAATATTCAATACCTTTATCAAGACCTGCGAGAGGATGAAGTTTGGATGATTCCATCACCTGTGGATTTGATAAAAATGACGATACATCTTCAACTTGTTTAGGATCAAATCCTAAGTTATTATTATCTTTACTTTGAAACCAATTCATCTTGAGACTGAAAAATTTTTTTCATTTCGAGATTATATGTGCGCATAATTACCCGCAGGTATGTAGATCCTGTCAAATATCTTTTTTTGACTAGTATTTCTTTGAATATTCTTATCCTTGGTATTATCTCCTATTCGTAATATAGGTATATTATAGAGTTATTGTGTTGGATGAATTCCTTGTTTCTTTTCAAAATTTCCCTATCAGTTACAGATCACAAACACAAAACAGCATATTAAGCGTTTTAAAATGATTAATCCATATGAATTAAATAACGTATATAAAAAATATCGCCAAGAGTTAATAGATGATGCTACTGCTATATCCATGCTTGAAGCTTTAAGACATGCTATTGAAGGAACTCCACCCTCTGATGCAGGACTGCCAATTAAGTTTTTTACATTTCCATCGCTAACTGATCAAATTGATCAAATTGATTATGAATATATCATGAATTTTATATTATTTGAGGGAACTGACTATGAATATCAACAACCTAGTCGTTTGAGCAGATTTTTCATGAATTCGTTTCAATGGAGTATTTCTACTTTATCATTACCATTTCGTGTTTTTAATTTTTTCATGAATTTACCATATGTTGTGTTCAATTTTGACAACGTTAAAGATACTAAGCCAAAAGCAACAGCAAGTAAATCGGACTCCATAGCAATTTTAGGTCAACATTTTGTCCCAATTTTCACAAGTCTGTTCGATAGTCTGGAAATATGTAGTTTAATGAATCAATATTATACTAAGTATTCTAATGATTTTGAAGTTGAAATGGTAGGAATGTTACACTCCCTTTATTGCATTGACTATGAAAAACCAGATAAAGTTAATGAATATGAAACCGAATATTATTTTATAAGGGTGTTAAAAGCCATATGTAACTTTGTAGATCTGACAAGTAGTAAAAGGTTGAGCATTGGAACTAAGGATACTAACTCTGTTAAAGTTAAAGCTTTCATTGGGACTCACCCAAATAAAGAAGAAGCCCGTAGTATTACACCTGACTTAGTAATCTATGAAGGGGACCAGGCAAAAAGGGCCATAGTAGTTATCGAAATGAAGCAGCCCCCAATGTTTACAGAATTTAAGGTTCCCAAATTTCCTCAGATGATGTCCTCTTCATTGGAACGTTTTGTAGACAGGGATTCTGTTACCGAGGACGAAGATGAGAGATTTGTTGGGATGTTAAAACAGTTGCTTGTTTATATGATGGATTTAGAATGTCTGAGAGGAATTTTAAGTGATGGGTACACTGTTATCCTAGTTGAAATTGATACATCAATGTTAATTGAAGAACCAAGCAAAAATGAAATTAATGAAATTCCCCTTAAATTAACTGCATTTGATTGTAAAAGTAGAGAACCAAGTTATCTCCAAGGGATTCTTTACTTTTTGATGAAGGTAATTTTAGAGCCTTATAATTTAGATAAGAAATTACTCCAGTTCACGGTTAGTCTAAAATCTAGAGATGCACTCTATAAAGATGATAAAGCTGGAAAACAGGGTAAGAAACTAAATGCAGATAGGGAACCAGATGATCAACCGCCGAAGAAACTTCAAAAAGGCAACGATGGGGATCAATTACATGATGTTTGTGATTTTACATCGTTCTCGTCAGGCTCGTGGGGGTCTCTGACTGTACCATCTTCAGCGGGATCCAATGATCAAGATATGAGCAAACGCCAAATCTCCGATGATCAAGCTATTACCAATACCCCAATGCCCCCATTATTTATTTCATGGGAGGACGAACCTAAAGTGCTTCAAAATATTTTTGACTTCCTGTCTCATGCATTTAAGATTAAAGCAAAATTTGTCAAGAATTATATATTAGAAGATATTAACGATGAAGATGATGTAGTCGTCAAGATTCTTGATCCTAAGTTATCTGAGGGAGGTAGGAATGATAGACCACCAAGATGTGAAATCATTCGAAATGTCGATGAATGTTATAGACGTGAAAGGAAAGCTGCTCAACTTCTTACGAAAGGTAATGTGGATACTTTATATTTGAAACAAGTTTATGGAACTGCTATTTTTAATTATGGGTTCGGACCCTTAATTAAAGGAGAGTTCATTGTTTCAAGGTATTTGGAATCCGAAGTACTTCCAATCACCAAAGAATTATTTAATATGGCTAAGGAGCAATTAAGCATTATTCATGAAGCAGGCATAGTTCATGGTGATATTAGAGAAGCAAATATTTTGTTTGATAATGAGAATAATAAGGTGTATTTCATTGATTTTGGTAATGCTAGGGCATATGATGATTTTGATAGTGATAATAATTATAATGATGATAATGAAGATAATGATGATAGTGATGATAGTGATGATAGTAATGATAGTGATGATAGTGATGATAGTGATGATGGTGTCGATTTGAATGATTTTAATTATAAAAAGCATGATGATATTGTTGACTTACAGGGTATATTTAGTGATGTCATTTATTAAGTATTGCACTTGATTAAAGTAAGTTATGTAGGTGATTGCGTAGCAGGCGTCAAGTAGTTCTTATCTATCAGTTCTCTTATCTCTGATTTTCATGATCACCGCTTATCATGAAAATAATCAGATTACTTACTCTATCTTTATCCATCGTGATTAGCCGTTATCAAGATATGAGCAAGAAACCATTATTCTTTCATTTGAAGAAGTGCTTTAAATCTTATTGAATTCCAATATTTTACGAAGTAATAATGATTGGTATATGATTTGCGAAGATATTTGACTCAATTAATGTAAATTATTGTGTTTCGATATTTGGATTCTCAACGAGTTTATCATGAATAATTTAATTAATTTAAAAGTAGGTGAAACTGATGAATCTAAAGGTGAGTTAATTGTTAAGATTATCAATTTAAAGATAGAAAGTAAAATTATTTTAAATTGTGATATTTTTTCTTCGAGATCAGATCCACTATAGGTTCATCATCAGGAAGCAAATAACTAAAGAATTTGGACAAAAGAGAAGCTAAATCATACCCTGCAGACGAATGTTTTGGTAATACTAAAGGAACAAAATTAGAGAGAGAACTGATGCCGGTTTGTGGATGTCTCCATGAGTCCTGATCCCATTAATCAGCCACACTGATGAAAGTGGCTAGATCAAACTAATAGAAGTATTAGAAACGAATGAGGGAATATGAATATCTAATTAACTGTAATATTAATCCACTTGCTCTTTCCAAGATTTCTATTAGCCTTGTTGGGGTGCAATATATTCAACATCTATTCAACAGCTATTTCTTCTTTTAGCAAAGTATGACAATTTGCTAACTAGTTGTTAGCAGTTTGAACATTACTAAAGATAGCAAAATGAGTTGAAAGTAAAAAAAAAACAAATAGAAAAAAGTACCAAGATTTCATTTATTTAAAATTTCCTAAAGCAATCAGTTTTTGTGTTTTCAAAGATCAAGATCTACTTAAGCTTCATCATGAATTACAAAAGGTTTAGCATCATTAACATCCATCATTTCAGCGACCGGTCTATCGCCAACACCAGCATGAATATAGGGCATATTCTTGGCGATACCAACAACTTTCCAAGGTTGGTTAATTGGAGTTTTATTGAAAATTAAATCCATTTCTTCCAAACTTCTTCCCTTAGTTTCTGGATAGAAAATATAAAGAACGGGGACAATTAAGAAGTTAATACCTGCAAAAATTGCTATAGTTGTTAGTATACATCAAACTTATGATCTTAATCACTTGCTCTAGCTCTGCTTTTGATTTGCAAAATTTGGTTGCAAAAAATGAGCAGCAAAGATTATCATCAAAAAATTGAGAACTTCAAAACCTCAAAAGCCATTCAAAATCGGTAGACCATATCTACTAAAAAAATATCAAATTTTGAAAAAGCTTTGGATTGAAAAAGATAACTCATAAAAAGTATTACGTACCGTAAGTAAATGGCCCAATGGCATTAAAAAGGATTGGGGTAAGCATAACAATTGCTATAGCTGTTAGTATACATCATTTAAATCATTTAAATCATTTAAATCATTTCTGATCTTAGTCACTTGAAATGAACATCAAAAAATGAACATCAAAAGATGAGAATTTCAGAACAATACATACCAAAATTACTAATCCAATTACAAGCAGTTGAAATGGCAGCTGATGGAGCTCTGATTTCTAAAGAACTTAATTCAGCAGGTAATAACCACATTTCAGACAAGAACGCTAAAGCAAAGAAAGTATTAAACATGAAAAGGAATACAGCAGCAATAATTGGAGCCCCAGTACGTTTTCCACCATATCCATCATCCGAATAATAATTTGCAACACATAATACTGTCATTGAAATACACTGACCAGCGGCACCAACAAGTAATAATGGTCTTCTACCCCATTTTTCAATAAACCATAAAGGAACTAAACCAGCAAGAAAATATTCTGTACCATTACAAGCAGCTAAAATACGAGAATCCAAAGCATTTAAACCAATATATTGTTCAAAAATTGTACCAGCATAATAAGTAATAAGGTTAATACCACAAATTTGTTGAATAAGTTGAGCCCAACCACTAAGACATAATCTATGGAAATGACGTTTTGGACCTTGAGTGAATAAAATTTTCCAATTAAAAGTTTCACCAGCAGCACTATTTTCCATTTTAATAGCTTTATTAATTTCTTCAATTTCTTCATTAATGAAAGGATCATTAGCAGGAATATCACCTAAAGCACTAAAAACTTTTCTTGCGTCATGTTCTCTACCCTTTCTTAATAACCATCTTGGAGATTCTGGTAATTTTAAAATAAAAGGAATAATAAAAAGTGGGAAAATACATTGGAAAGCAATTGGGAATCTCCACGAAACTGATTGATGAGGGTGTAAATCTTTTGTAAAATAAAATGCAAAATCAATCCAATAAGAAATGGCAATACCACCAGCAATTAAAGCACCTTGGAAACAAATAATTTTACCTCTATCTTCAGGTTTTGAAATTTCTGATTGCCAAACTGGAACAGTTGAAGTAATATAACCGTTACCAACCCCGGTAATAACTCTAGCAATTGCTAAATGAGTGATATTATACGCACAACTTTGTAAAGCACCACCAAAGCAAATAATGATACAACCAGCAAAAACTAATTTTAATCTACCTAATCTATCACCTAACCAGATAGTACTTAAAGCGGAAGCCATACAACCTAATTCATAAACACCAATAACAGCCCCTTGAAGAGTTGAATTCAGACCATCAGCAACGGTATCAATTTCGGGGAAAGTTTCTCTAAAGTTTCTAAGCGTCAAAAGTGAACCCATTACACCTTGATCATAACCTAAAAAAACTTGTTAGTAAATCATTTAAAAAATAAAATGAAAAAAACGATAAAAACAAAACATACCAAAAAGTAAAAACCCAATTGAAGCCATTAACCCAACAGTATTATATAACTTTTTACCTCTTAAACCGATAAATGTATATGTTTCTTCATCATCAGAACCAGATTCTTGATGTGGATGGACAGGTGGGGGTGAAAGTTCAACTTCTTTAGTTGAAGGTTTATCTTCGAATAAATTATTACTATTGCTTTTCTCTGAATCACTGGACATAGTTAATAATGTTATAGTTTACATCGAAGGGAAATTGGTTTATTTATATAGTTTTGGTAAAATTTTGGTTCGTAATTTGCGCGTAGTAGCCTCTCTGTGCCCCATATTTTTCCCTGTCATCGGAATTTGATCAGTAAAAAATCTGCAAAAACTGGGTGCATTGTCTGCGTCAAGATTTTCCACTACATTTACTACTTGATTAACCTCTAATGCAACTACTTCGCAATGACCTCTTTGTCAAATTAATAAATAAATACATAAGTTATGTCCCGAAAATTTCGATGGTCGGAAATAATTTAACATATCTGGGGTAGCTAACATCCATAAGTCGATAATCTCCAACTTTTTTTCATAGCACTAAACACTTCACACAGGAAAAAGTCCACGTTAAAAATTGGTAGAGTAATTTTAATGCCCCTCCAAAAACTAAACTCGCTAACAGTTTAGAAAATTTGCACATACAGTAAATTGAGTCTAACAGTCCAAATATAGACTTTTAACCAGACGTTTAAATCTGTAATAAGTAGATTTAGTTTTCTCTTCTAATATCAAACCTGTAATAGTATGGCAGTCTAATTTCCACTTTTGATGGACTTTACCGGTTGCATCTTAGCTTGACGATACAGAGCATCTAGATCGAGCGCTAACAACTACTCATCAAGAGCACTTTTCGGAGGACTAAAAACAAATAATCGGGGGTTAAAATTGCTGAATGCGGAACTTTTTGGGGGAAAGTGGGGCGCGATAATAACGTTGCATCTATTCTTCACCTTCCCTATTGAGACGAGTTTAACGATTTTGAAATGATTGAGTAGAGGCACTACGTTGCAAGCTTCACTAACCCGTTCATTAGAGATTTATAATCAAATAGATATCAACTATTATAAAGTGGTTCAATGAATGATTACGATATAAAATATTAACCAGTCAGATTATTCGATTACTTTAAAATAACCACAACCAAGAGTATTTGAAGAATATGAAATTATAATTATCTCTTGAGTATTCATAGCCATCAAGTGTAACCGCTTATTAGTCATAAAGTTATATATACTAGATTTCAATAGAAATTGATGAGTTAACCCTCTTTTATGATATCGGTTAATTATTATTTGTTGGCATTAAATAATAAATTCTAGATTTTTTGTAGATGGTAGTCAACAATTTTTTCCTTGAAACCGCTAGAGTCGAATAATTTGAATAATTGGAAACTTTATCAAAAGTTTCTAGTACTTTAAAATTAGGATATTCTAAAGGATAAAGGTAGCCTATTGATGACGTCCAAAATCGTCTAAATGTTGTATTGGTTATCTCACAAACATCGTATTTTTCAAAATCATCCTATTATTCAAAATCATTCTATTATTTGTTGTAAAACCAATTAACTTTCAAAAGTCATAGAAATGAAATTAATAGTAGAGATTATCGTTCAGTGAGAGAGATTGGGTGTAACCTAGTCTTAATTCGAATTATAAACTATGATGATAATACAAGAGTACGCAATATGATGATAATACAAGATTAAGCACTATGATAATAATACAAGATTAAACACTATGATGATAATACAAGATTAAAAACTATGATCATAACAGTCAGTACCCACGCTCTAAGAAAGTAAATTATATGTACGTTGGCTTTCATTTGTGCTGATTCATTCATAGCTCATCTGGTTCGACATCTGTTGCAACACGGTTCCTTTCTTGAACCATTCCAGCGGTCAATTCCCCCATTTCAAAATTTCGAATTAATCATTATAAGCCGTTAAGTATCAAAAAGTAAAACAATGCTTAATCAGTTCATTATCAATACTTCAATTATAATTGTCAAATACGACATGTCGTATAATCGTTATGGTTACTTCTCATTATCAAAATTTAATAAATTGATAGATAATTAATTAAACGCTAATAATTTAAATATTTGTGATTTTTCAAGTGTCTTTTGTTAAGTATGTGATATGCTAAACTAATCAGGCAGCACCCTACAGTAGTTTAGAAACCACCAGAGGAAATGTCGCGCTCCAGGGTAAATTTGAAAAACAAACATGACATTCTACTATAAAACCTAACGATTAATCATTCTTGTTAAATGATCATAAGGAACTGGTTTATAAGGAGGGTTTTCTGATTTAACCACGTTAAAATAATTATCATAAACTTTTAAATCATATTTACCAATTGCTGAATTTAATAAATTGTCAGGTTGTTTGAAACAATCAGTGAAATCAATCGCTAAAGGTCTTACAGACAATAATTCCTTTGTGTATAATTTATTTAATTTTCTTTGGAAAAGTGGCTCAATTATTTCATATTCAACAAATGGGAAACTTTCTAAAATATAATAACAATAAATATTAATTAATGGAACTAATTCTTTAATTAATTGTTGTTTAAAATTTGAAAGTAAGTAATGATGACATTTTAATTTTGATAAATCTACTGGTGATTCTATCTTTGAAATTAAACTTTCAATTGATTTCAAAACATTATCAACATTAAATTCATTTAATTTATAATCAATGGGTTCTCTAGATTTTAAACTTTTAGCAACACTCAATGATAAAACAGTATTGTCACCTTCCCAAGTACATTGAACAACCCAATCATCATAAGCTCTACCGAACCCATTATACCCACTATATCCATGTCCCCCACATGCTTGTCTACATTGATCAATACATTCAGCTGCTAACCACGTACAAGTAGACTTCAATGATGCTGAATCCACAAATAAGGTTTTAGCCCGTTTAATAATATCATCTCCTTGATAAATACCCTTTAATTGTTGATCTAATTTTTGAGTACCAATTGCCATGGCATAAGTTATTGCTAACCATGGTAATAATCTTCTTTGATGTAATGGATAATCTAATAATGGGGTTTCTAATTCATTATTCCCTTGTTTAAATTGTCTTCTTACAGTTGCATATCTAATAGCAATAGTGACAAATCTTGCACAAATTCTATAACTATCAATTGCCATAAATACTCTTCCACCCAAAAGTGAAATATAACTCAATTGCTCTAATGGTGGTAATTTAACAATCCCTTTAGAGTCAACTTGACACCATTTTTGTAACATAAAATATCTTGGGATTTTAACATTTGAATATTGAATCCATCCATTATCAACACCATGTCTACCCATTTTTGAACCAATATCACCAATACTTACCCCAGGTAATAAATTATGATTCGCATCTCTTAATGGTACAACAAATATTTTAACCCCATAATCTTTATTTTTGACGATCAATCTTGCATAAACAACTGAGTGAGTAGCTGAATGAGCAGCACCACCAATCCACCACTTTGTTGCACCAATATGGGGGGTATCGATGATAAATTCATCATTTCCTTCATCAAAAGTAGCGGTAGTTTCCATACCAGCAACATTTGAACCATGACCCAATTCTGTCATGGCAAAACATCCATACACTTGTTTAATTTTACTAGCTTCTCTAATTTCACTCCAATAATTCACCTGATCATCAGTACCGTTACCTTTAATACAATTCAAAAATAATCCTAAATTAACACTAATTCTAATCCCTAAACTCATATCATAGACACTTACGATATTTAATCTCTTAAAAAAATCGTCATTACTCTCTAATTCTAAATATTTTGTTAACCTGTCAATTCTCTCGGCTGTCAATTCTCTAATTTCTTCTGTACTCATATCATACTCATTGAATCTTGAACTTAAAATTGCATCTCTCGATAAATCTTGATAAATCAGAAGAACATGTTTAGCATTCTTATCACCACCTTCTAAAATTGAGTGGATTTGATCAATGGGTAATTTATTACTTCTAATTGATTGCATTTTTCCTATTCCTTGATCAGTTAATCGTTGTGTCGACTTTTTGACTATTAAAAATAATGTTTCTGTCAATTTCTGCCTCAAGCATTTTTATGTGATGGATGTGGGGTGGAAGACTGTGATTTATTTGGGGTAAGAACTTTACCGACTACCCGTCAAATTTTTAAATCTGGTGTACCTCCTTAGTGATATTAGTAGTGGTGTGTTAACTATGGGTGTTGTTATCCGGTCTTATCTTAATGTGCAATTGCAGATGCATTTACATCGGTATTACGTCGGCAAGTACCATCTATAAGTACCATGGTGAGATGTGGAATGCGATGGATAAATGAGATCATGGAGAGTGAAAAATTCATGAGACATATAATAAATATACTGGAAACCTACTTACTTAAGATTTTTGCAACATCATCACCTCTTTCACCTCTTTGTCTTTCGTTCAAACTTGGTCTATTTAACATTGCTTCTAAAGCACCACTATATGGAGCTTTGGTGTTAAATGGATTATTTTGAGCTTTAACGACATTAAAATAGTTTTCATAAATATCACCGTTAAATTTACCAATTGGTGCATTTAATAACATATCAGGTTGTTGGAATGCGTCAGTATAATTAACAGTTAAAGGCCTAATATCTAACAATAATTTTGGAATTAATTTTTGGTTAACTTCTCCCATTAATTTTGGTGATAAAACGGAATAAGTTAAGAAATCTCCCGAAAATTTATCTAAAACAATTGATGTTGAATATAATTTTGCAATTAAAATTAAGTATGGTTTAATTTTGGCATCAGCTTCTGATAAACGTTGTAAGAAAACCTCTAATAAATAATGATGAGCTTTTAATTTTGAAATGGTGACCATTGAACTTGAGACAACTTCATAAACACCATTGTTTTCGTTGATGGTATCGAATGAATCTTTACATAATCTTAAAATTAAAACTTCGATGGATTTTAATACTTTGCTTAAGTCTTCGGTATCGGCAATACTTGATAAAACAGGCTTTTCATTTAAATATTCAATATTATTTAAGAAACTAATTGATCCTTTAGCCTTTTTACCTTTATTTACAATTTCTCCGACGGTTCTAATTAATGGTTTACCAACGCTCATTGCTAAAACATTATTATCACCTTCCCAGGTACATTGAACAACCCAATCATTATAAGCTTTACCAAATCCATTATAACCACTATAACCATGACCACCACATGCTTGTCTTGTTTGATCAATTAATTCAGCTGCTAACCAAGTAGCTGTGGATTTTAATGATGCGGAATCAATAAATAATGATTTCATTTCATTAATTGATTTACCGATTTGTTGCATATCATTCTTATTAACTGCAACATCCAAAGTGTCTAAAACATTATCCATGGTAGTTTCTAATTTAAAAGCACCACTTGAAATCAAATAAGTTAAAGCTAAATATGGTAATAACCTTCTTTGATGTAATGGATAATCTAATAATTGAGTTTCTAATTCATTCCCACCTTGTTTAAATTGTCTTCTACCAATAGCATATCTTAATGCGATTGTGGAAAATCTTGCACCAATTCTGTAAGAGTCTAACACCATTGAAACTCTACCACCAATCAATGCACTATAACTTAATTGTTCTAACGGTGGTAATGTAACGTCACCTTCAGCAGTAACTTTGGCGAATTTTTGCAACATAAAAAATCTTGGAACTCTAACATTTGAATATTGAATCCAACCATTATCAATACCATCTCTACCCATTTTAGCACCAATATCACCAACAGTAACACCAGGCATTAAGTTATGGTTAGAATCCCTTAATGGCACAATAAAGGTTTTAACACCATAATCTTGACCGTCAACGATTAATCTTGCATAACAAGCGGAATGAGTTGCTGAATGAGCAGCACCTCCAATCCACCATTTTGTTGCACCAATATGAGGGGTATTAATAATGAATTCATCGCGTTCTTTATCAAAAGTAGCTGTAGTTTCTAACCCTGCAACATTTGAACCATGGCATAACTCGGTCATGGCAAAACAACCATAAATTCCTTTCAAGTTTTTAGTTTCTTTAGTGATTGACCAAAACTTTAATTGCTCAGGTGTACCATTACCTCTAACACAACTTAAGAATAACCCTAAATTGATACCAATTCTTGTGTTTAATTGAGGATCAAAAACTGAAATTAAACTTGCCCTTCTATTGTATTCTAAAGGAGAATCAACTTCTAAGTATTTTGATATTCTTTCAATCTTTAAAGCAGTCAATTCTCTTTGTTGATCTTTAGACAAATCATAATAATTTGGATTGGACGATAAAATTGGATCTCTTTCCATTTGTTGTAACAATTTTTTATTTAATTCACTAGTTTCCTTTGAACCTTCCAAAAAATAATTCATTAAAACTGGATCAAACTTTTCATTTAATCTTTCCGATTGGATTGAATCCTTTGGATTTGGTCCATTTGATGAGTCAACAGTGTTTGATACCTTATACATCTTGTTATTCTGTTTTGTTGTAATTGATTACAAATTTTTACCGCGAGGATTGTGAGGATTCTTTATACTGTGAACATGAACTCCCCACAAAATGAGAATACCGAGGAAGATTTGATTAAAGTGATCAGATCTTTTGAAATCTGGGGATCATTGGAAGTTGAAGTTCGGGTGGCAGAGGCATTGGTGATAACAATAATAGTCTTTGTTAGGGTAATACTTCGTTGCGTCTCGTGTATTGATAGCAATCCGACTTGGTTATCAACACACATACGTTGAGCACGTTAATCAAGCACATACTATGAGAAATTATCACTTCATCGGTCCAACTTTACTGCCGAGCTTTAGTGACAGCTCTCGCTAATTTTACTACCACTGGTACTAAATTTACGGTAACTGCGGTATGTCTTAGATTATAATAGTAGTATGTCTTAGATTATAATATTAGTACCATACTGTACCTCAAAAGCTCGAACCAGTAACCTTATTTTTGACGTTATCCTATGAAACGATTAAAATCGAATGATTTTTGTTGATTTCGATTCACTAGATTTTTATTTTAAAGCAAGAGGGTGAAATGACCTGATTTTTTGCTTAGTTTGATGTCTCTTGAATCATCCTCATATCCAGATTAGAGTATTAGAAGTTAATGACCACTAGTAATCTGGCATACCAGCGAAAGTATTTGAATAATATTTACATTGACTATTTACATTATAATTGAGGAACTAACATATCCATCAATTCAGATTGAATAAAAGCAACACCTGCAACAAATAATGTCAAGTTAACACCAACAGTGTAAATTGGTAATTTTCTTAATCCGTCTAAGTAAGATTCTTGTTGTTCGGCCATTTCTTCTGCTATTATTAGATTACGGAAACTCTTTTGATGTACTCTTTTGATGAAGTCTTTTGATGTACTCTTCTATGGTCTGTCGAGAAAGAAAAAAATTTTTTGTGCGAAAACTTCTACATTAAAACACAAAAGGATGGAATATTCAATTGCTGGGAGACAATTAAAGTTAAACGAAGCAAATGATGCTGAATTTATTACAAAAGATTTAGATGGTAAAAAAGTCAAAAGCTTTGATTTTTCTGGTAATACTATTGGGATCGAGTCGTCCAAGAAAATTAGTGAAATATTGCTTGAATCAAAAGATACGTTGGTAGAAATTAATTTATCAGATATCTTTACCGGTAGATTAAATACTGAAGTTCCTATTTGCTTATCACATTTATTACCTGCGTTATTACAATGTCCAAATTTAAAAACCATCAATTTAAGTGATAATGCTTTAGGTTTACAAACGATTGAACCCATTGAGGATTACTTAAGTAGAGCCTATACTTTAGAAAATTTAATATTATCAAACAACGGTATGGGACCCTTTTCTGGTGAAAGAATTGGTAAATCATTGTACAAATTATCAAAATTAAAACGTTCCAAAAATTTACCAAGTTTAAAGAAATTTATTTGTGGTAGAAATAGATTAGAAAATGGATCGATGAAATATTTAACGTTAGGATTGATTAACCATACAGATTTACAAGAATTAAGATTATATCAAAATGGTATTAGACCAACGGGTATTTCTATATTGATTAATGGTTTAAAAAACAATAATAATTTGAAAATTTTAGATTTACAAGATAATACTTTAACCTATTTAGGATCAATTGCAATTTTTAAAAACTTACACAATTGGGAATTAAATGAATTAAATTTAAACGATTGCTTATTAAAATCTAAAGGTTTTGATAAAATTTTAGAAAAATTGCCTGAACAAAAGAATTTAGATATTTTAAAATTACAATATAATGAATTAAATAAAGAAGTTTTAAATAAATTATTTAAAATTGTTGAAAAATTAGATTTAGAAAGTTTAGAAATTAATGGTAACAAATTAGATGAAGAAGATGAATTGATTGAAAAATTTCAAGATTTATTAAGTGACAAGGTTGATGAATTAGATGAAATGGAAGGTGAAGACGATGAAGATGAAGATGAAGATGACGAAGACGACGAAGTTGAAGAAATTATAGATTTTAATGCATTAGCTAAAGAATTAGACGGCACGGAAGAAGAAAAAGATGAAAATGTTGATAAGATTGCTGAGCAATTAGATGAAACTCATATTTAGATTGCTTATGTAGTTAAATATACTTAATTCTTACCCTTTACTCTTGAGTAATCACTTTTAATCAATTTGGCTTTTTTTAAAAGCTTTTTTTGGTATTTTTCACTCTACTTGTGAATTCCAGAGATTTTTTTTTTTGCAACATTTGCTGAAAAATAAAAATTTCAAACTTTTTTAAAAAAGTCCTAAAAACCATGAAAAAATATGCTCTTCATTACTAGATTCTTTCTCTATAGAAATTTATCGGTATTTTTACATTCCATAAAAAAAAGTACTATAACTGAATGAATTGAAAAATCTCAAAATCTCAAAATCTCATCGCATCATGTCAGTAGTTGGTTCATTAATATTTTGTACAGATTGTGGTAATTTATTAGATCAAATAAGTTCTAAGAAAACCGTAGACTGTAAGATTTGTAGCAAATCTTATAATGCATCAAATTTTGAAAATTTAAAAGTTATAACCACATCAAATGAAGATGCTTTCCCATCAATTTTAAAAATGAATAGATCATCGGTGAAGACTTCAATAAAGAAAGATGAATTAGACGAAGGGGCAACTATTAAAGAAAAATGTCCAAAATGTGGTAACGATGAAATGCAATATCATACTTTACAATTAAGAAGTGCTGATGAAGGGGCAACAGTATTTTATACTTGTACAAATTGTGGTTATAGATTTAGAACAAATAATTAAACAAAAGAAATTAAGTCATGTAGATTAGAAACTATTGTAAATATACATATATTTATACACCGTCCATATTTTGGTTATAGAAAAACAAAGAGACTACACTTCAGTCATATCTAACGCAACAATAGCTGATTCTCTAACAACTTGTTCCTTATCATTCAAAAATGATTGTAAAACTGGGAATACTTCATCAGTACCAATTGATCCCAAAGCTTCAGCAGCTTCATGTCTAACCATTCCAGCTTCCCTTTCGTCTTTTAATACTTCAATCAACGACGGTACGGTAACAGGATTACAAATTTGTCCGAAAACGTAAGCAATTTCATGTTTGAATAATGCTGACGAATCTTTAAAACCGGTTGCTAATGCTAAACAAGCTTCATCATTACCAATATCCCTTAATCTAAACATTGCTCTATACCTTTCAAAAAGGGATTCGTCTTGATCATTTAAAATATCTTGTAATTTTGAAATCTTTGATTCGTGATTCGTTGGCATTGGCGGAGCAGGATCAATTGATGTGTATAAAGATTTTTCTAAAATTTCATTTTTAGCATTTTCTGATTTTTCCCATTGTATTCTTGCAATAGCTAATTCACAAGTTTGTCTAATTTCAATAGATGGATCATTTTCAAAATAATCAGTTAATAACTTAATAGAATCAACATCACCAATTGCTCCTAATGCTTCAGCAGCTTCGTGTCTGACCATAATTTGTTGATTATTATCAGCTAATACGTTTCTTAAATGTGGTGCAGCATAAAGGTTTTTAGTTTGTCCTAAAACGTAAGCAACCTCATGTTTTAATAATTCTGAAGAATCTTTAAAACATTCTGCAATGTAAAGAATCGCTTTTTCGACTTCATTTTTATTCTCACTTTCACTCCCCACGTTCTTTAAGTTGAATAATGCTCTGAACCTATTAGCGAGGTTTTCTTCACCCGATTTATTAGATAAAATATCTCTTAATTCTTCTAAACTACAATTATCAATATCAACTTCTGACATATCTTGAAATACTAATGTTTTAAAATTTTCAATTTTTTAAAAGTTCGCAAACTGAGATGAGATTTAGTGGAGTGATGAGGTTATGAAAGAGTACTATCAGGAGAAGGTTAAATATTAATCAAGACCTTAAGGGAGACTTAAAAAGGAAGATCATTTAAAGAGCGTTAAATACCTTTTTTTCCCATGAGAATCCCTCTATTATTGAACGAAAAAATTACAACTTCTTTATTTCAGCAGCTAAAAGAACCATAATAATACTGTAAGAAACTCTGCACCAGTATCTATCTATCTAGCTAATTTATAAATAAACTCTTTATACAAAATCCACGTACAATCAAACTTATCAATTACTATTACAAATGTATGAAAAATTTTCAACGCGAATCGATAAAATTCAACCTAAGGACCAGTAAAGAAAGAATTAAAAATCATGGCAGCTCCACAACAAATGCCAGATTTATCTAATGCCATTGTGGCACAAGATGAAATGGGTAGACCATTTATCATCGTTAGGGACCAAGGGCAAAAACAAAGAAAGCACGGTGTAGAAGCAACTAAATCACATATTTTAGCGGCAAGAGCAGTTGCATCCATTGTAAAAACATCATTAGGACCAAGAGGTTTAGATAAAATTTTAGTTAGTCAAGATGGTGAAATTACAATTACCAATGATGGGGCAACAATCTTATCACAAATGGATTTAGATAATGAAATTGCTAAATTATTAGTTGAATTATCAAAATCTCAAGATGATGAAATTGGTGATGGTACAACTGGGGTTGTTGTTTTAGCAAGTGCTTTATTGGATCAAGCATTAGAATTAATTGAAAAGGGTATCCATCCCATTAAAATTGCTAACGGATTTGACGAAGCCTGTAAAATTGCGGTTGCAGAATTAGATAAAATTGCTGATGAAATTAATATTAATAATGAATCCAATGATTCAAATTTATTAAAAGCTGCCAAGACTTCGTTGGGTTCTAAAGTGGTTAGTAAAAGTCATGATCAATTTGCTAAAATGGCAGTCGAATCAGTTTTAGCGGTTGCAGATTTTGAAAGAAAAGACGTTGATTTTGAATTGATTAAAATGGAAAAAAAAGTCGGTGGATCAATTGAAGATTCAAAATTAATTAAAGGGGTATTATTAGATAAAGAATTCTCACATCCTCAAATGCCAAAAGAAATCAAAGATTGTAAAATTGCTATATTAACTTGTCCATTTGAACCTCCAAAGCCAAAAACTAAACATAAATTAAACATTTCCACTGTTGAAGAATTTCAAGTTTTACAAGAATATGAACAAAAGAAATTCCAAGAAATGATTGATTATGTTAAAAACTCAGGAGCAAATACTGTTGCTTGTCAATGGGGGTTTGATGACGAAGCAAACCATTTATTATTAGCTAATGGATTAAATGCCATTAGATGGATTGGAGGCTCAGAATTAGAATTATTAGCTATTGCTACCAATGGCCGTATAGTTCCAAGATTTGAAGACTTAAACGCTGAAAAATTAGGTTATGCTGGTACCATTAAAGAGTTAGAGTTTGGTACTACCAGAGATAGAATGTTAATTATTGAAGATTGTTCAAATACCAAAGCTGTTACATGTTTTATTAGAGGTTCAAATGAAATGATTTGTGCCGAAGGTATTAGAGCCTTACATGATTCAATTTGTGTTGTTAGAAATTTAATTAAAGATAATAGAATTGTTTACGGTGGTGGAGCAGCTGAATTATCATGTTCAATTGCTGTAAGTAATGAAGCAAATCAAAGGAAAGGTATTGATCAATATGCCTTTAGAGCCTTTTCAACAGCTTTAGATGTCATTCCAACCACATTAGCAGAAAATTCAGGGTTAGATCCAATTGAAACCTTATCAAATTTAAAATCTAAACAAGTTTTAGAAAACTCATCACAGTTAGGAGTTGATTGTTTAAATAAAGGTACTAATGATATGAAAGAATTATTTATTATTGATCCATTGATTGGCAAGAAACAACAATTATTATTAGCTACTCAATTATCAAGAATGATTCTTAAAATTAATGATGTTATTATTAGTGGTAAAGATGAATATTAAGTACTGTATATAAATGGATTTTTTTCCTCATTCAATCACTCACCAAATGTTTCATTTTTGTTCGCACTGTCTCCAAGTGTCTCACCCTTTTCGAATTTCTTCCAGATACTCTCCTATTAAACTCAGAACAATCTGATATCAATTGAGTAGGTTATAAAGTTACATCAATTGCAACTTTTCAAAGTTTTATACGTAGGAGGAATATTAAAATAGGAAACGATGTCTAGTATGGGGACGCCAGCTGTTGTCATGGACAATGGGACTGGGTTAACTAAATTGGGATTTGCAGGCAATGATTCACCATCATTTGTTTTCCCAACAGCAATTGCAACATCTACTATTGCTGGTAAAACATCAAAACAATCAGCGGCTAAGTCGTCATTTTTAGCATCAAAAAGAGGATTGGAGGATTTAGATTTTTTTATAGGTGATGAAGCTATTAATGCTTCAAATGGTGCAAATTACAGTTTATCATATCCGATTAAACACGGACAAGTTGAAAATTGGGATCATATGGAAAGATTCTGGGAAAATAGTATTTTTAAATATTTAAGATGTGAACCGGAAGATCATTATTTTTTATTAACTGAACCTCCATTAAACCCTCCCGAAAATAGAGAAAATACTGCTGAAATTATGTTTGAATCATTTAATTGTGCTGGTTTATATATTGCTGTTCAAGCAGTTTTAGCATTGGCTGCGTCTTGGACTTCTTCAAAAGTTAAGGATAGATCACTAACTGGTACTGTTATTGATTCAGGTGATGGGGTAACCCATGTTATTCCTGTTGCTGAAGGTTATGTTATCGGTACAGCTATTAAAAATATACCATTAGCCGGTAGAGACATAACTTTATTTATTCAATCTATATTAAGAGATAGAGGTGAAAGTGATACATCATTACAAACCGCTGAAAAAATTAAACAACAGTTTTGTTATGTTTGTCCCGATATAGTTAAAGAATTTAGTAAATTTGATCAATATCCTCAAGAAAAATTTGCTCAGTATATGGTTGAATACACTGATAAAAATAAATCAAATACTGTTGATGTTGGTTACGAAAGATTTTTAGCCCCTGAAATTTTCTTCAATCCAGAAATTTGTTCGTCAGATTATTTGACTCCTTTACCAACTGTGGTTGATCAAGTAATTCAAGCTTCTCCAATTGATGTTCGTAAGAAATTATATAAAAATATTGTTTTGTCAGGTGGTTCAACAATGTTTAAAGATTTTGGTAGAAGATTACAAAGAGATTTAAAAACGTTGGCTAATGAAAGGATTGAATTAAGTGAAAGATTAAGTGGAGTTAAAAGTACCGGAGTTGATGTGCAAGTTATTTCTCATAAAAGACAACGAAATGCTGTTTGGTTTGGTGGTTCATTATTAGCTCAAACGTCAGAATTTAAAAGTTATTGTTATACTAAACAAGATTATGACGAATATGGCCCAAGTATCGTTAGAAATTTTTCATTATTTTCTGTGCCATAAATCAACCGAGTTTCTTCCCCTACCCACATTGTAAGAACTCTATTATAGAATATATAGGTTAAAAACATTTGAATGAATATCTAAAGTATGAACAGAAAAAATGTCTCAAGTACTCTATTTTCCAGATGTCGCGAATTTGTGCCGTCATTCTCAACATCTTCATTGAAAGTTTGTAACAATCAAATAAAATAGAACGATAAGAAATATTATCATGTCATTAACTCAACCTCAGATAGTGGATGGGGTTGAATTAAACCAGATATTCAATGGGTTAAGGTCAAATAGTGATGAAGAAAGAAATCGGTACGTTATTGAATTAAGAAATCATTTAGAATCTGTAGCCAGAGATTTATCAGTTGAACAATTTAATAGATATATTAACGATATAAATAAAACAATTTTTGAACTTTTACACTCAGATAATTCAGCTAAGTTTGGTGGTATAGCAGCAATTGATGCATTAATTGATTTTAATTCAGGAATCGGAGAAGAAAGTGCCACCAAAACTGCAAGATTCTCAAATTATCTTTATCCTTTAACATTATCCAATGATTTAACTATAATGAAAAGAGCTACAAAAACTTTAGGTAAATTAGCAATACCAGGTGGTACATTAACAGGAGATTTTGTTGAATATGAAGCTAAAAAAGCTATCGAGTGGTTACAAAATGAGAATAAACAGCATGATCACAGAAGACATACTGCTATATTAATGTTAAATTCATTAGCGGATAATTCCCCCAATTTATTACATAATTTTGTTAATCAAGTATTAGAACAATTATGGACTCAATTAACTGATCCTAAATTAGTTTTAAGGATTGATGCTGCTGTTACATTACAAAAATGTATGGAAATTATTTATAATAGAGATGTTAATGCAAGAAAGTTTTGGATTAAAAGTTTTATAGATCTGGCATCTAAAGTTTTAAACAATACCGAAGATGATTTACCAAACAATGATGATCAATCTCATATATCGTCAAGTTTTGAATTAGTACATGGTTCATTATTAGTTTATAGAGAATTATTACATTATTATAGTGATAGTTATATAATTTCCAAATTTGACATAATGTATGAAAATACAATGTTATATAAAAATCATAAAAAATCAGTTATAAGACAAGAATTAACTAATATTTTCCCATTAATTTGTAGAGTTAAACCTGATTTCTTTGTTGAGAAATATTTACATAAAACGTTATATTATTATTTATCACAATTAAAAAAATATAAAAATCAGTATAATGATGTTGTTGCAGCTGATAAAAGTTATATATTTCAAAGTATAGGCTTAATAGCTTTAGAAGTTGGTAATCAAATGGCCACATATCTTGATGCAATCTTAGATAATATAAGAGAAGGTTTATCATATCCAACAAATTCAAGTGTTCAATCAATTTTATCCAATGCGGTATCAAGTACTTCAGAAAATCCATTTTTAAATGGTAATTCAAATAATTTAAATCCTAATGGTTTATCGTTACAAACTAGTGTTTCAATGTCATCAAAATATAGATCAAGTAGGAAAAGTACCGAACCGGCAATTTTTGATTGTATTGGTAAATTATCAATCTCTGTTGGTCCGGCATTAACTAAACACTTACAAAGAGATATTTTAGATATGATGTTTAGTAATTGTTCACTTTCTAAACATATGCAAGATGTTTTACAAACTTTAATAACTAATATACCAGTTTTATCAAATGTTATTAATGCCAAATTATTAAATTTACTAAGTCTAGTTCTTTCTGGTGTAATATTTCAGCCTCCTGGCTCTCCTTATGGTACAGTTAAAATGAATGAAACTTTAGCAAAAGATTATAGGTTAATTATGATTTCAAGAGATACTGGATTAAGCATTAATAGTATTTTAAATAATCAAGAATTATATGATCAACAAGAAAGTATTATATTAGTTCAAGCTTTAGAAATGTTGGTATTTTTCCAATTTGAAGGTTATCAATTAAATGAATTTGTTAGATATTGTACAATAAGCTATTTAGAACATTCAAACGCAAAAGTAAGACAAACTGCTGTTGTTGCATCATGTGAAATTTTCATTCAGGATCCAATTTGTGAACAAGTTAGTGTTAATGCGTTAAATGCAATTAACGAAATTTTGGATAAATTGTTATCAATTGCAATTACTGATCCAAATCCTGAAATTAGATTAGAAGGGTTAACAAGTCTTTCAAAAAGTAAGTGTTTCGATCCTCAATTATCTCAAGCTAATAACTTGAAATTATTATTCATTGCATTAAATGATGAAGTTTTCGCTATAAGGAAGGTCGCAATTACTCTATTAGGTAGATTATCATCAATAAATCCTGCTTATATTGTTCCATCATTAAGAAAAACGTTAATTCAATTATTATCAAGATTAGATTATTCAACTGCAAGTAGAAAGAAAGAAGAAAGTGCAACGTTGTTATCTTTATTAATTGCTAATTCTAAAGATTTAACCAAACCTTACGTTAAACCAATAGTGGAGGCTCTTTTACCTAAAGCAAAAGATCAAAGGTCTTCAGTTGCTGCAAGTGCAATCAAATGTTTAGGTGAATTAGCAATGGTTGGCGGTGAAGATTTAAAACCTTTTATACCTGAATTAATGCCTTTAATTATTGATACTTTCCAGGACCAAAGTTCTTCATACAAAAGAGATGCTGCTTTGAAGACTTTAGGTCAATTAGCAAGTTCATCAGGTTATGTTATTCAACCACTTTTAGATTACCCTCAATTACTAGGCATGTTGGTTAATATTTTAAAACTGGAAGCTTCACCAACTATTAGAAGAGAAACTGTTAGATTGTTAGGTATATTAGGTGCATTAGATCCATATAAACATCGTGAAGTTGAACAAAATTCTAAAAGTATACCATCAGAACAAAACGCACCTCCAATTGATGTTGCTTTATTAATGCAAGGTATGTCTCCATCCAATGATGAATATTATCCAACTGTTGCAATAACTAATTTAATGAAAATATTAAAAGATCCATCATTAAAGATACATCATAGTAAGGTAATTCAAGCAATTATGTATATTTTTCAAACATTAGGACTTAGATGTGTTTCATTTTTACCACAAATTATTCCTGGTATTATTAATGTTATGGATTCTTGTGAACCAGCAATGAAAAAATTTTATTTCCAACAACTAGGTGCGTTAATTTTAATTGTTAAACAGCATATTAGACCATTTTTACTGGAAATTTTTGGAGTTATTAAAAATTTTTTCCATATTAATGATGAAAATAATATCGCTGTCATTATAATAAACTTGATTGAATCAATTTCAAGAGCCTTAGATGGTGAATTTAAACAATATGTACCTGAAGTTTTAACGTTACTTTTAAATGTGTTTGAACAAGATAAATCAACTAAACGTGAAACAACTTTACACGTTTTAAAATGTTTTGTTATATTTGGTAGTAATATTGAAGATTATGTTCATATAATTATACCTAGTATTGTTAAAATGTTTGAGACTGGTCCTTTGTTATTAAGGAAAGCAGCTGTTGAAACAATTGGTAGATTGTCAAAGAATGTTTTACTTAATGATATGGCTTCAAGAATAGTTCATCCGTTAATTAGAGTTCTAAGACAAGATGGCGAAGAATTGAAAGTTGTAATCATAAATACGATGTCATATTTACTTCTTCAATTAGGAAGTGAATTTATAGTTTTTATCCCATCCATTAAAAAGGTTCTACATGAAAAGAAAATTAGTGGAGGTACATTCGATCAATTAGTTAATAAGCTAATGAATGGTGAACCATTACCTGCGAATTTAAATATTTATAAAGATTATGAAGTACAATTTGATCTTCCAAATAGTGATATTCTGTTGAAGAAATTAGCATTTAATCAAGCAGCATTAAAATCAATTTGGGACCCAAGTCAACATAGAACAAGAGAAGATTGGCTGGATTGGATTGCTAAATTAAGTAAAGAATTATTAAGACATAGTCCATCTCATGCTATAAGAGCTTGTGCACCGTTAGCTACTGATTATTATCCGTTAGCCAAAGATTTATTTAATGCTAGTTTTGCAAGTTGCTGGAATGAATTATATTCTCAAAATCAAGAAGAATTAGTTGAATCTTTATGTATTGCATTATCTTCACCAAATAATCCCCCAGAAATTCATCAAATTTTATTAAATTTAGCTGAATTTATGGAACATGATGATAAAAATTTACCAATTGCTATTACAACGTTAGGTCAATATGCTCAAAGATGTCATGCATATGCTAAATCCTTACATTATAAAGAGTTAGAATTTTATGAAGAACCAACTACTCCAACTATTGAATCATTAATTACTATTAATAACCAATTGCAACAATCTGATGCTGCTGTTGGTATATTAAAACATGCTCAATTACATCATGATTTACAATTAAAAGAAACTTGGTTCGAAAAATTACAGAGATGGGATGATGCATTAAATGCTTATAACGATCGTGAAAAGAATGAGCCTGATAATATGGAAATTACAATGGGTAAAATGAGATGTCTTCATGCATTAGGTGAATGGGAACAATTATCTGAATTAGCTCAAAGTAAATGGAATACTTCATCAAGTGAAATTAGGAGAGGTATTTCACCATTAGCTGCAGCTGCTGCATGGGGGTTAGGTCAATGGGATAGAATGGATGATTATATTAAAGTAATGAAACTGGAATCTCCTGATAGAGCTTTTTTTAATGCTATTTTAAGTTTACATAGAAATAATTTTGAAGATGCATCAAATCATATTTTAAAAGCCAGAGATTTATTAGTTACTGAAATTACTGCATTAGTAAGTGAAAGTTATAACAGAGCTTATGGCGTAGTGGTTAGGGTTCAAATGTTGGCAGAATTAGAAGAAATTATTAAATATAAATGTCTTCCGCAAGGATCAGATAAAAGGGCAGTTATGAGGAAAACCTGGAATACAAGATTATTAGGATGCCAAAGAAATGTTGATATTTGGCAAAGAATGTTAAAAGTTAGAGCATTAGTTATTAGACCAAAACAAGATATGGAAATGTGGATTAAATTTGCTAATTTATGTAGAAAATCTGGTAGACTTAATTTAGCTGAAAAATCATTAAATTCATTATTAGAAGAAGGATCACCCGAGAATCCATCTAGAGCACCACCACAAGTTGTTTATGCTCAATTAAAATATATGTGGGCAAAAGGTCAACAAAGAGAAGCCTTACGTCATTTGGTTGATTTTACCACCAGAATGTCACAAGATTTGGGCCTTAATCCTAATGATCTTATTACCCAACCATTACCATCTGAAGGTCCAGGTATACCAAAACATGTTGAGGATTATACTAAATTATTAGCTAGATGTTTCTTAAAGCAAGGTGAATGGCAAATTGCATTAAATAATAATTGGAAATCTGAAACTTCTGAAATTATTTTGGGTGCTTATTTATTAGCTACTCATTTTGATGATAGATGGTATAAAGCATGGCACAATTGGGCTTTAGCTAATTTTGAAGTGATTTCTTCATTTACTACTCAAAATAATGTTAATCATTCTGATCAAATTGAAGAGTTTAAACCTGATCAACCCGAAAAGGGAACCTCAGTCAACAATGAAAATGGCACTGGTGGTCAGAGCAGTGAAGCTAATAGCAGTGAAATTAAAGAAGACCATAATATTAGGACGACTAATTCAATTACAATGGAAGCTGTTCAACGTCATGTTGTCCCATCCATTAAAGGTTTTTTCCATTCTATTGCACTTTCAAATTCTAATTCATTACAAGATACTTTAAGATTATTAACTTTATGGTTTAATTTTGGTGGTATACCTGAAGCTGCACAAGCTATGACCGAAGGTTTTAATATGATTAAAATTGACAATTGGTTAGAAGTGATTCCTCAATTAATTTCAAGAATTCATCAACCAAATCAAGTAGTTAGTAGGTCACTTTTTGGGTTATTGAGTGATTTAGGTAAAGCTCATCCTCAAGCTTTAGTTTATCCATTAGCAGTTGCTGTTACTTCAGAATCAATAAGCAGAAAGAAAGCTGCATTATCAATCATTGATAAAATGAGAATTCATTCAGCTACATTAGTTGAACAATCTGAATTAGTTAGTTCGGAGCTTATTCGTATTGCTGTATTATGGCATGAACAATGGTATGAAGGATTAGAAGATGCTTCAAGATTATTTTTTGGTGAACATAATACTGAAAAAATGTTTGAAGTTTTAGAACCATTACATATAATGTTACAAAAAGGACCAGAAACTATGAGAGAATCATCATTTGCTAACGCTTTTGGTAGAGAATTAGCTGATGCTTATGAATGGGTATTAAATTTCCGTCGTACTAAAGATATTACTAATTTGAATCAAGCATGGGATATATATTATAATGTTTTCCGTCGTATAACTAGACAATTACCACAACTATCTAGTTTAGAATTACAATATGTTTCGCCAAAGTTGGAAGTATCACAAGATTTGGAATTAGCTGTACCTGGTACTTCCGAGGCTGGTAAACCTGTTGTTAAAATTGCTAAATTTGATCCAACAATTTCAGTTATTTCTTCCAAACAAAGACCAAGAAAATTATTAATTCGTGGTAGCGATGGTAAAGAATATTTCTTTTTATTAAAAGGTCATGAAGATATCAGACAAGATAATCTTGTTATGCAATTATTTGGTTTAGTTAATACTTTATTAGTTAATGATCCCGAATGTTTCAAGAGACATTTAGATATCCAAAGATATTCAGCTATACCATTATCACCAAAAGTTGGTTTACTAGGTTGGGTACCAAATAGTGATACTTTCCATGTATTAATTAGAGAATATCGTGAATCAAGAAAAATATTATTAAATATTGAACATAGAATTATGTTGCAAATGGCACCAGATTATGATAGTTTGACATTATTACAAAAAGTTGAAGTATTTACTGGGGCATTAGATAATACTAGAGGTCAAGATTTATATAAAGTGCTTTGGCTCAAATCAAAGTCTTCAGAAGCTTGGTTAGATCGTCGTACAACTTATACAAGATCATTAGCTGTTATGTCAATGGTTGGTTATATTCTTGGATTAGGTGATCGTCATCCTTCTAATTTAATGTTAAATAGAAATACTGGTAAAGTAGTACATATTGATTTTGGTGATTGTTTTGAAGCTGCAATTTTAAGAGAGAAATATCCTGAAAAAGTACCATTTAGATTAACAAGAATGTTAAATTATGCTATGGAAGTTAGTGGAATTGAAGGATCATTTAGAATTACTTGTGAACATGTTATGAGAGTATTAAGAGATAATAAAGAATCATTAATGGCTATATTAGAAGCATTTGCTTATGATCCATTAATTAATTGGGGATTTGATTTCCCAACTAAAGCAGTTGCTGAATCAACTGGTATTAGAGTTCATCAAGTTAATGTTGCAGAATTATTAAGAAATGGTCAAATTGATGAAAATGAAGCAGCTAAATTAAATAAAAGAAATGAATTAGAGATTAGGAATGCAAGAGCTGCACTTGTATTAAAGAGAATTACTGATAAATTAACTGGTAATGATATTGGACGTTTGAAAGGTTTAAACGTTGATACTCAAGTTGATAAGCTTATTCAACAAGCAACTAGCGTAGAGAATTTATGTCAGCATTTTATTGGTTGGTGTTCATTCTGGTAAGAGTGATAATAAGAGTAGAAATAGAGATTTACCAACAACAATGCACTAATACGAAATAAAAGTAATAGATTTTACATGGCCCTTGTATATTTAGAATATAAAAAGTTTTTTTATGCTATTTTCTTTGAAGCGTTAGTAAAACCAACACCTTTTATAGATAAATTATAAGTATCATTAATTTCATCATCTTCTTTTAAGAAACCTTCGGTACCGAATACTTTCTTTATATCATCCAAGTCCCAAAATAGATCTTCATCAATTTGATCTTTATGGATTTTTAATCTACCAACATCTTCTTTCCCTATGGTCATAAAACATAATGCTAATTTCATTTGGTTTTTACCAACCACACAACTATGACTTAATTCATAAAGCAAATTATATGCAACTTTTTCCGCTACATCTTCAGGCAAGCTACCTGGAGTACCAACACCATCAGTATAAATTCTCCAACCTTTTTTCAGCTCTGCTACAAGGGTGATACCAAACCCTGGAGATTTCCCACTATTTTCACCTCTCCAAACATCAGCAGAAATGTTAACCTCTACTTCAGTTGGACGAAGTATAGTTCTTGCTTTATCAATCATTCTATTCACTACTGAAGGTGAAACTCTTGCGCAATGTGCAACCCCTCTAATGGCTGAAATTTTTGGAACTTCCAATGCATGTAATGTTAAAGGCTGTGGAATTAATGAATTACAAAGTAAATGAACTTCACCATCACCTAATGGTGGGGCACCTCTTTTTAAAATATGAATGGAGACATCTCTTACACCAAATTTATCCATTAATGGTATCATCCCCCATTTCAAACTATCAACTGAAGTTTCAGTTGATCCTAAACTTGTTAATCCTTTAAAAATGATTGAAAATTTCTTCTTTGAGAATGGTGCTAATAGTAACATCGGTTCAAGATAATAACCTATTGGTTTACCTTTATCACAATTAAAAGTTATTTCACCACCTGTTATAATACCAGGTCTATACGTTATAGTCGTACCAGTATAACTAATTTCTAAATGAGTACCATTAGTAACTGAATCTAATAATCTTAAAAAGGAGTATTCATAATTGGTTAAACCAGGATTCATTTCATTTGATCTTATCTTGGTGATCTTTATCGAAGCACCCGATAAAGTAGCCAAAACTAGACGGAATCTGAAATTTTTGGATGATTCAAATATTATTGTTTCACTTTTCTTTGCTACTGACATTGCTATTCATAAAATATCAAATGCTCTTGGGATAAACAAAAAACTAAATAAAAGATTTGATGTAAGATAATCTCTTCTGATGCTCTTCTCAAAACTTTTTCTCAATATCAATTTTGACACTACTTTCGCAGCAGTTTGAATTTTTGAGAGATCTCACGAAAACTTCAGAAGGATTAGTTTCAGGGCCAATTATCTTTATTTAAACGTTCAATACAAAAGAGGCAATGGAAGATAATAGCAAAAGGAGGATAGGAGATTTTGAATCTAATACAATGGATGCTAAGAGACCCAAGACTGAACCAAAAGATGGCCTCTTAGATGATGAATTGAATGCGCTTCTTAATCAACAAGTTGGCAGTAGTAGTAGTAGCGGCAATGGTAATAATAATAATCATTCAAATGGAGACACGAATGGTAACCTTGACTTTAATAATTTGCCAGATGATTTATTGGATTCGATTGATCAGTCGGTTTCAACCCCTGATGTAATGAATTTTAGTCGCTCGAGTACACCAATGAATGGAACTGATTCAAGATCTTTGTCAGCGCAAGCAGATGACGTTAAGAGGACAATGTCTAGTTCAACATTAAGTAGAGAAACTTCAAGTGTACCTGCCATAAATCATTCATATTCACAACCTCAATTACCTACAATTCAACACCAACAACTGCAAATGCATCAACAGCAACAACAGCAGCCACCACAATCATCGAGTCAACTATCTGCATCAAAGACTAAAGATCTTTACAGTAACGATCCCAGTAAATTAAATGACGCTATAGCCGCGGCAGGGGTTGATATTCATCATGAAGAAGAATATTTATTACAGCAGAGGAATAGAAATACTGGATATAACCAATCAGCTTATCAAAACCCAGTCTCAAGGGCCCCCATCAATTTTTTAAATCCATATAATGTATCAGCCTTCATGCAAAAAGTTGCCAGAGAAAATGGTGTAATGCAAAACTTTTTAAGTGATCCTGAACTATTAGAATTAATGTCAGTTTCTTGTGAAAAATGGATGTCAGATATAATAACTAAGACGGTTATAATGTCACGTCATCGTCAAAGAGGAATACCAAATGTCAATAAAAAACCCTCAGCAATCCAGAGATCAGAATTATCAAAAGAATTAAGAAATTTAGCACATAAACAAAAAGAACTAGAAGAGCAAAGAGTAAACAGAAGAATGATATTAGGTTTAGAAAAATCTGATGATAATAAAAAGGATGACGGCAAAGGAGGAGCCGATGAATCATTACACAGAGCTGCGAACGCAACTGCTGCCATGATGACGATGAATCCTTCCAGGAAGAAATATTCTTGGATGACTGCTGGTTCAGGAGGTCCCAATGGTGCTGTTCCTACTGGCGGTGGTGAAAAAGACGTAGGATTGAAGAAGAGTCATATTATGACAGCTCGTGGTGAAAATGGTTTGAGATATAGAGAAATAAGGACCGGTCAAGCAGTAACAATGAAAGATGTATTGTCTGCTATAGAAGATGAAAGGATGGGCGTTAAAAAGGCTCTATTAAAGGGTTACTCAAAATTAAAAGACTAGTAGAAATGTATAATATATTATTGGGATCGCGATTTTTTTCTGCTCTGTTTATCCAAAAGTAAACAAATTAGATCAACAGCTATATTTCAGGGTAGAGAGATCATGGCAGAGTTCTCGTTAACCAAGTACTTCAATAGTTTTCATGTTGATAAATTATCTGATGATAGCATATCAGATTCTTCAGGAAGATTGGAATCAATCACAAATAGTTTAGCTAATGATCCAGCGGCAATTTCGAACGATAATGAATTATTTGAGGATGTCATTGATCTTTGTCATGGATTTAAAGGATTAGAATCAAACCAACAGAAGCAATTAACTTATTTATTAGCTTCTTCATTCAAAACGGTTTGTGAAAATTTTAAAGCATTAATTGAGTCAGGAGAATTTGTTGATTCAATAACTCAAATTAAAGGAACCTTGGAAAAATATGGTTATCTTGTGTTTGTTTTATTCAATATTCTTGGTAAAGAGGACTTTAGTGCTATATCTGTTCAATCAAGATCAAAAAATAAAACCTTAATGGCAAGTTGGAAAAATAATTGTGGAAAGGTTCAAGATCTTCTAGACGCATCAGAGACTTGCTTAGATTTAGATTTAGGCAAAATCTTTGTTACTACTCCCGAAACAGTTGCATTTATGGAATTATTTAATAGACCAATTTTCCATCTTATGGAAACTCCTGAAAGAATGAAATCAGTTCCAATTAAAACTGTTATGTTTAGATGTGTTTGTATGATGGTTAAAAATCATAAACATTCAAATACTATTCAAAATTCTATTATTCAATCATTAACATATTTTATTCATTTACCACCATTTATGGCTGAATTGCTTTATATTTTAGATTCAAAATACGACTATGGAGCATTAACTGAAGAAGTATTAAGAGAAGTTTCCCTTATCCAATTTAATTCAAATGATACCAACGGACCAAAATCAATTTCTGATTTTCTTGTTAATTTATCACAATTAAGTCCAAGACTACTTTTAAAACAAATGGCGTCAATTGCTCATTTATTAGATAATAGTAATCAAACTTTAAGATGTTCCGTTGTTGAATCTTGTGGTAATATTGTAGTTGATATTATAAAATCTGACGAGTCATATGAAGAGTCTGAAGGCTCAAACAATTCAGATGGCAGAAATGATCAAAGTCAGAATCAACAGCATATTGAAAGTTTAATTGATTTGTTACAAGAGAGACTATTGGATCAAAATCCTTATGTAAGAACAAAAG
Organism: Yamadazyma friedrichii; assembly: GCA_030565865.1. Lineage (NCBI taxonomy): Eukaryota > Fungi > Ascomycota > Pichiomycetes > Serinales > Debaryomycetaceae > Yamadazyma > Yamadazyma friedrichii. Next base: position 215,919 of record JAJMGX010000014.1, read on the forward strand.
CAATGCAAGCATTAAATAAAATTTGTAGTTTAAACGTTAAATTTACTAAACGTAAACAAATTTTCATGTTGTTAGCTGTTCGTTCACTTGATGATAGAAGTACATTAGTGAGAAGAAATGCTATCAAACTTATGTCAAAATTAGTTTTAAATCATCCATTTGCAACAATTCATGGCACTCAACTTCTTTTAAGTAAATGGATAGAAAGATCAGAAGAGGCTAATGCAATTTTAGAAAGATATCTTCCACAAGATCAATTAGAAAAATGGAAATTAAGAAAAGAAGCTATGGAAGAACGAATCGAAGAAGAGGATGAGCAGGAAGAAGAAAAAGATCAAGAAGAAGACAATAACGCTATGGAAGTTGACGAAGAAGGAGAAGTAGGAAACGATGAAGGTCAACAAGATGAACATGCTGACCGTAGTGAAAATGAAATAGAAGAGGAAGAAGTAAATGTTTCAATGATGGAAGGATTCAATGTAGAAGATGCCAATGTCCTCCTTAAAAGTAAATTAAGTGCACAATATTATGATGATGCAGTTTCATTTATTAAAGTTGTTCAAAAGGGTACTGCAATTGTTAGTAACTTATTATTTTCCAAAAATCGAAATGAAGTATTAGAATCAATGGATTTCTTAGTATTAGCTGATGCTTATGGTATTGAAAATTCCGGCGACGGTATACGTAGAATGCTTCATTTAGTTTGGATGAAAGGGTCATCAGATGAAGGCAAATCAATTTCTTCACATCTTATAGATTGTTATAAGGAACTTTTCTTAACGGCTCCAAGTGATACAACATCAACTCAAAGGGCCTCACATATAGCTAAAAATTTAATTGGTATAACATTAAATTCAACGTTGGCAGATTTAGCATCATTTGAAAAATTACTTTGTATGATGTATTTTGAAAATTTAATTTCAAAAGATGTTTTATCAATACTTTGGCAAATATATGGTCATAAAACTGATCTGTTATCTGAAGAACAAATTGAATCATCAAAATCTCAAAGACGTGGTGCAATAAGTGTATTAGGTATGATTGCTATAGCTGATCATAATATTGTTTTAAAAGGTCTTGATTTACTTCTTAATACCGGATTAAATATTGAAGAATATGAAGATTCTGAATTATGTAAATTTAGTTGTATTGCATTGCAAAGAATAGTTCCAACATTATCAAAAAGTAAAGATACTATGTTTTATAAGGTTGATAGGGAAGATGAAATTATTGAGAGATTGACAAATATTTTATTGACTAATAATGATGATGCTGCATGGTATGGAGTTGCTGAAGAAGCCATTTCAGCAATTTTTAAAGTATCAAGTAGTCCCGATGAGATTTGTACAAAAATTATTAATGAAAGATCAACTACAGTGTTCCAAAGTACGACAGAGGCTTGTTCTCAAATTGTTTCATTATCACAATTATTATTTGTTGTTGGTCATGTTGCTATAAAAACCATTGTTTTCTTAGAAAAACTTGAAACTTACTTTAAAAAGAAAAAGCATGATAGTGAACAACTGAATAAAAAGGACGAAAACAATAAGGGTGAAAATGAAGAAAATGAACTCGAAATGATTGGAGGTACAACTGAAGATGATTTTACGGATGCTGTTATTTATATTAAAGAAAAGGAAATACTTTTCGGTGATAATGCATTATTGTCAAGATTTGGACCAATTGTTCGAGAAATTATTGGTAATAGTAAATCATATGATAATATGATACTCCAAAGATCAGCAGTTTTATGTATGGTTAAATTAATGTGTATATCATCCAAATTCTGTGAACAAAATTTACCATTATTAATTACCATAATGGAAAAATCTCCTGATCCAATAATTAGATCAAATTGTGTATTAGGATTAGGTGATATGGCAGTTTGTTTTAATAATTTGGTGGATGAAAATACTGATTTCTTATATCGTCGTTTGACTGATGATAATATTATGGTACAGAGAACCTGTTTAATGACGGTTACTTTCTTAATTCTTGCTGGACAAGTTAAAGTTAAAGGTCAACTTTCATCCATGGCTAAATGCCTTGAAAATGAAGATCAAGGTATTAGTGATATGTGTAGATTATTCTTTACGGAATTAGCCACAAAAGATAACGCAATTTACAATGGATTTATTGATATTTTTAGTGGTCTTTCCCATGATAAATCTTTAGGAAAAGATGCAATGAAGAGAATTGTTAAATTTTTAGTTGGATTTATTGAAAAAGAGAAACATCAAAAACAATTGGCTGAAAAATTATTAGTCAGATTAAGTAAAACTCAAAATAATGATCAATGGAATGATATTGCATTCGTATTACAATCAATTCCGTATAAGAATGAAAATATTACTAAAACTTTGGAAGAAGGGTTTAAAATAGTTGAAGCATAAGAATGTACATATCTTGCTAGCATAAAGTTTTCTGAGTTTTCTTTTCTCTCACACAAAATTAGCCATTTTTTTCGCAAAAATATAGAGAGTACTCTTGATTCGCAACACAAGAATAGCAGAAAATGGGAATTCAATGGATCCAAGGACCAATTAATAATTTACTGGAAGCTTCAGGATTAGATACAGCCAATCTTAAAATCTTGATCTGCTCATTACTATCTTACCCTTTTAGTGCTATTTTTAAAAGATTACCAGATCACAATTACACCTTAAAAAATGTTTATATTGTTGCAATTTCATCATTTTATATATTTGGAATTCTTGAATTGTATCTGGGGTTAAGCTCATTATTAACATGTGCCATGGGGTCATATTTTATTACCAGATATTTAAGAACAAAATCCATGCCGTGGGTTAATTTTATATTTTTAATGTTATTTTTAAGTTATCATCATGTACATGCACAATTATTCCAAGTTTATGATAGTACAGTGATTGATATTACCGGTGCATTAATGGTTATGGTTATGAAATTGTCAGCTTTTGGTTGGAGTGTTTACGATGCTAGACAACCTAAGGAAACCTTAACAAGTTATACAAGATCAAGAATTATTGTTAAACACCCTAATTTGTTGCCTTATTTAGGATATTGTTTTTTTTTTGCATCATTGTTAACTGGTCCGGCATTTGATTATGCTGACTATGAAAGATTCATTCAAAATACGTTGTTTGAAGACGTACCAGAATCAAGAAGACCTGGAAAAGCTAAAAGAAGAATTCCAAGAAGTGGTAGAGTTTCATTTAAAAGACTTTTACAAGGCTGTGGATGGGCTTTTCTTTTCGTTGTTTTACCTAATTATATAACCGAACAACATATGTTTAGTAAAGAATTTGTAACTGAGCACGGTTTCATTTATAGGATATTTTATATGTGGGGGATGGGATTTTTCCTTAGATTAAAGTATTATGCAATTTGGACTATAGCCGACGGTTCTTGTATATTATGTGGGATTGGATATAATGGTTATGATAGTGTTCGTGATAAATTTAAATGGGATAGAGTTAGAAATATTAATCCATTATTGTTTGAAACTGGTCAAAATGTTCATGCTTGTTTAGAAGCATGGAATATGAATACAAATAAGTGGTTGAAAAATTTTGTTTATTTAAGATTAGCAAGAAAGGGTAAAAAGCCAGGTTTTAAAAGTACTGTTGCAACTTTTATTACAAGTGCATTCTGGCATGGTACTAAACCCGGTTATTATTTAACATTTTTCATTGGTGCATTACTTCAAACTGTTGGTAAAATATTCCGTAGAAATTTTAGGCCAATATTTATTGATAAAGATGGTAATAAAGCTAAACTGAAAATTTTGTATGATATTGTATGTTATTTTGTAAATCAATTGGCTTTTGGATTTATTGTTCATCCTTTTGTCATTCTTGATTTAGATAGATCACTTTATTTATGGTCAACTGTATATTTTTGGGTACCAATTGGAGTCGGTTTAACTTTCGTAGCTTTCAGAGGTCCTTATAGTAAACAGTTAACTAAATTTTTAAGTAAATATCATATGTATAATGATGAAGTTGTAACTAAACCAAAGGGATTGAATACATTTCAATCAGAAAAAATGGTTAAGGTATTAAATTCATATATTTCCAAAGATAGAGATCTTGTTGATTCCCCATCACTCGGAGTCCCATCATTGGATGACCTTGAGAAATTGAATAAAGATGAAATCACTGAAGAATTAAAAGAATTATCTGATGCTTGGGAACTTTTTAAAGTTAATAAGGGCCAAGAAGATCTTGATGAGTTAAAAATAGCTTATAATAATTTTGTAACTGAAATCAATGAGATTTTTAATGCTAATAAGGAAAGGATAAAAGAGACTATTGAAAACGATGAGGTGAAATTAAAGCACGATTAGAGGAATAGGAAAACAATTGCTATTTTTCTCATTTGATGTATATTTACAATATTAATGCACATGTTTGAAATAACAAGTAAAAGACTACTTTGGCCTTGCCTTTGGACCCCAATTTTTTGGATTTTCTTGAAACCTAACCATTTTTAAACCTCTTAGTTTTTTAATTTTGGTACTTTCACTATTTTCAGTAACAAAATCAACTTTAGTATCAAGATTTAAATTTTTCAAGATCTTTGTGCCAATCATACCTTCAGTTAAGTTTAAACTTTGAACAGGATTTTTCCTTAAAGCTTCAATTTTTTCAATAACTTTGTCAGTTTTCTTTACTTTGCCTTCATCATAATCTTTAATCATTTGTAAATTTGACTTTATTAACCATTGTTTATTAATATCTAAGATAATATCCCATGGAGCGTCAGTTTTGATACAATTTTTCTTTGCATGAGTTAACGAAACTTTATAACCTAAATTGCCCACAGCTGTTGCAAAATCATTAATTGAAATCGGAGGACATTTAAAAAATGATGTTAATTGATTTAAGTTAAAATAAAAAGGAGTTTCTAATTCATTTAATGCTAATGTTAACATTCCTTTAATTCTTTCTGTTGTTTTATAGACTTCCGTATCAGAATTTTGATTTGTTTCTAAAACTTTCCTTACAAAATTTTCATTATGAATTTTTCCACCGTACATTGGACCAGCTAAATGGAACCCACTTTCACAATATTGACATTCATTAGAAGGTATTACCACTTTTGGATATTGGAATTTTACTTTACCATGTTCACCTTGTTTTCTACCTAAATATTGGTTTAATTTATCACCACACCCTGTACAATGATATGTTAACATTGAAGTTGATGCTAAATCTTTAACTTCAATTGCGCTGGTTCTAACTTTAATAATTAATCTAAAATAATAATCTATTGATAATGATAATAATGGTTCAATAGATTTCTTATATTTACTGGCAATTTGTGCAATACTATTTAAAATCAAACGTATACCAACTTCATGATTACCTTCACTACCCATCATTGTATTTCCAAAATTATTACCTCCATATAATGAAAAGCATTTCTCTGGATATCCTGAACCTGCTAACACCCCCGCATCAGTACAAGTAACTAATAATATACCTTCATCTTTGATACATTGAATTGCACCATCAATGAAAGGCATTGCCGTACCATAAGGATCCAAATCAACCACATGAAATTTTGTATTCGTTTTCCCCATATATTTAATGGCATCACCATGATTTGAAACCAATTTATCGCCAAGTTTATTGTATTCAATATTTTCATCAATTAATTTAACAGCGTCCAACAATAAGTCATTTGCAACAATTTTATTAACATGATCTAATTCTTTTGCGTAACGTATAGATCTTAAGCCCGTAGCACTTAATGCTTCTAAAATATTTATGTAATTACCACCATTATCACTTGTTAATTTATGATTAATATCATCGCTATTTGCAACTTTTTCACCTTTATGATTTCTCTTTCTTGATTTAAAATGTTCGTGGTAAACTTCATGCCAACTTTTAATAACCATAACCGATAAATCACGATTGAATTGTTGGATATGGTTATAGAAGACCTTTTCACCTCCTATAATTTCTGCTTTACCTTCTCTAATTATATTATCAACCATGGTCTTCAATATTCTCATTAGATTTTTTCTGAGATGAGACCCAATTTGCTGATAGTCGAGACTTTATCAATTTTGAACGTCTGGAGTGCTCTAATTCTAGCGTTATATTAAACCCATTTGGAGAGATGGAAACTGAAGAAGAGTATAGTGAATATGAATATGATTCGGATTATACCGAATTATCAGCTCAAGAACAATGGGAAGAAAGTATGGAGCAAATGACAGGGTTGATTAATTGGATTGTATTACCACTAATAGGTAAAATTTTGGGTAGAAGGTTTAGTAAGATAGTTTGGAGCAAAATTGCCGCTGGATGGTATGCATAACTTGTGGGTGATCTGTTGGATTGATCTGGTAGACGGTTTTCTCATTGAGAGAAAGGAAGATACCACGCTATGTGACGGGAAATAAAAATAATGACGAGAGAGCAGAAATGGAAAAGTGTCAAGTTTATAAATGTACATAATATACAAAATAGAGGAGTAGTCCCCCTATTAGAAACGGAACATAATTACAAATCTGAAGGTGTTTCTCTTGTGTTTTTATTATAAATTCTTCTGTGGGATGTCTGAACAGTGGTTCAAAGGCACTAAAGACTTATTATTAAGGTCTTAAATTCATTCGAAATATTAGAATTCACAAAATCCAATATAAATTTCAATAAAGGTTCAATTAATCCATTGCTAATACGATTCAAGATTTGATTTAAAACTTTAAAATATTCATCAACTGAAATGGAATCAGAAGAACCTGAGCCAACTGAATTGGACAGAAATATCGAGCTCCTTTCATCATTACTATTAATTAAATAACTGTCATTAAATCCAAGATGGAACTTCAAAATTTCTAAAATTTTAACCAATATATTGAGTAAATTTTTAAAAATAAATAATGTGTCCAATTTGATATTTATCTCTAGTTTTTCAATTAATAACTGTTTCGAACTTAACCTTATGGGCGAATTACCATACTGGTTTATCGTTGTTGATGAAGAATTATGGTTATCTTTTAATTGATAGCCTATATCAAAACTCTTTAAAATCAATAAAAGGTTTTTTATAAATTTTATTTGGTACAAAGGTTGACTATTTATCGGTGAAGAATTAATATAATGCTTTGGACTTTGTATATCATTCGAATTATTTCCTGCAATACTATTCAATTTAGCTGTAAAATTGGATTGATTTTTTTGTTGCTGTTTATACATATCTTCATCTAATTGCAAAGACTTTATTAAATTACCTAAACTTATAGTTAATTTCAACAATTTACCACTGTCAACTGGGAATGGATTATTGACAATATATTTATGTAGTTCTTTATAATTCAACTTATAAATCTTGAGATAATTCATAGTTGTATCATACTCATTAAATGGGATTGACAGTAAAAGTTCTTCATAACTATCAATTTCATTATTTAATATCTCTACAAAGTTCATGGTCCTTCTTGGTAACTCTTCTAAACAAATCGATTAATGCTATCGTACTTTTACGATATTAACGTGCACTTTTGAATATTTTCTGACGGTAAATTGAACAAGTTATCGTCAATTCAGTCAAGAACATTTGAGATCGCGATGCTCCATACTGCTTTGATAGTGATAACTATTTCAATAATATTATGCTTTGTATTGATATTTGGAGATTCTCCAAGTTTTAGGAATACGTTTATACAGAGAGCAAGGTCACAGATATTGATTTTAAATAACTGGTGTTTTAAGCAATTAGGCTCCATTGAAATTCCTTCATGGATTAATTGGCTTGTTCCTATATTTTATCTATTCGTTGTGACTACTTGTTTACAACAATTTTTCACCAAGACTTGGGTTATTATACCTGAATTTATCAAATTTAACATTTACCATCAATTTTATATTTTTTTGTCGGTTTCAAGTCTTTATTCAATAACTTTTATTTGTATATTTTCAGATCCTGGTTATATTGATAAGTTCAATGTTGAGTCAATAAATCATCATTTTAAGAATAATGAAATAATTTTCTTTAATTCCAATTATTGTAACAGTTGTAATATTATTAAACCCGCAAGATCCAAACATTGTTCCACATGTAATAGATGCATATCATTATTTGATCATCATTGTGTGTGGATTAATAATTGTGTAGGATATTATAATTATAAATATTTCATTATGTGGTTATTAATTAACATAAACTTCATGTTATATGGGAATTATATATGCTTACAGGTTATTCCGATCTTGAATCTATGGACGTTAATTAAAATTGATGATAATTATAAAATCACTGGGATTTTTATAATACTATGTAGTTTATTTAGTTTAATTGTTGTGATATTTCTTGGGCTACAAATTAGGTATATTTATTTAGGAATAACAACTAATGAATTAGATAAGTGGGGAGAAATTGAATATTTAATCCGATTGGGTAGTCTATATTATAAAGATGGTAAATATTATGAACTCATTGATAATCAATTAGTTAATATGAGAAATACTGAACTTTATCCTATTTTGCCAGATTTAATAAAGATAGACTCGGTTGAGCAAATCAATAATATTTATGATAAAGGCTTTTGGGAAAATCTAAAAGAGAAGATGCTCCCAATAGACTTTCATTAAGGGCTTTCAAAAGACCTTTCAACGGGACTTCATTAAAAATTAATATATTCGTCTATATACAACTCCCAAATGCACAAAATTTATGCCAACAATCTTCTGACGGTATCTGGAATCTTTATTGTCTCTTCCGTAATCGTTACTTCATTGAGATCTTCAATAGAATCTTCAACTGCCATTAATGGAATCTTCAACTTCTTTTTCACTTTTGGTTGAGTTACTGGTTTTATAATTAATGGCTTTTGTTCTTTGTCAGTAAGAGAAAATTTTGTAGAACTTAATGTTGTAGATGGTATTGAAAATGTAGTATTAGATGGAGGTGGATGAGTTTGGGGCTCAGATGGATGTGTAGCTTTTCGTCGATCTGGCGGATTCGCCTCGTGTGCTTGAGTAGCTATGGATTTATCAGTAATTATGGGTACCAGTGTCAGCGACGTTGATGATGGAGATAATGGTCGACATGACATTGATGAGGTTTCTGGACTTGCTGATTGTGACACTGATGAGGTTTCTGGACTTGCTGATGGCATTGATGAAGGAGATGGAGACAGTATGTGTGGTAGTGGTGGTATATGCTCCAGTGATGGGTCGGGCACCGTAGCTTCAACTGGTTTTGACATATACCGTGTAGTACAAGCTGTTTCAGACGATGCTACTAAATCATCGTTTTTTAACGTTTCTTTAACTCTATGATTTGTATTTTTCTTTTTGTTATTGTTCCAACCTTTATTCACTCTATGGAAATGAGGTAGCTGTTGATGTTTGGCCAGATATTTATGAAGTAAACCAACCAACGTCCTCATGATGATGATAGAATGTTTGAGCGATCATTGTTTTTTTGCGGTTGCAAATCTTTTTTGTAGATGTGATAAGAACAGGGAAAAGCACAATATGGTCTACATATACTAGGTTGCACAATAGAAAGACCAATATTTGCAAAACAATTATAAGCATCATTGGTTAAGTTATGCTATAGTCTAACATGAAATACATAAAATTATCACCAGTTAAAGAATCTTTAATTACTACCCAATAATAAAATCTTTAGGTTTAAACCAACATCAAAATTGATTACGAATGAGAAATTTTAATTTGTAGAGTTAACATTGCATACATGCATAGTTAATAATTCTATCTGCAGTTTTTCTGGATCCAAGAGCAATTTATTTTCACAATTGTCTTGATGGTAATTATTTCGAAGAGCACATATTTAGATTAAATTATGGAATATAAATACATTTTTATAAAATTTCATTAAATCATTAAATAGCTGGGAAAGTAATTTGAAGATGACAACCAAATAACATTGAACTAGAATACAAAGATTGAGATTTTTCAAAATCTTGTTTATGTTCAGGAACAAAAGTAACTAAACCTTGACAAATTGTTAATGTTCTACCATTTAAAGAATAACCTGCACCATGATGTAAAACATTAGAATCTATAAACATTGAATTATCCTTTATTGATACAAATGCTCCTTTAGAAATATTCTTTCTAAGGTCATAATAAAATCTCAAATACCCCCAAGTTTGAGTTTTAATATTATAAACTAATACCCTACAACTATTAAAATTCTTGGACGCAACTTTTTGTTTACACAAGTTTGAAACATCTAACTTATTAGATTGATAGATATCATTGTCAAAATATTTCAATATATCATGTTTAAAACCACCAACAAAGAGAACTAATTCTCTTCCGAATTTTTCATAAAAAATTGCCTGATGATGACAGGCTCTTAATTCAGCATCAACTAAATTTGGATTTTCAACCTGATTTTCTAATATCAAATCTTTATCGAGGATTTCATCGTTAGATTCCAATTGGTTATAATAATCATATGTAAAAGTATCAATTTTTTCCCACTCTAACGTACTAAATTTGAAAATATACATATCACTTAATACTTTATTTTCATGATCACATCCTCCTTGTATAAGAATCCCTCTTCGGTTAAAAAATTCTTCAGGTTGCAAAACTTTAATAAATTTATTATAATGCTTACTATTTGAAGTTTGAATTGAAGAATTGCTTGATCGGTCATCCAAAGTATTTGGTGAAATTGGTCTATTAGGATTTATTATATTATTCCAATCACACTCATCATCATTTTTGTCATCACAATTAATCAATGATGATGCAAAATAACCTCTTGGCAATGGGACATTATCTTTAACTTGAGTAATTCTATAAATGTTAGCATTAGATTGTAAGTTACTCATAAAAAATTCACCTTCACAAATAATATCAATTCTTAAAAAATCATTAGTTGCTTTAAAAGATTTAATATTATTTTCATCATATGTACTAATAAATCCACCAAATATAAATATACTAGTTAGTGAGTGGCCAGGATCTGTAACAGAACCACCAAAAACATCATTAGGTTTCCTGATACGTTTCTTGTGATATTTTTCTGATGAGCTACGACAACGCTTTGGACTTTCACATTGACTTTCATCATCACCATTTTCATCTTGCAAAATACTATCTTTATTCATAGATTCTGGTCTAAATGCTGTAGGTAGTTGCGGAGAAGGTGAAACTGGTTGATTATTAAATGTGCCTGAATTTGAACGATCTTGCTTAACTTGATTTGAATAGGTTGAGTGTAAATTAAGTAAGTCTGGTGATACTGGCAGCGATTGAAGAATGGTGGGTGATCCTGACCTTCCACTATTATGATGATTATTAATTCCTATTGGTGGTGATGAACTATGAAGATGTAATCTATCTTTAAGTTTTCTAACTCCACCCTCAGATCCCTCTCTTCTAGATTCTTTTGAATTAGTACTTTTACTTTTGTGTAATTTTGAATTTGAATCACTTGACGATTCAGTTACCGTTTTATGAATATGACTTTTAAAAATGTTTTTTGAACTTGATATTGATGATGAGGTTGATGTTGATGCATGTTCTGAATTCCAATGTTGTTTAGTATTTATAACTGTTTTATGATCATTATCTTTATCATTATTACTACCTGATGATTTTGATTTCCATAAAGTATTTAAAGCGGGTGATCTATTGCCCGAATCTTTATTATCTTTAACATTTGGAATATAAGGACTAAAATTTGATAAATCAGTATAATTACTTGATGGCGTTGGTACAGCAAAGTTTGATATTGTATCATCCAGTGTTGTTTTATTATAAATATTAGCAACCATCGCATTACCAATTCTACCAATTTGAAAATCAGTATTTTCGACATCTTCGGCAATAGGTTTTTTGATTAATGGGATTTTAACAAATTGAAATGTTTTCGTATCCATTATATAACCATCTTCATTTAATATCACATCTTTTTCAATTATCCATCTATCAATTGTTTCATTATAATATGTTTTTACAATTCTTAATTCAAAACCACCAAACATGAAAACATGACGATTTGAAATTTTTGAAAACGAACAACTACACAAATGATTAGGTATATTTTTAGTAAAAGCATCAAGTAAAGTTATTGTACTCCTATCAGGATTGAAAAGATGTAAATGCTTATTTGACGTTAAATAAGGACTCATCAAAATTTTACGATCAATAAATGGTGGTAAATCAACTGGCAAATGGACGGAAATCTTTGAAATATCAGCATCTGATGGTAATCCAACTTTGCTAAAACATGAATATTCATTATTATATAATCCACCAAATGAAAGAATTATATCATCATGTGCATAAAAATTATGATAAGCTAACCTACCAATATCATTTTGGGAATGATCAATAACTTCATTAGAATTTTTTGTTGATGGTAAATTGACAGCAACTTTTGGTAAACTAAAATGATTTGAAAATGATTGCATTGGGCTATCTTTTGGGTATAACAAATCGATAGATTCATCTTTCGAATCATTATCATCATAAATTGAAACTTCAGGAGTATTTGACGGTAATGAATTATGACCAACCGGTTCCAATACTGCCATTGATTTAAAAAAAGATCCTTCGATTTTATTAAGACTTAATGTATTAGTTAATTTTTCACTTTTATGAAATTTAAATGCTGTCAATGGAGCATCAACGCCATGAATCCAAAATTTATCACAATTTTTAGTTATAAAAGATGCTTCATTACTCTTTATCATCTCTTTAGACTGTGTATCGATTTGATCTCCCTTAGTAATATCATTTGAGCGCTGAAGTAGACCTTCAATCTCAGCCATCTTTGTTAATTAGTTTGAAAATTTTGAAAACCTCCTTAGTGGAAACGAGATCAGTTTAAAATGACAAACACAACCACAATGTCAATGTATATGTAAACAGATTAATTACAGGGACTTGGTTGAATGTAGACAAACTTTTTAATATCAAAATGCAAACACAATAAGTCAGTTTCTGATTAATCAAGCGGTTAAATTTTATTACAATGAACTTCTTTAGATCCGTCTGCTGGCTGAAGTGGAAGTGAGAACTTTTTTGATTAAGGATTTATTAGAGCGACCAACATAAAACCACAGATTGCCAGTTAGATACAGTGTTATAAGAAGAGAGGACTCAAGGTATAGGATACAGTTCATAACGTACATTAAAATATTTTATCATTGCTCAAGGACAATAAAAGATTAGACATTTGGGCTTAGCATATCAGATTTAACTAATATATTCATATCTTGAACTGAAGCATGAATAAATTGTCTAACTTCTAAAGCAAGCCAAACCTTCACCATACTTAATGAAGTTTCATTTCTAAGAATGTCTCTACCTTCTTTCAGTACTCCCAATTGTCTCAATACAGGTAATGAACTATGGTAAGGTTAGTAAATTAATTTATAAATGTCATAATCAAATGCTATAGAGTATACGAACCTTGCAAATAAATCTAAATTTGGATCTAATTGTCTACCAATTCCTTCTAATAATAGTATTGCTACAACAATACTTATGAAATCGCCTTCCATTCTAACATGATGCTTTCTAACCATATTTAATACTTGATCTAATAAATCTCCAATGCTTAAATTTCCCAAGGCAAAAGTTCTTTGCTTCATTCTTTCAACCAATTTTTCAACTTTTAATGCAAACACTTCCTTATCAATTGCGGTATTTGGAGTTCTTGATCTTTCAATCATTAATTCACCTGCTTTAAACCCATCAAATTCCGACAATGCTTTAAACAAATCAATAAAATTCACTCTATCCGATCTATTTAATTCTGTTACAATCCCAACATCTAAGAAACAAATTTCAACATGAAAACCTTCGTTGTATAATTTAGCTAACTTTTCACACCATAATTTTTCATCTTCAATTGGTATATTCTTCAACTCGTTGGTAATTCTATTAGTATCTTCTTCATTACTTGACTTCACAATTTTATATTCCTTTTCATGTTTATATAATTCATTTTTATAGAATCTAACCATCATATTACCAGGGTGTAAATCGGCATGAACAAAATTATCTAAAATTAACATTTTTAAAAATGAATCTAATCCTTTATCACTAATTTCTTTTGATAAGTTCTTACCAAAATTTGATTTAACGGATAATATAGTTTCTAATGGTATTGCGTTCATAAATTCTTCAACTAATACCGTTCTTGTTGAAAAATTTAAGTATGGTTTTGGGAAATGAATATCATTATGATTCTTAAAATTATATCTAAATTTAGCCAAATTTAGACCTTCAATTCTAAGGTCTAATTGCAATTTCATCAATACTGCGAACTGATCAACCTCATCAGGTAATGATAACCATTCCATTGTTGGTATAATATTGATTAAATTTGCAAAAAATTTCATTAATTTTAAATCTCTATTAATTTTAACTTCAACGTTAGGATGTAACACTTTTATGGCAACTCTTTGATCTGAACTTAATGAATCCTTAGTAACGACAAATTTCTCAATAATTGAACTATAACTATTATGTTGATCACTGTCTTTAAATTTTAATTTCAGTTCTAATTCAGCTTCCAGGTCATTTATTTTATTGATAAAATTTTCATTGATTTTTGCTAGATAAACTTGAGCAATTGCACCAACACCGATGGGCTTTTCAGTAAATTCATCAAATAATTCATCAAAGGTAAACTCTTTATCAGTATTATTGCCACTATTAAAACTGTCTAAGATAATTTTTTTAGTTGCTGATAGCGAATGAGCTTTAGCATTAGAGTGCAAGTTATTTAATTCTTCACACATTTCCATAGGCAATAAATCCGTTCTGGTTGCTGCCCACTGTCCCAATTTTATAAACGAGGCCCCAGCAATTTCTGCCGACCATCTAATATATCTATACCATAATTTTGCTCCAATCTGATGTCTTCTATCATAAAAAACAATGGGATATGATAGTATGATCGGTGCTATTATACAACTCAATTCCAAAAACCTTGTAAATGTGATTAAAGGATCAATTAAATAATCAGCGATTTTAAAATTAACAAAATACCATATTCTTTTCAAAACATTCAGACTGTTTAATCTTTCATCTCGATAACTGTTGTATTGATCTAATTCTTCTTGTTGTGATGCAATATAAAGTCCCATTTCAAACGTTTCAGCATCGTTGTTTACCACCAAATCATGTTTAGAAGTATCGATTGCGTGGACCTCATTTATTATAGTAGACTTATAATTATAAATTTTATATGATGCAAACCCAATTATCCCATATTTTATAGCGGTAGAATATTTATAACTCGAAGTTCGTGCAAATGTTACTACTGGTCGTTTTAAAATTGATAATCTTTGAAACATAGTAAATTTCAGATAATTCTCCTGCGCAACTGGCCAGAGAAGTTTACTTTTTTTGAGAAACATTAGAATATTTAAGGTTGCCTTTTTCTACAGTAGTTTGTGGATTTCTATAATTTTCAATTGCCTTTTATTTACAGTAGTTTGTGGTTTTCCATAGTGTTTAGATACTAAACATAGACAGAAGTTAGGCATTGATACTAAATAAACCGTTGCCTAGGTTTCTACAAGTCAAACGGTGGGAAACTGATTATTTATGCAGGTTCACCCTCTATATGGTCCTTCAAGATAAATGCCCATAAAGCAATGGAAGCAGTTCCCTTAGGATTAGTTTGCGGACCTCGTCTTGCTATGATACCATCATGAGCATTCCACGCATCAAGGAATATGGGGATTTTAATCCAATCCAAACGATTTAAATTCTCAATAATAAATTGTTTATCTTTATCAATCGATAGTTTACTTTCTTTGATGAATAATGGATAATTTTCGTAATCAGTCGATGAGATACTTTCTAAATGGCGTTTGATTGAGTCTTCATGAGATTTCGTATCAATATCAAATAACCTTTCCTTGGATTTAAAGATCAAGTTGATGGGGTTTAAAATAGGCGTTGCTTCTTCGTGATCGTCTTCTGCCTGATCGTTTTCTTCTTCATCTTCTTCTTGATTTTCTTCTTGATTTTCTTCTTGATCGGATTCTTCTTGATCGGATTCTTCTTGATCGGATTCTTCTTGATCGGATTCTTCTTGATCGGATTCTTCTTGATCGGATTCTTCTTGATCGGTTTCATCACTGCTTTTGAAAGAAGATTCACTGGCAATGGCCTCACCAGGTGGTTTCAAATGCTTAACCACATCACCATCCCCTAATTCATCATCTGCAATGACATGACCGTCACCATGAACATATCTTTCATCAGCATAAAGCATACTTTCCATAGCAGTCTCAGCAATTTGGGAGGTATCTCCTCTAAATGATTCATGCGTTTCCAAATCTTTTCTTTGCTGTCTCTTTTTTGTACCAATTTTAAAATCTTCATCGTCTACCTGTGAACTCCCATAAACTCCAGCTTTGACTTTTTCCCAATGGTCAGTGACGTCTGGATAGCTTAATACTCTAATTTTAATCATTGAATACATTGAACTAAATAACGTGGCAGTGAAAATGATTGGAATCCAAATTGGTAGTATACAAGCAGCCAATAAAATAACACCCCCTTTCAAAATCTTTGACGATCTAAAAATACTTGTCTGTTCTTGAGAGTTTAAATCTCCGTCACCAATTGGATCTCCAATAATATGGTTACGAGAATCGTTGTTAATTTCAAAATTTGATCTCGTTAAATCAACAAATTTACCTCGAACATAAACGTTCCCAATTTTTGAAGTCGGTAAATCTTTCAAATATTTAATTTTAACCACATCGAATTTTTCAAAAGGAGAATACTCGGTTATGAATGATGTAAAAAATGAAACCGATCTATCATTTTTAATATTTGACAATAAGCTCAATTTTTCAAACTTTTGTAAACCCTTAAAATATCTGGCTTCAGGATTTGCCATTTCAACAAAAAGCTTCTCACCGTCATTTAAAAATAGCTGTCTACCAGTTTTACCGAAAAGATATCCTCCGATTTTATTAGCACTATAATCAAAATAATTATCTCTAAAGAATTCAATGCCAACGTGAGGGGTGGCAAATGTTGTAAAAAAGATTGGTTTGACGTAGTGGAAAAAATCAATGCTTTCTAAAATCCCAATGACGTATCTGCTGATTATACCCCCTAATGAATAACCAACAAAACTGACTTCATTTACTTTATAACTATTTTTCTTCAATGTCTCAATTTCATAGAACATTTCAAATATTACCCTTTCAGCACAGATCTTTAAACCGTCATATGTTTTCCAAAACCTGAAACTTGATGGTCTTAAGATAACTATCTTTTTATCAGAACCTTTAACGATAATTTCGTTCAAAACCTTCTCAATCGTAAGCATATGATTTGGACTGCCCCATAATCCATGAACCAAAACAAATAAATGGCATTGTTTATCTTCCAGATTAGACCCACTCAGTTTAGTACTCATCCTGATACCCCCTATCTATTAATCGTTCTTTGACTCGTTCCCTTGAAAACTTGGTCTAGTATTCGAATGCAAATCAGCCAACTGATAAATGAGAAATTTCTTATCAATTGGTTAGCACAAGCAAAATACCGCGCTGTGCGAAGATTGAGAAGATTTGATTCTCAAAAAATTTATACGATGAAATCAAGAGTTGCATTACTTACTGGGGGCTCTTCCAACTTGGGGGTATCGTTAGCTAAAAGGTTAATTGATAACACTAAAGAACAAGATGGAAATTTGACGATTATTATAACTTCACGTACTTTGCCAAAGGCTTTAGACACAATAGACGAAATTAATCACTACAGTCAAACGACGGGTAAATACAAACAAATTGAATTTGATTATATCTTGGTTGATTTTTGTAATATGGTATCAGTGTTGAGTGCTTATTATGAATTAAACAAAAAGTATTCTAAGATCGATTATATGTTCATAAATTCTGCACAAACTGCTTATTTAGGAGTTGATTTTTGGTTTGCCATTAAAGATCTTGTTAAGGATCCTGTATTTGCTGTGACTGAAGGACAGATGAAGATCCAACAAGCGGGACTTAAGTCTCAGGATGGCATGGGATTGTTATTCCAGGGGAATGTTTTTGGACCTTATTATCTAATTCATAAATTAAAACCTTTATTAACTAATGGTAAGATTATTTGGGTTTCGTCATCGGCATCTGGTTCGAAATATTTATCATTTAATGATATGGAATTAATCGAAAATACCAGTCCTTATGAAGGATCCAAAAGGTTAATTGATTTGCTTCATGTTGGTACTGTTAAAAATTTACAAAACAATAATAACATTCAACAATATATTATAAATCCGGGGATTTTTAAAAGTTTTGTTTTTGATCAACATTTGAATTTTTTCACTTATTATGGTATGATCTTATTATTTTATTTTGCCAGGTTTTTAGGTTCAACAGTTCATAATATTTCAGGTTATACTGCGGCCAATTCGTTGGTTAAATGTGCGTTAGATGACAACGAAAGACAAGATGTTAAAGTTATTTCGAGCACTGATAAATATGGTAGAGAATATATTGATTACTCAGAGATCGACCCCACTGGTAGTGAAGATGTTGTTGATTATCTTGATAAACTAGTTGCAAAATGGGATGATATTTTAAAAGATCAAATTGTAGATACTAGAAAGCCGTAAACTACATAACAAGCTATAGAAAAAGTAAATAGTAAAATAAACAAAAGAAATATCACAAGAAATACACCGAAGAGAAGCAAAAATACTACTATATTACAATCTATAATTAAGACATTGACATCCACAACCACTGGCACATTCATCTTCTTCATTAACCCCCCACCATTCCGATGCACAATTTGAATGTAAAACATGTTCACAATTTGTACAAACTACTAATCTTTTACTCACTAATAAGTTACATAACACACAATATTTTAACTCATAATTAATATTTAATAACCACGGATTTAATTTTGCACTTTCAATCGATGTTGGTTGATTAACATATTTTGTACTCAGATTTAATAATGCTGGTTGATTTCTAAATCCAAAATTACATTCATGCTCAATGAATTTTGATTTATGAAATTCATTATCAAATTTAGGATAATTAAATTTTAAAATTTTAATTCTATTAGCTGGTAACCCCCATCCATACAACATATTTGCATATCTTTCTCGATACGATTCAATTTTCAATTGATTTTGTGAGTTTAACAATGGGTTTGTATAAATGTCATCAAATAAATCTAATGTTTCAACATTTTCAAATTCTACGGTAATATTTGGCGGTGGGCGAACTAATCCTTTTTTAATAATTTTTTTATTTCCTGCACCACCTACATTATTAATATTTATGCCATTACTATTACTAAGGGACATACCACCTTGGTACAGTGGAGAATAATTTTTTAACTTCCTAACATCATTTATCTTACTACCTTGTTTCTTTACTTTATTTTCAGAATCAATATAACCAGTCAATTGTAAATTTTTCTTTAAATAGCTTCTATCAGGAGATTCAATATCAGAATTTGAATGAATTGATCTTGCTGAATTCATTGGTATGGAACCACTAATGAAAGAATCTCTTCTAAATACTGACATTGAAGAGTTCCTATGTCTTTGGTTACCATACATATCTTTTAAATCTGATCTATCAGTACTGAAAGATTCGTGGAATGAATAATTTCTATCAATTTCATTACTATTATTAATATCATGATATCTTTTAATTTGAATAACCGACGGAGGCTGAGGCTTTGTATGATACGGAGTGTGAATGGGAATATTAAGACAATCATCACTAATTTGACTTTGTAAAACATTCGAAGTATTTTCATATAAAATACATGATAACATAACTAGCATCTGCAAATTGCCTCTTTTTTCGAAATAGTTCATCATTTCTTCCACTAACCAAGAATAACCAAATGGATGAGCACCCCAGTAAAATCGGTAATTTTTATTATTAAATAACTTTTTAGTTTGTTCACTAGCTTTAATTAAATGATTCATTGCTTGAACATTTTTAGCAAGGGTACTATTGGGATTTAAAAGACTTGAATAATAAACTGGGTGAATATCATTAATTTGAATATCTTTTAATAATACCATCTCTAATAACTTCCAAGCACTACTAATTTCAGTCAATCCATATTTTAATGCAACCTCACTATTATGTCTTGCTAAATTTTCTGGAGAATCTCCTAAAACTCTATATTCTTCCGCCAATTCTTGTTTATCGGGTAATAGATGTTTAAAATCAAATATACCAACGATATTTTTATTTTTATTATTTGCAGATTTTTTCCTAGTTTTACGGACATCAAACAGTCCATTACCGGGTATTGAAGATTTATAATTCGAACCAGTACCTCCATTACTTATAGTATTCTTGTTAAACCAACCATTTGCTCTAGTACCTAAACCAACTGAAGTTTTAAATAATCCAGGTACTCTAAATCGTGAAGTTAAATCTTCTTCTTCAATATCATCCCAGTCATTGGTAAAGCTATCAGAAGATGTGGTAGATCCCGAGTCATCATCATCAACAACATCATCAGCAGCATCATCGGAATCTACAGCATGATGTGAGTGTTCATAAACTTCACTACCGCCACTATCATAATCATTACCAGTATGATGATTTTCATGCAGATCTGCATGAGTATTTAATGAAAATCCAGCATCAGTGAATTTAAATATACTGAATTTTTGTAATGCTTTGTTATCCTCTTCTTCAGTACTTTTAGGTATGAAGAAACAAACCAATTGTCCATTTTGTGACCATAATGCACCACAACCTTTAGGTAGAGGGGTTGAATCAAAATTATTATTATTAACTATCACATCATCATTATTGCTTAATGCACCAATTGAACTTTTACCTAATGAATTAACACTATTAATCATTTCTTCGTCATTTAAAGCTGGCATAAAATCAGAAAACTGATCATCTAAACTATCGTCTGACTCAGTTTCTGATCCATGAATTGAATCATATTCATATTCATTATTATTTAAATTTGATGGTGGTGAAGTTAATGGTGAGGTTAATGGTTGTTGATTAATTAAATCATCAGCCCATCCTTCATTACCAACCTCTTGAATTATATCATCATCTTCATCTATTGGAGTTTCAACCGCTAATAAACTATCTTCTAGTATTATCTTATCACCCATTAAATATCTCAATAATGGTTCTAAACAAAATCTTTGATGTCTATTAGAATAAAATTGTGAAATTTCTTTTAAATTATTAACCATTTCTTCTTTAATTTCTTTAGTTAATTCGTAAGTTTCCTCAATATTAAATGTTATATAATTAGTCTTTAAATATTTTTTAGATGTTGATGATGTGATTGATTTATTTTCTAAATATGGATAGTTCCTGGGGAAATTAACTTCAAGTCTAATAAATATTAATTTTTGTTCATTATCATTATCGTCTATGGTTATATCTTCATTAATTTCTTCTTTATCAGCGGTGGTATTACCAGCATTGGAAGCAGCAGTAGCAGTAGCAGCAGCAGTAGCAGTCACAGAACTAACATTATTAGTAACCGAAGTTACGTTAGTAGTCGTATCAGCAACATCACCAGTATCATTGCTAATTCTACTATCATCTCTGGCATCATCAGGGGAACTTATTGATTTTTTATTTGAACTTGTCGAATTTGGACCACTATTATTATTATTATCATTTGGAAATGTAACAGATTGAGCAGAATTTGGTAAAGAATTTAGTGAAACTGGTAATGGACCCCTTAAGCTTAAAATTAACTCACCAGTAGATACTGAAATTTTTTCAAATCTAACTTTTGGAAAAGTATGAGCCACCATAGTAACTTCTTCCCCTAAATTGGAAGGGCTGTCATTTAATTTATCCGGCTGATCATTACTTCTACCCATTCTAACTCCCGATATCCAATCTAAATGATTTAATTGAGTTGGTAAAATTGATAAATTTTTATGTTTTTTAGCAATTTGAAACATAGTTTTAGAAGATAATAAATCTCCATGATTTTTAGCCATTATATTACTTAAGCTAACAGGTGGCTCAGTACAATATGTATTATATTTATATTTTTTATCATTTGAACCAATTATGGATTGAGTTGAATTACCAGTATTTATACTACTATTATCATTACTATTAACGGCACTATTAGTGTTGGGCAGAAATTCAGAAACTTCAACTTCGGTTGGGACTGATTTTAAAACTTTTTGATATAAAGGATTATAATTAACGTTTTTATATAACTCTTCATCAAATGGCCATAATTTTAAATCATAATCCGCCAGCGACCAAGTAACTAATTGATAATCTTTCCAATCTCTTTTAGTATCAAAATTTTCATAATTTCCATGTCTTGTTCTCCAAAGGAAATCTTTAATAGGACCACCATGGCCCTTAAAAGAACAAATGGGGTCAAAGTTCATTATTTGCGTTTCATTAGTATTTTTATAAGTTTCAAAAGCCGATTCACAATTCAAGATATGGATTGAATCTTGCCCACCTCGTATAGGTATCACACCACATGATTTTTCATTACCGAAGGGTAAATTTCTTGCTCTTGCAACAGGAAAATCAGTATTTATTATAACTGATGGGGAAATTTCATTATTTTCAGCAGTGTCACTATCAAAATAATTAAAATTTTCAGTAAAAGATTTGGCTGATGATGTTGTTAAATCCCAATATTTTATAGTTCTATCGTTTGAGCAAGTTATAATTTTTGATAAACCATGACTAAAATCAATACCGTTAATTTTTCCTTTATGAGCATCTTCAATTTTTAATATTGGTAATGCACCTTTCCTTGTATCCCATATATAAAACTCATGATCATGACTTGATGCAATTTCATGAGGATTTTCATGATTCCATTTAACTTGAGTTGCACCAGCTCGCCATTCCGCCCACTGTTGAACAGCCTTTCTTGGAGTTCTCATATCCCAGCTTAAGATAAAAGTATCAATTGAACATGTTGCTAACAATTCAGGATCTGAAGGGTGGAAATTAATATCAGTTATAGCTCTGGTATGTTCATGTAAGACATTCAAAATCGAATTATCGGACGGTCTTGATAAATCCCAAAGTAAAGCTTTTTGATTTGACGTCGATATACACCACGAAGGTTTCTCAAAATGATGAGGTGACCATTGGACATCAGCAACTTCCCATGATGTTATGTGATGTAACCACCGTGGAGTTGAAAATGGATCATCTAAATCAATAATAAATAGCCCTCTTCTACCGGCTAAAACAGCATCTCTCCCATTAGGAGATAGCGACATAGCACCAATAGCACCGTCGACTCGTAGCAGAAGCGAATTGCCAAATGTTATTGAGTCGTAGGGGTCTTTAAGTTGCGGCATGTTTCACTGTCAGTCCCGCTAAATCTCACTATCGCAGTACTTAAGTCTCAATCGCTTTTCTCAATACTTAAGTCTCAATCGCTTTTCTCAATACTTAAGTCTCAATCGCAGAGTTTTTCAAATTTATACTGAAAGTTGGTGAATCTCCATTTGAATATATTCAACTGAATCAATCAACCCAGAAAGAAGTAACACATGACTGAAGACGAAAGGAAGAACCTGGACATGGAAATCGACGAAGAAATCGACGATGAATTTAATGATAACGATAATAATGATGATAATGACATAATACACCAAACTGAAAATAATTCTGCTAATACTAATAATAACGATAAAAAAGATGAAACTGGGGTAAATATCCAAATATCCGATTTGCCAGAGTTAGCTAGAAAGGATAAGACCTTAAAGGAAGTGCTTGACCTCATGGATGGTGATTATGCCCCCGTTATACCTGATTCAGTAACGGACTATTATTTAGCCAAAAATGGGTTTGAATCAAGTGACATTAAAATCAAGCGATTACTAGCATTAGCTACACAGAAGTTTATACTGGATGTCGCCCAAGATGCTTACGAGTATTCGAGAATTCGTAACACTTCAACCGTTTATAATTCAGCAAATCCTCAAGTTAGAGCTAAGCAGTTGTTGCAAGGTCAACAATACGCAAATAAACAACAAATCACCGGAGCCTCGAACACTAACGTGGATGGTGAATTGCCACTGCAACATTCCTCCAGCAATGCAGGTAATCAACAAGGGAAAATAGTTTTAACTATGGAAGATTTGAGTAGTGCCTTAACCGAATATGGATTAAACACTTCAAGACCTGATTTCTATCGTTAGTTGTAATATATATGTGTATTTACTTCCTATATTTCACCGCTGGAAACCTTTCTAAACACCTGGCGAAAGGTTTATTGCTAGTGATCTTAAGCGATTTTTAAACGTCCATTACTATAGAGAACTCCCAGACTCAAATAAAAAGGGCCCAACGTTTCTACACATTAGAATATAATAATAGCAGCAAGCAGCCAGGGTAAGATTGAATTAAGCTCTAACACATAGATCCACCAGTCATATTCGGGTAACACTTGATCTCGTAAATAATTGTACCAATCTGACTAGCAGGCCATATCGTTTAACCTCAGATACAATTGCAGCAATTGCGACAAACCCACCGACGATTGGATACTTCCACTAAAATGCAACGTCAGGGGACACAGTGGATTACTAATTGAAAGATTAACCCTTTAACATGTTAGTTCCTGGTTGAGAAATTACATTGTTTGGAGAAATTACATTGTTTGGAGAAATTGCAAAAACTGTGGATATAAATATGGGATCTGTTGCTTTACTTTTCGTTTACTAGTAATTCGTATTGCTTAGATATAACAAGAAGGACGAGTAAGAATCGAGTAAGAATCGAGTAAGAATTGAGAATTATAAGAATTATAAGAACCATAAAAATCATAAGAATTGAGTAATGGCTTCCCTTAACACAGAAACGTACACTTTGAATACTGGCTACAAAATTCCAAAAGTTGGATTTGGTGCCATGTCAACGTCAAAAGATGCAATTTTGCATGCTTTAAAAAATGGTTATAGACATTTGGATACTGCTTATATTTATGGCAAAGGAGTTAATGAAACTGACGTGGGTAAAGCTATCAAGGAATCTGGTATTCCAAGAGAAGAGCTATTTGTGGTGTCTAAATTGTGGAATAATGAACATAAAAATGCTGCTCAAGCTTTGGATGCTACCTTAGAAAGGTTAGGATTGGATTATTTAGATGGCTATCTTATTCATTGGCCCCATTCTGAAGATAAGTCAAATCCTGGTACTTTCCATAAAGATTGGAATTATGTTGATACTTACCGAGACTTGGTTAAAATTTACCACTCCACTAATAAAATTAGATCTTTAGGTGTTTCGAATTTTACTATTGAAAATTTGAAAGATTTAGAAAATGACCCTGAAATTGATGTTATACCAGCTATAAATCAAATTGAAGCACATCCGTTATTAACTCAGCCTGAACTAGTGGAATATTTGAATTCTAAGAAAATCTTAATTCAAGCTTATTGTCCATTAGGTGGAACAGGGGCCTTTTTAACTGAGTTGCAAGAAATTAAGCATTTAGGCGAAAAATATAATATTACTCCTGGTCAAGTATTAATTTCATGGGCAGTTCAAAGAGGTACAAATGCTATACCAAGAAGTTCAAATTTCGAAAGGATTGAACAAAATGTTAAAACCGTCGTATTTGATGATAAAGACTTTGAAGATCTTAATAATTTATCAAATAAATATGGTGTTAAAAGAGTTAACCCTTTTGATAAGTAACATGGTAAAATATACGTTATCTAATAAACTTCTTGCCGACTCTACTTTTGTGTCTATCACTTTCTCTTTGTAGTTCAACTTCTACCTTTTTGCAGTTCATCAGTTCGAATTTATTATTATTAGTCTACCTTGATTTACTCCCTCTACTATTCCCTTCTCTTCACTGTCCTTAAATTTAACATTTAGTCCTATTCGTGTGAGTTCAAGTTTTAAAGTGCGATTAAATGTGCTGAAGATAAGTAAAATCCTTAACCACTGAATCAAAAAATTTAACTGGTTTAAAATCGTTGTTTTTTTGTTATTAGAACGAAGCAGTTTCCACAATTATTATATTAGTTGAGTTATTCCAATTGTAAATAATAGTATTAGAAAGGTAGGATGGTAAGACCTTCAAAGAAAACACCAAAGACTAAGCATCCGGAACCCTCCCTTGATTCTGATATGGTTGATGCGGAAGATTTCAGTGATAATGAAGCGGATTCCTTATTAAGATTAAGTGACCAAGCCAGAAGAAGAAGAGATATTGATACTGATTTATATCTGAGTGAATTTGGCCTGGATATGGTTGATGCTGAAGATCATGATGATTTGCATGGTAGTGGTGGCAATGAAAATGATGATGAATTTGAAGATGTCTATGAGGATAATGATGATGAAGTAGTAGAAGAAGATGAAGATGACGACGACGACGATGATGACGATGATGATGGTGATGAAGATGAGGATAGATTTGATATTGATGAAGAAATTGAAGATGACGATGAAGAAATTGATCCTCATGATTTTATTGGTAGACTTCTTCAATCCAGAATTGGTAGAAATAATGGCAATGGTGATGAAATAACACCAAATGATCCGAGAGCAGAATTTTTAAGAGCTTTTGGATCTTTTGCTAATAGAGGAGGTGATTCAACTAATTCTAATAGTGGTAATGGTGGTAATAATTCTGCAAGAGATCAATCATTCGCTGATGTACTTCAAAGGCTAATGAGTGGAGGAGCAGGAGGGATAATTTCAAATGCTGGTAGAGAAAATAGTGAAATTGACGGATTAATTAATAATTTAATTCAAAGAGATGATACTTATATTATATTGGAAAGTTTAAATGAATTGTCGGAAAGATTATTAATGATGAATGGTATTACTGCTGAAAGAATTATCCCTTCAAATAGGTTAGCAAAATCATTAATTGATATAATGAATGATTCAACACTATCTGAAGAATTGGAACTACAATTAGTTGCGTGTCGTTGTCTTTATAATTTCCTTGAAGTTAATCAAGATTTTATTCATGATGTAATTAATAATGACGCTATTGAAACTTTATGTCATAAATTAAGTGAAATCACTTATATTGATTTGACTGAACAAGCATTACAGACATTAGAAATGATTTCAAGAGATCCAATTTCACATAGTCAAATTATTGAGAATAATGGATTAACAGCATGTTTACAATATTTAGATTTCTTAACCATTCATTCCCAAAGGAAATGTTTAACGATTGTTGCCAATTGTTGTAATAACATAGTTTATGATAATTTTTCAATGATAAATGATGTTTTTGCTAACATTTCAAATGTGGTTAAAAATCATCCTGACTCAATTGTTATTGAAAATGGTTGGTTAACTATTTCAAGAACTATTCAAAGTTTTAAATCGTATCCAGATTTATTAGAAAAATTGTTTTTAACAAGATCTGATTTATTAAATGAATTAGTCTCAACAATCATAATTAGTTCAAATAAGTCATCACTAAACAATAAAAATTTAGATAAAGTCCCGGTACATTTTAGTTCTTGTATAAGTTTAATTAAATCTTTAATCATTTTAGCAAGTACAAGTGTAGATATTTCAGCAATTTTATTAAATGATATTTCAATTGGTGAAAGTATTATTAAATCAATTAATACGTATAAAAAGTCATCAGCTTCACATGACAATTCCAAATCGTCAACAATATCACCATTGAATTCAAACTCAAATATTCCACTTGATAAGCCACAGGAAGACATTTCAATTGAAGCCATTATGGCGGCACCAAATGAATTACTTTCTCATTTCCTTACATTAATTGGTTATTTATTACCAATATCATATTCACCACAAGAGACACCATTTTTAAAGAATTCTCATGAAGAATTAACTGAAAGAGTGGAAATTAATGAAAAAAGAATTGAATTATATAGTGAAGTAATTCAAACTTCATATATTAAATTTATTAATGAGATCTGGTTATTTTTAATTAATAGTTTCCAGGCATCAATGGATTTCGAAGTAAGGAGGAAAATTTTAATAAATATTTTCAGAATTGTTAAATTTTATGATAATGTTGATGATTTAAGTAAGATTAAAAATATTGAAATGATTTCATACTTGTTAGCTTCAATTGTTAATCAAAATAAGACTATAGTTTTAAAAGATTTTGAAATTGAGAAAAAATCCAATGAAAGAGATACTGAAATGTTAGTTAGTGGTGATGAAGGTGAAAGTGAAAATGATGTAGATGATGAAGATGACGATGAAGAAGAACCAGATCATAATGTTACCGAAAAGAAAGATAATTCAAGTAAATTAAATGCTAATATTTCATTGTTAAGTACTTCACTTATAATATTAAATTTAATTAGAACCGATGGTAAAAAATTCATTGATACTTTTGAAAAGGAAGGGTTAATTAGCGATATTTTATTGATTTGTACAACTTTAAAAAATGTAGGATTAACTGATAACTTAAATGATGACTATGAAAAAGTTCGTCCTTATAGTTCTACATATAATAATAGATTTACTGATATGGAATTCACTAAAGATTATGAATATAAATTATCAAGTAATAGAATTTATAATAAATTATTACATATAACCTGTGAAACGGAAGAAACGTATAATGAATTTAAAAAATTTGGTGATTCATTATCAGCATCCATTACGGTGGAAACTTTACAAGAGATTAAAGAAAATTTATTAAAATCTGAACAATTAAATGCTACTGATTGGGAAAGGTTATGGGAGAAATTTAAATTTTCCTTAGATCATAATATCTCAAGTTTTGAATTAATTTCTTCAGGTATAATTGAAATACTAACTAATTTATTTACTAATTTAGAGCCTGGTAATGAAAGCAATTGTTACGTAACTTTTATGTCAAAGTTTTTCGTTAAACCAAAAGATCAAGACTCTTTATCACCAGCTTCAATATTAATTGGTAAATTACAAGAAGCATTAACAAGAACTGAATCATTTGAAATTGTTTCAGCCAGTGGTGGTAATAATTTGAACAATTCAAGATTTTCAACATCGTATTTTTACGATAATTCTCAAACGGCTGGTATGGCAAAACAAATTAAATTAAGATTATTACCTGATAATTCAAGTCATAGTACTGGTACAGATGATTTGAAATTACCTGGTCCAATGCAAAATATGGTACTTTCAGTTCATGCTATTGCAACGTTTTCATCAATTGATAGTTTTTTAAAACAGAGATTACATTTATTCGATCAATTATCTGGAACTTTACATCGTGGATTTAGTGGTGAAGAAGATATTGAAGATTCTATGATTGAAGATGCGTCAGATGAAGGTGATGGAGAAGAAGAAAGAGATAATGAAGATAATGAGATTATGCAAGAAGTTAAGGAAGATAGAGCTAATAATAACGCAAGTGCTATTAAAAATAATACAAAACAATATGATGTTGACTTTTTAATTAACGGCGAAGTTATACCTAACGAAACTACCATTTATGGGGCCATTTATAGATCATTACAAAATGAAACTGATGAAATGATTGATGCGTCTAAAATTTGGAACGCTGTTCACCTGATATCATTCCGTAAACATAAACATAATAATAATTTAGATGTTGATAATAAATCAAAAATTTTGTATAATTCAAATAATCATGAATTAGAATTGAAAAATTATGATAAAATTACAATTAGTATATTAAAATTATTAAAAGTTTTATTTGAAATGAATAATTATAATCTGATCAATAATAAAGTTTCAAATGATAAATTTATGAATTGGAAACTATCAGTTAAGTTGAATAGACAATTAGAAGAACCGTTAATTGTTGCCAGTGGTACATTACCTGGATGGGCAATTAATATTACCAGGCAATTCCCGTTTATGTTCCCGTTAGATACTAGAATTTTCTTTTTACAATCGACGTCATTTGGTTATTCAAGATTAATTCATCAATGGCAAATTAGAACTAATCAAGATGAAAATAATCATAATAGTAGTAATGGTAATAACAATAGTAATCTAAATAGTGGTCACCAAAGACCTCAATTAGGTAGACCATCAAGACATAAAGTTAGAATTTCCAGGAAACAAATACTTCAAAGTGCTATGAAAGTTTTAGGATTATATGGATCTACTCCGGGTGTATTAGAAATTGAATATTTCGATGAAGTTGGATCAGGTTTAGGTCCAACATTAGAGTTTTATTCCACGGTTTCAAAAGAATTTTCAAAAAGAAAATTAAAATTATGGAGAGACGATAACCCAAATGATAATCGAGATGATTATATTAATAATTTAACAGGGTTATTCCCAATACCAATGAGTCCATCACAATTGGTTAGTGAAAATGGTAAAAAAACATTATATTTATATTCAATTTTAGGTAAATTTATAGCAAGGTCATTATTAGATTCAAGAATTATTGATTTTAAATTTAATAAAATATTTTTGAAATTAGTTGAAATTTTTAATGATTCAAATGATCATAATAATAATAATAAATTAATTAAAGAATTAAAAAGCTTAAATAATTTATCCAATTTAAGAATGGTTGATCCTTATTTAGCTGATTCGATGGATCATTTGTTGAAATATGTTAAACTATACCCTACTACACACCCAGCAGAAAGAGATGCTATCATAATTGATAATTGTACATTGGAAGATTTATCGTTAACTTTTCAATTACCTGGATATCCAAATTATGAATTGAAAAAAGATGGCGAAAACATTTTAATCAACTCAAAAAATATTGAAGAATATATAAATAAGGTAATTGAAGCAACATTATATAATGGTATAATTTCACAAATTAAAGCATTTATGGATGGATTTTCAACTGTTTTCCCAATTAGTTCATTGATTGTTTTTGCACCTGAAGAATTGGTTGATTTATTTGGCAATGCTGAAGAAGATTGGTCATATTCAACGCTTTATTCATCAATTAGTGCTAATCATGGCTACAATAAAGATTCTCCTACCATTAAATCATTAGTTGAAATTCTAATTGGATTCAATAATATTGAAAAACGTTCATTTTTACAATTTTTGACGGGTGCTCCAAAATTGCCAATTGGAGGATTTAAAAGTTTAAAGCCCGAATTGACCGTTGTTAGAAAGTATCCTGAAGGTCAATTAATCGACGATGATTATTTACCAAGTGTCATGACTTGTGCAAATTATTTGAAATTGCCATATTACTCCAGTGGAGAGGTTATGAAGGAAAAGTTATTACAGGCCGTGAATGAAGGTGCTGGTGCATTTTTATTGTCATGATCACGGTCCAAATCATTTAATGTTCATCATATCATATCTTATCTTATCATATAAGATCATATCTTATCAGATCATTTCAGATCATATCATATTCATATACAATTGTAAATATTCCCTGTACTCTCTATACTATTTAGCCCTAGTAAATGGTGCGAAGTTGACAATCAACGATTTGAGAGTGAGGTTAAAGTTCAACCAATGTCACAATCAATTAAATTAGATAGCTTAGTATCATCATTAGTTGCAACTGCACCACCAGGGGAATTAAAGGGGGTCAAAGAAGACTTGACATCGATTATTCCTGGTGAAGAAAGATTAATTAATTCATCAATTGAAGAATTTGTAAATTCTAAGGGAGGAATATTCTCATCCAAATATATTGCTTCGAGGTTAAATAAATTACCAGGATCAAGTAAATACATTGACTTTATTAATAAACAACTTTTTAATATTGATTTGAATAACCAAAAAGCAATTGACTTTGAAAATTATTCTCCAGAAATTTCATATCCATCATTTTTCAGTGAATTAGTTGAAAGTTTAGAAACTTACGGTAAAGATCATTATCCTTCAAATTATGCTTTTACAATTATACCAAAATCCAACGAAGAAGTGTATATAATCATTATTGGTGAAAAATTGAACAATGAAAACTACTATACTGGTCAATGGAACTCCACTTACTTAGTTAAGAATGGTAAAATATCCGGTGATGTCAATGTTGATATTCATTATTATGAAGATGGTAATGTTCGTTTAAATTTTGATGAATCAATTGATGAATCAGCTATTACTTCAGATAACAAGAACATCATAAATTTCATCAATAATTCAGAAAATAAATTGACTTTAAAAATTGTTGATAATTTTAATGATTTAAATGTTAAATATTTTAAAAATTTAAGAAGATTATTACCAGTTACAAGATCAAAGATCAATTGGGGGAATGCTATTGGTAACTATAGATTAGGTTCAGATGTTGTTAATAAACAGTAAGTATAAACAATTGATGAGTTCCCTCCCAACACAGAAAGACTGAGGCTACGAATGAATATACAATTTTTTTTATATCTATTAACTATAATATCTCATTAATCATCTCATTTTATATAACATCCAAATAACGAAAAATGCAAGTAATATCAAACCAATTATTCTTGTTAAGCTTTGATTTCTATTCATGACAGTTCTTAATTCACCACTCGTTCTTTTAACTGAATACATCAATCTACCAAATCCATCATTTAAGGTATCTAATAACAGATTTTCTTGCTGCACATTTGAATTTATATCATCAACGGTGGTTCTGAATTGTCTTAAGGTTGAAGCTAATTCATCAAACCTTTCATTATTCTGGTTCTCTCTATGAGCATATAAATTATCTGACATTTGTTTGGCAAGATTTTAAGATAGAGTTACCAGTGATCGCGAACTTTATTTCAAGCTGTAACTAATATTTACATAGAAATACTTAATTCTTTTGGCTACGACAAATTATTTACTGAAGGAAAGTTATTAACGTTCAGGTAATGAGGGACACCAGTATTTTGTTGTGAAGGAGGGTAATTTGGTGGAAACTGGGGTTGATTTGGCTGAAATTGGGGTTGATTTGGATGAAATTGAGGTTGATTTGGTTTTGATGACTGGGGGGCTTGGTATTGATGCATTGGTGATTCAGGAGGCGATTGGTAAGTATGCATAGGTTGTTGTGACTGTTGCGATGGTTGGACTTGTTGTGAAGGTTGAGCCGCTTGTGAAGGTGGTGGATAAAATGCATTTTGACGATAGTTACCCTCATTCCCAAATCCATTACCTGTTGGTTGCGTTGGTAACTGATATTCATTACTATTAGGATAAGGAGTTAAACCATTATTTTGATTAGGAGTAAAATTTTGATGATTAATTTTCAGATTAATCAGCATATCCGTCAATTCGTTATAATATTTAACTTGAGTGGTTAATTGATTATTTAAATTCAGTAGTTCATCTTTTCTAATACTATATTTATCAATGAGATTTGCTAAATTTGGTCTTAAAGGTAATATTTCATTATATAATTGAGTTAATTCATCTTCATTAATATTATTTGAATCTGGGTTGGATAATATTGATAATAATTTATCAATTTTTCCCTGTTCGTTATTTAATATGTTATTTTCCACTTCTAATTCCTTACTGATTTCCTGGGGTGATTTATTGATTATTGGGGTTACATAATTTAATGGGAATATACCAATTTTACCATTTGACAATGAACCTCTCCACCAATCTCTATAAACTGATTCAATGACAGTAATTATATCACCTTTACGAAATGACAATTCCTCGTGTTCATACGATATTAAATCATACAACGCTCTAACCTTGGATACTGTAGCAATAGTCTTTTCTTCTTCATCTCCACTACCTGTTGATTGTTGTTTTTTCTTATCATCTTCAGTCTCTGGTAAAGGTTTATCATTAAGATATGCTTTTTTAACCGACTGTTCTCTCTCGTATTCTTGTAACGATAACTTTAAAATTCTTTGCAAATCTTCTTCTTCTTTTGCTTTATCTTGTTGACTTAATTCTTTCTTATCAGGCTTCATTGGTCCATAATTGTTATTACTACTACTAGTAGTGGTATTATCATGATTTAAATAATGTTTATAATCTTTCAATAAAGTATTATAAGCGTCTGTCATTGGTTTCAACGAAGGATCATCTTTAAACGATTGATTCAACTGGCCTATAACATTTGCAATTTGGAATTTAACAGTTTTATGTAATTTCCTTTCAGCAAGTTTTTTCAACAAACAATCTTGTAGAAAACTTTTGGTAGCAATTTCCTGCTTCATTCTTGATCCACAATTTTCAGCGATAGCAACGATTAATGATAGTGTTCTTAATATAACGTTAGCATCTTTTGAGCTCAATCTAATAGTAATATATTTAATTGACTGTTTGGTGGCATCTTCAGGATTTGATGATATGTAATCACAAACTTCTAAAATATACTGCCAATTGTCAGCTGTTAACGTTTCGTCGGTAGCTTTATTGATTAATTTTTCTAACTCAGTGTTGGTTGTAACTGTTGCTCTTGAAAACATGGTTAAAATCTAGTTGGTTTTGATAATACCCCTAACAAGAAAATGATCAGTGCGCCATCATTAATTTTTGATAAGGCTGGTCTGACAGTAGATTCTGATTTTTGGAATTTGTCAACCAATGCGATGACGTTTGGTATTAGAAGTTGGTTGGGTGGATTAGGAATTGTTACTTTTACTGTAGTTAGTTTTAGAAGATTTGAAAAGAAGATTTGAAAGTCATGATTTAGAAGATTTGAAAGTCCAATTGAAAGATTTGGAAGTCATGATTTGGAAGATTTGAAAGGTGTGAAAGGTTTGGATTTTTATACATTTTATAGGATAAGTGGAATTGTAATGTTTTATAACACTTATTAACTAGTTCGACTTGTCCACATTGGAATTATTGTGAACTCCTTTCAGGCTTAACTGTTGGAAATACGAAGGAAATGACCAAATTATTTGTGTTTTACTTCAGTTTAACAAGATCTAATATGAGAGAAGGAAATTGTAGTTACTGGACGATGCTACGACGATCGCCCTAAACAATAAAATAGACCATGTAGCACGTTAAACTGCACTAAAGAGGATCTAAGATGAGATTATTGTTGATTGTAAGCACCATCTAGCGTCTTTTTTACTTATTCCAACTCAGTTGTATCAGATTTAATCCGCTATGTTGCTTCTTCAAGTTTTGCGTCTTCAGCGTGTTATTATATTGCTTTGAAGCATTATACTACTTGAAGTTCATTTAACTTTTAGAGATAAATAAACATTCATTAGTAGTATGCAGCAGGTTAAATTTCGTGGTATATGAACAGAAAATCCCCCGATTTGTTAAACCATGTAGTAAGAATCTTCAATCCTCTATATTGATGTGGGTTAGTCTAAGTATACCGCCATATTCAATAAAATTTTGGAATTAGATCGTTGATTTAGGAAGTGAAATAAGAAAAGCCGCAGAGATATACGTCACCCTTATCATTCGACCACTATGATAAGGATTCTATCTATCAACTTCCTCGACTATTGATGCTAAGAGTATATTCCTCGGTGTATCTTGACCGAAACTAGCAGCGCTAGTAAATAGTGCTAGGCAATACTGCTATTAAATAGTGCTAGGCAATACTGCTAGTAAATAGTGCTATCAGATTCACCTACATTACTTTAACTGTCTCCCTTTAAACTGCCACGGAATGAGATGCAACTGCTTATCGATTAATTCACCAACCCGTTAAAAAGTAAGTTGTTATATTTACTTAGAGGAATCTGGTGAATAATCTATATTGCATGTTGCCACCATATTACCAATTGGTGGTACGATTTGCAACAAATCATGTAATTCTTCTCCTCCATCAGCCACTAGTTAGAAATTTGAAAATTTTCCCATAAGCCTATCATCTACCTATATGTGCATCACTCCAACGGTAACTATGAACATGTACCACAGAATACAAGGAAACTACCGTTCATCATAAACATCGTCTTACAGTGTCTATACCAATTTCCAGGACTATAAATTGAAGCAGAAATTCGCACTGGTTTTTTGTTGAAGAGTTCCAAATAATAGCTGTATAATTATGTCAGAACAACCAAAGGAAGAAGGAGGTGATCATATAAACTTAAAGGTCCTGGATGGGAGCAGTGAGGTTTTTTTCAAAATTAAACGTCTGACTCCACTTAAAAGACTTTTTGATGCTTTCTGTAAGCGTGTAGGTAAATCTTCAAACAATATGCGTTTCCTCGTTGATGGTACCAGAGTTCAACCAGATAATACCCCAGAAGATCTTGAAATGGAAGACGGAGATATAATTGAAGCTCATCGTGAACAAACAGGTGGTTGTTTATAAGGAATTTTAAATGAAAAGAGATTTTGAAGTAAGATTATAAATGTTAATTCTAATTGATACGTGTATTAATAGGTAATAATTCTTTTATTTATTTCAAAATAGTTGTAATGTAAAGAATCAAATTAATGGGTAGTTATTAATTGATTATAGCTGTTAAGTGATTATATGTAGTTTAGTAGTTTATACACGAAGGTTTGTATATGTTTTCTGTGTTTATGTCCGAACGATCTCTCACTTTGCTGATAGATTTTTAAGCAACCTGTAAACGGTACCAAAACTGGAACTGTACCATAATTTTTAGACACTCTCAGTGATTTGTGCCTTCATTGTGTGTCAATTTTGGAAGGTTACCAGTGAAAGATAAGCAATTGGGGACAAAACAATTTGTATTAATGCAATATTAAACCACATTGATCAAAATTCAAAATAATGGGGTATTTTATTTGTCAAATCATCAACACGATTTACTACCTTTTCCATCTGATCTTTCATCAATAATCCAACACATGCTGTTTTTTAACCTGTTTGTGGTGATAACAATGACTCCCACTTCTTTCATGTTTATTTAATGGAGTATTTTAATTATGGACACTAAAGATATTTATTATGAATCAATAAACATAATAGGAGCTCAATAGAACTATCAGCTATAGCAAGTGCATTGGTGATTCCGAATCCAAACTTTGCTAAAAAAAGGTGCTTCAGGAGAGATTTTCATGTTATGTGAGTAAAAATTAAAAATCTACATTTTTCAAAATTCTACTAAAGCGAAGAATTACGGTATAATTAATAGTGAGTTCTTATTATAATGCAAATTCTATAGCATATATAAATCTGGACCATTAGAATCACTTTCCATTGAAATAAAACAACTGATGCAAATAGAGTTCTCAGATAAGATAAGATAAGAAAGTACCATAAAATTTAAATTATCAGTTTCCCATCAAAACATGCCGAAAGCCATCAGTTTTATTATTAGATCTTCTGATCCACCTTCTTATAACATACAACGTCCATCTAATTATTTTCTAAACCATCTGACCTTAATTGGCATATTTTTAATGAGGATTACGATGTTTCAGATTTTGTTTCAGATTTTACCACACTTTATAAAATATTAAATCCCCCCGATATTGTCAATTTTTTCCAATCCTTAAACACACAACTGAATTTAGACGAATAATTGGAAAGATGATTATGAAAACTGTTGAACGGCCAAATTATCTTAATTTTAAAGAACAATTAATTCAGATTTGGGTCAATCAATATACAATAATTATAATTTTAATTTTATTGGAAATGTTCCTTTTCAAAATGTCATTAATTAACTCATTAAAGTCATTAAATAAGATATCACTTAATTCAATTGATCAAATTAATCAATATAATGAAAAAATTATTAATTTACCAAATGAATATTCAATATTTATTAATCAATTGATTCAAGACAATATTTATCGATTGAAAACTCAGTCATTATATTTAATTATTTTAACAATTAATATCATCATTGGAATTATTAAATTTATAATCAGTTTATATTTAGGTACTTATATTTGTTTATTTGATGGGCTAATTAATGGGTTTATTGAATTTGGTTTAGATTTAATTGAAGATATCTTAAGAGCTGCAAATACAATTATTCAAGCTTCGACCAAAATTATTTCTTCAGCATTATCAGGCATAACTAGTTTAATTAGCGATATTACGTCAGGCATTAATCTGATTTCAAATTTTTTCACTGATGCAGACTCTGTTAATTCAACAAGTTTGATTAGCGATATTAATGGTGCTGTTGGAACTTTAAATAATTTTTCATTACCCAGTTCAATTTATTATGAATTGGATAGTTTAAGAGATAAAGTTCCAAGTTTTGATGATTTAGAAGATGATACTATAGAAAAATTACAAGCACCATTAACTAATTTAATTTCAAACATAAATAATCTGATACAATTTCAAACAACTAATTATTCTAATATGTCAGTACCAGTTTCAAGTTATTCTTCAATAAGCAATGATGACCTTAATAATTTTTTCAATAAATCTGAAAAAATGATTGATAAAGGATTTGACATAATTTTAATAATTTTAATAATTGTCAGTATATTAACCATTGGAGTTTTAATTTTAAGAGAATATTTTTCATGGAAAAGAAAATATGAATTTTACATGAATTTAAATAATTTAGACAATGAAGTTGATCGATTTAATGATTTTAAATTTTTAAATTTGTTAAATTGTTATTCTAATAATTTAATTTATTATGGTAAAAAATATTTTAAATTAAGTGATAAAAATATTTGGTTAATTAGCTTTATCACTTCAAAATATTCAGTAGCATTAATTAGTTTATCATTAGGTGGATTTTTAACAACGTCGTTACAATTTTGTTTATATAAAGTATTTAATGTTTGTTTGAAAGATTTCCCCATCAGTAATTTAACATCAAATATTTCCAATAGTTTAACAAGAAATACTGATGTATTTGTTACTAATACTAATAATTATATAAATAATCAAGAGTTGGCATTAAATAATGAACTATTTGGTTCGATTAAAAACATATCTGGTACTTTTAGTAACGTCATTGGTGATTTTGTAGTTGCTTTGAATGATACCTTGGTGGAACCATTTGCTAATACTCCATTAGCTTCACCAATTAACACTGTAGTATATTGTGTACTTACTAGGAAATTAATTATGATTGAAGAAGGATTAGAATGGATTCAAGATAATTTACATATTTCAATTCCGAATTTGCCATCAAATTTTGAAAATGATTTTAATAAGTTGATGAATCAACAATCTGTTAGCAATCTGATTGATTTACAACCGTATATCAATGAAATTGAAAAATCCTATTTTGATTCAATTATGATAAAATTTTCTATTTGTTTAGGAATTTTCGGGTTATGGTTAGTTCAGCTATGCTTTGGGTTAGGTTACTATTTTTATAAAAATTCAACAATGCTAATCATAAGTGAACCTAGATCATTAACTAGTATAGAGAAAAATGAATACAGTTATCCATTTGATGATCCTCAGAAACCAAAAGATGTTTATTTAAATCAAAATCCTTCCTATTGTTCTTTTAACGAAGGTAACACTAAACAATATTCATTTGATAAATCTCCCAACGGAAAGTACGCAAAGGATATTTTTAGAGTAAGTTGAAAGAGTGTATTTTAGTATATAGTAACGGAATAAATGGATGTATTAACTATTTAATTTTTCTTTTGAGTCGACTTCTTGGTAGTTGGTTTTTTCCAATAATATTGTTTATGAGTTCTTCTACAAGATCTAAGACCTCCAGTACCTTTCATGGCACTAACCAATTGACGTCTTTCAGGATCGTCGTCATTTTCTGGTAAATAATAAAATTCTCTTTCTAAGGGTTTACCAGCAGCATCTTTACCTTGTCTGTTAATTGTACCAACTGAGTTGATATTATCTAATATGGTAAATAATTGATGATTTGTAAAATCATTAATTTTGCTACTAATTGATCGTAAAGCTGATAATGGAGTCGATGATAATCTTGAAAATGCTAAATGATTAATAATTAAATTGTTAATTTCTTGTAAATTTTCAATTTCTTCAAGATTAATTGGTTCTTCGGGTGCTTCACTTTGTTGTCTTGATTGTGATTGTGGTTGTAATCCTGTTGGTGATTGTGAATCTAATTGTGAATCTAATTGTGAATCTAATTGTGAATCTAATTGTGAATCTAATTGTGAATTCAATTGTGATGGTGACGCTGTTGCTAAATTTTGGGGGAATTGTACTTGAAGCTGTGGAGTTGATGATCTTGATTTATACTCTTTCCTCTTCTTCATTGGTGGCTGTTCATTATTTATTGTATTCGTCTTATCAGATAATGGTAATCTTTTAATTGGGGTTGATTCTTCAGAAGTAATTCTAAAGTCTTGTTTAACTGGCGTATCGGGTTTGAATTCTAATGATTTAATTGGAGTATCTTTTAAAGTGGGCAATTCGTCTTCAGTGAAATCATCTTCGTCTTTTGGATTTAATATAATCAAATTATTTTTAATTTCAATGATTAAGTTGTGGAATTTTTTAATTACAATTTTTTCATTGTGATAAACTAAAAACTCCGTGTGTTTTGGGGATAATTTAATGGAACTGGAAACTAATCTAGATTGTTTAATTAACTTTAAATTAACATTTGAAAGTGAAGTTTCAACTAATTTGTATTCGTTAGAAGAAATCTTAGTAACTTCACATGGCTTTGGTATAGTAATCCCAAACCCGTTTTGTCCCAAACATTCAATTTTTAAATTTTCTCCCATATTTTCAATTTTAATATGATTTCTCGAAATGGTTTTATCCTTTGATTTAATACATAAATCATTAGACTTTGATGACCTCCCTAATCTAATAATCGGTTTATTCAATGGAACTTTTAAAATCTTGAGATTAGAATTTATTGGTAATGACGGTTTATCGATATTAAATTCTGCTTTCATTGGTCCCTGTGGCTGTTTTAAAGGATTTTGTAAACTATTCTGTAAATTCCTTGGTTGATGTTTAACTTCATGTTCAACTCCTTGTTCAATCTGTTCAATTAGTTCATCTTCACTTTGATAATGAGGTGACGACGATCTGCCGACTGTTGACGAAGGGTGGGGTGTAGGATAGTGGCACTCTGTTCTACCTCTTTGTTGAAAAGGATCATGTTTTTGATATTTTTGTTTAATGTTAACATCGCTCTCTCTAAGGGGTGAGGATGGAGGGAACTGAGTTGACATGATTCTGTAGGCGTCTATCTATAAGTTTTCCCAAATCAAGCAAATCCAGCGTTTAGTAATACAATTCAAGATGGGACCAGCTGACTATTGAAAGGAAAAAATAAATAACTGATATTTAGGTCATACACTCAAGCATTTGTTTATTTACAATCACTACACGGTACACTTTTTTGCAGCCTAAATTTCGCGTTCAATGTCGGCAATGTCCCTGGGGTATCGCGCGACACTATGCGACCTATCGCGACCTGAAGTGACATGATTGCGCGACACCATTGCGCGACACCGATATGTCGCTCCTGTCAGCTGACCACACAGGGCGGAGCCCTCGGTTGGTGTCTGTGACTGTTTTCGGGAATTCTCATATTCAAAGTCGTCCGATGCTCAATATGATTTCTACACCATCCTAATAGAAGATTGAGAAGAAATTTTTTTTCAATCAACTAAATTAAATAGATAAATCATGGGTAGTATGTAAACTTAATAAACGATGACTTAGTTTGATCAACGTTGTTGTTAAACTAGTGGATGAAGCATATACAATATACTTCAGTGTATAAGTTGAACTGTTGATTTGGCATTTAGCAAGGCTCCCAAGATTGGGAGTGAATATCGAATTTGAAATTTTTTAGATGACATGAGTTTCCAAAGAATCATCAGCAATGAATGTGTGTAACGTGTCATGAGTTGGGATACGAGGTTAATCTCAAATAAAGTTAATTGTGTGGCATTGCCGAGTTTAATGAAGCAAAGTGCCAATGAAACAGTTCAAAATATATATAAGCGGTTAAAAAACAAATACTAACAAATTATATAGAAGGTACTCCATCTTTAGGTAAAAGACACAACAAATCCCACACTTTATGTAACAGATGTGGTAGCAGATCATATCATGTTCAAAAGAAAACTTGTTCTTCATGTGGTTACCCAGCTGCTAAAATGAGATCTCATAACTGGGCTCAAAAAGCTAAAAGAAGAAGAACTACTGGTACTGGTCGTATGTCTTATTTAAAACATGTTTCAAGAAGATTTAAAAACGGTTTCCAAACTCAATAAATGTAAACCTTTTAATTATGTAAATTTATAAAAATAATTGAGTTACGTAGTCATAAAAAGAATAATATACATATATATTATGTTTCGTGCTTAGCCTCTGTCTCGTGTCCACGTCTATTTGTGCTTGGTATGGTGTTATTAGTATTGGTATTACACATACATTGCACATACATTACACATACATTGCACATACATTACACATACATTGCACATACATTACACATACATTGCACATACATTACATACATAACATACGTTACATACGTTACATACGTTACATACGTTACAAATACATTACATACGTTACAAATACGTTACAAATACATTACACATACATTACATACATTGCATACATTGCACATACATTACATACGTTACAAATACATTACACACATTACATATATTACATACCACTATTAATCAATTTCCATTTCCATTTCCATTTCATCGTATTTTAAATTCCCATTAATATTAATATATAAGTTATCCGCCAGTTCAGTATTAATCACTTTTCCCAAAATTTCTCTTGATAATTCTATGGTTTCACTATTATACGGATATTCTAACCCATTTGGATACTCAACTTCTGCATCAATTATATCTTCAATTCTATCACTATTATTAACATGATGCATATCTCTTGCAATAATTTCAATTTGCTTATTAAAAATGCCTGACTTATACTTTTTAAATCTTAGAATTTTAATCAATTCATTACTTTTATTAATTAGATTTTCTGAACCAAATGCAATTTTTGATAATAAAATAACTAATTCAACCAATGTATCATTATAAATAATCAATCCTAAATTATTTTCAAATTTAAATAAACAATTTAAAATTTTAATTAAATTTGAAATTATCCTAATTCTAAAATTGATTAATTTTGATCTTGGTGAAATTTTAATTAAATTTTGTTGTAATGTTAATATCTTGATAATGATTTTAACCGTATCTTTATTTTTTAAAATTTCTAAATTCAATGAATTTACTATATAATTATCAATTAATTTAATAATTTCCAATTGCAATTCCATTAAATGAATTTCATGATTATAATTTATTTTAAAATTCGAAACATTTTCTTCATAATTGATGATAGGATTTGGTTTAAAAATAATTGAATTATTTAGCTTATCAAAATCTTCGGGTACTATTTTACTAAACTTTTTAAAATCTTGATTATTACCAATAATCCTATTTAATCCAAAAAATTTGAATTCACCTTTAATTGGTATATTAATCAAACATAATTTAAATAGCAATTGACATAGCTTTGAATTTAAAATTTTATCACCACCATCATTCTTTTCATGTAATACATAATTTATAATATTTATCAAATTGTATAAGATATTGATCTGTAGAGAATTTTGATCTTTTTCAATGTTACTTGGTAAAAAAAAATCTAATAACTTTTTAATCCCATAATTTTCAAATAATTCTAAGCCTAATCTTAAATCTTTATTATTCTCTCCTGGTTTATTATTAAACACTGTAAAACTCATTAAAATTTCAATTATATCCATCGAACATATTATAATAAAATTTTGCAATATTTGATCTTGTAAT
Organism: Yamadazyma friedrichii; assembly: GCA_030565865.1. Taxonomy (NCBI): domain Eukaryota; kingdom Fungi; phylum Ascomycota; class Pichiomycetes; order Serinales; family Debaryomycetaceae; genus Yamadazyma; species Yamadazyma friedrichii. The sequence continues at coordinate 259,405 of JAJMGX010000014.1, forward strand.
GTTAAATTAATATTTAAATTGATAATTTCTTCGTTATTTAAATTATACGAAAAATTATTAATAATTGAAACTAATTTTTTGACTAAAATTTTAATAATATCGTTTTTTGTTGCTAAAGGCTTAAAAATTAAAGTACCATGAATTAATGATAGTAAAAATGGTATTGATAGTAATAAATTTAACTCGATTAACTTTTCAATTAAATTAACCAATAATTTTAAAAAATTTTCAAACAATAAGTCTAATCGCAATTCTTTTTGCAATATAAGGTATTCCAATATTAATCCCGATAATGGTGATTTGGAAGTAAATTTAAAATTATCAATAATTATTTCTTTATCGATACAAATTTTGCTCAAATAATTCATAGTCGTTCTTTCGCTTCCATTGATGGTTAATTTCCAAATATGATCGATTAATAATGATGTTTCGTCTTGGATTTTTATAACTCGTTGAGCTGGTTCTTTATTAAATGCTATTTGCAGTTCTGCAAATGCTGCACCTGAGTTAATAACAGGAACACTATTAGGAATATTATTATTATTTATACTTGCAACTTTCCTCTTCTTGCTTGATGTTCTAACTTCATTCTCCAAAAACACTCGTTGATCCTCTAAACTTTGAATTGTCGCCTTTAATGATTTAATTTGATCTTCCATGGAAGCCTTATTGTTGGAATAATCTTGTTTTAATTTATTCATTTCACTATAATTTGAAGTTTTAGCCACATGCAATTGATTTTTCAAAATGGCTATTTCACCGTCTGCTTGATACAACTTATCTCGCACCCCAGAAGGTATCTTGTTGTAATCTATTATATTATTAGCTGGTGCTTCGCCAATTGAGGTAGCAGATTCCACATCGATCATCATATCATTTTTACCAACCGCCAAAGTATTTGATTCATTATTGCTCGTAGAAACCTCCACTGGTCTTGAAACTTTCAAGAACTCTTCGTCATCGTCTGAGAATTCAAAATCCGATATCCCCATCACTGTTTCTTAGATCAATGGTAACAAACGTCGCCCTTGTACAACAGCACTCTCTGGATTTGATCTCTAAAAATCTAATCGCGACCTGGTTTCAAATCTTCAAATGGTTCATCATCGCATCGCACGACTGATGCCAACTTTTTTTAAATCTCATCAATTTGAAAAATTTGATATCTGATAAACCATATATTAATTATACAAGGTATTCTTAGCATCACCAGTTGTCGTCCTTTGTAGAATATAAGTAGATAAATTTAGGATGTCAGAGAGTAACGGGAAAACTGTGAAATCCGATGATAAATCATCGGATTCAACGACAAATTCAGCACCCCCAGCTTCTTTGGTTCCAGTCCAACCAACAGCGTTAAGCTCGAAGGATAAATCCACCAAAAGATTGATTGTTGTGTTGTCGCAAGCGTGTTTAGAAACCCACAAGGTTAGTTCTGGGGGCTCGGGTGACAAATATGCGTTATTAAATTGTGATGATCATCAAGGGTTGTTAAAGAAAATGGGCAGAGATATTGCTGAAGCCAGACCTGATATCACCCATCAATGTTTATTAACATTATTAGATTCGCCAATAAACAAAGCTGGGAAATTGCAAGTATATATTCAAACTGCTAGAGGGGTACTAATCGAAGTAAATCCATCGGTTAGAATTCCAAGAACTTTTAAAAGATTCAGTGGTTTAATGGTTCAATTATTACATAAATTAAGTATAAGATCGGTGAATTCTGAAGAAAAATTATTAAAAGTCATTAAAAACCCAATTACTGATCATTTACCAACCAAATGTAGAAAAATTACCTTATCATTTGATGCCGAAATTAAAAGAGTCCAAGATTATGCTGAAACTTTGGCTGATGACGAAAGTATCTGTGTGTTTGTCGGTGCTATGGCAAGAGGTAAAGATAATTTTGCTGATGAGTTTGTTGATGAAAAAATTGGGCTTTCAAATTATCCGTTGTCTGCCTCAGTTGCTTGTTCAAAATTTTGTCATGGTTGTGAAGATGTTTGGAACATCTATTAATTCTCTGATGATGGTGGGGGTGCGTTATATCGGTTCAGTTCGATTATCTTTATATATTGTATATTAATTTTTAAATATATAGCTTTCTGTACAGTTTACTCATTATAATCTACCTAGAAAAACTACAAAAAAAAAAGTTACACAAAACCAACATGTTTGTGGCTGCAAAAAAAAAATGTATAAATTTTTTAATTGTGACCTGAGAAACCTTTCCACAAACTTAGCTATTCGTATTAGTTGAATTAAGTTGTTTATTCCATTTTTAAGTTAAGTTTACTTTACAAATATCTACTAATTAAGTTTTTTATTAAAATTTTGCTGCTATGTCAACTTTCGCTCAAGCAATTGCCGTTTCAACGTTAACTACTTCCTTAACTTTATCGACATTTATTTTAGAAAATTTAGGTTTAAAAAAGTTATTAGATTTAAACTCAAGTACTGGTAATGTCACTGGGTTAACACATTATCCAAAGGCTTATTATATTCGTGGATTTTGGAAGGATTTACAAAGAGTTGTCAATGTATTTGATTCTGAAGGTAACCAAGTTTATTCATTTGAAAGATTGTCCTCATTTAACCCTGTTTGGTCGCTATTAACTTTCCCCGAAAGGAAGGAAATTGCAACAATTAATACAAGATTTTTTGCAAGGGCAATCAATTTCCATTCACTTCCAAATTTAGTTCATAGAAAAATCTCAAGTGAATATGGTTTGAACGGTAATTATCAAAATTTTTATTTAAACGATGGTGCCAAATATTCATGGACAAGGGGTTCAAAAGTTTTAGAAAAAATCATTAATCCAAATGGATCAATTGAAGAACAAAAGGTTAGAGTTGCAAAAGTTAAGTTAATGAGACAATTTAAATTTGATTTTGAAATGTTAGTTGATGAAGATCAAATTAAACCTGAAATTGCACTACCAACTGGTTTTATTTCAATGTTGACTCAATGGGGTTGTGGTGAAAACACTGATACAGTTGGTCCAACTTATATCGAATCCAAACCGGAAAAAATTATTGAATCGCCAAGTTCTGTAAATGAACAAAAAATTACATTAGTTATTGATAATGATGATGAAGATGCTGAGTACGAAGTGGAAGCAATTTGATTTCAATTTTTCCCTTTTAGTGATTTTTACAAATTTTTTTAATGTTTTGAATATTTATTGTTTAATATAAAATTCTATAAAAATAACTCTCTAACAAACAAATATAAAATTATAAAACGAAATTACAAGAGATCTCTTATGATAATTATTAAATGTATATAAAAAATAAAAGTACAATAGAATATAGTATATAAAAAAATTAAATATCCAAAACTCCTTCTTTACGTAAAACTTTTTCAATTTCCTTGAATAAAGTATTTGAAGTTACTTTTGACCCTTTAACTCTAGCACAAACAATTTCAGATTTTTGATTAAATTCTCTTGAATTTATTTTAATTCTAAATTTACAACTTTTCAAGTTAAATGCATTGTGTTTTGAAATACCACCGGTGATAATATATGAATAATGATCATTCTTTAAGTTTTTCAAACCAAAATTTGACCAAGAACTTAATAATGCAAATAACGCAGTTGACATTTCTTGTTTTGGTAAGATGGTGTTAAATCTTCTAATTTCAGAATCAATTGATCCTTCGCTACTGGATGATGAAAACCATTTAAAGAATGAATTTTGTCTATTTGATTGTTTTTCTTCAAATAATTGTTCTCTTGAATTTGCCGGTGATGGTAATTGAGGATTTGAAGTCTCATCAAACGTCTTTTTAGTTCCCCATGATAGTTTTCTGAAGATTGATTTATTTTTAGGTTTATTAGTTGAATCTTCCAATGGTTTTGGTTTTGCAAAATCGGCAGCTGGTTTTGGATAAGTATTTGATTTATTATTTTTATTATTAGTTACAGGATCTGTTGATTTAGTTGATGAATATGGTTTTGGAGGTTTTGGTTTACTAGTATTTTCAAATTTTTCAAGATTAGGTAATAACATTGATTCAGCACTTGGTTGCATTGATTTAGTTTTCTTTCTAGATTCATTCTTACTGGATGTATTACCATTCCTCTCACTATACTTATTAGTAATAGGAGGCAATTTAATATTTTCAAATACTTTAGTTTCACCTTCTTCAAGCTCTTCTTCATCCTCTTCTTCAACTTCATCACGATCTAATAATCCACCATAATAATCATCATCATTCTTTTTATCCATTTTTGTTGCAAAAGTATCATCATTATTAGCATTATTTTTAGATTTTGATTTACTATTTGGTGGTAAAACTGGTAAATCAGAAATTGGCCTATTAGTTGATTTTGAATGTCTTTTAACAGTATTTGACCTCGTACCGGTATAATAACTAGATCTTTTATTAGCTAAATGTTCATCAAAATCCATAATGGAACCTTCATCCAATGGCTCTTCATCATCCTCTTCAAAAGATTCAGGTAATCCTGCCCTATTTAATCTATCAGCAAAACTTGTTCTCATAGTTGGCATTTGCATTTTTGCTTGGTCTTTGTTACTTTCATCTTGAACAATTGAACTTAAGTCATGATAAGATTCTTTCGTTGAATACATTGATAGAACGGATAATCTTTTATTAGAATTTGTAAAGTGTCTTGATTTTCTGGTAACATTTGGAATTTTAACATCACCAATCAATGTTTGCCTTTGATTTTTCTTTGGAATTTCAATTTGCTTTTCTCCTTTAACAATTCCATGAATATTTAATTGTGAATTTAGTAATCTTGATTTTCTAATTTCAGATAAATATTCCTCACTTAAATCACTTCTTTCCATTTCAACATCTGGTAATTTATAATTCTTCTTACGTCCTGCCTTTTCTTGTTGATGATGGTTAGTTTCATAATTATTTTCATCATTTTCTTCATCTCCCATATCAATTACTGAAATCACCGATTCTCTTTTCTTTTTCTTTTCCTTTCTTTTTGTATCTTTAAATTCAGATTCTAATGCATCTTTTGCTCTATTTAATTCTTGATTTTCATATGCCGTCCATAAAGGATCTAATCTTGATACGGGTCTTCTAGTTAAAATCGGGTTATGTCTTTCTCTTGGAATTGGTTGAGTAACGGATCTTTTCTTAATATTAGCAAACTCTTCGGGGGTTAATTCATCACCATTTTCGAAAGCTTTACCAGCACCTTCAGAAATTGATCTTAAAGCATTATTATTAGCATCCAATTTACTTTGTCTTTTTGGTTGACTAATTTCAGTACTATTGGTAATCTCACTTTCACTATTATTAGTATCATCTTTAATAAAAATTGATAATTTTCTTGAAGATAATAAAGATTTTCTCTTTTGTCTTCTTCTCTGTTTAGCTAATTCTTTTCTAGCTTTTAATTCAGCTTCGTGTTTTCTTCTTTCTAATTCCATCAATCTTTCATATTCTCTGGCCTGTTTTTCTTCAGCATCAACTAAATTTTCTTCATCTTCGTCATATTCTTCTTGACTGAAAATTTTATCACATAATGTTGCAAACGTGGCTGATGTTCTTCTAGTTTGTTTTTCCATATATTCCCAATCCGAATCTCCTGATAATTTAGCGTAAGTCGATAATAATTTAACCGTAATTGAATTACGTTTCAACCCTGTTGTCATTGATGCTCTTAAGGATTTTCTTCTAGATAATCTATTCTTAGACATTGATCTCATTAATGAATTTCTCTTTTTAGGTGATTTAGCTGGAGATCTACTTGGTGATGATGAAAAGTTAGCTGAAGCCATTAAATCATTGGATGGAATTTCTTGACCTCGTTGTAAATCATCTGGTTGTGCCTCATTAGGATGATTTTGATGAGCAGCATTATAATTCAGAACTCGTTTATAATGATCCATACTATCTTTTGACGGTAATGGTGGTGGCATATGCGTTGTACCATTTCTTTGAGCAGAAACAATTTCATTATAAATATTTCTAGGAATTGCTGGAGGGGTATTACTTGAAGAGTAATAATCTTGATTATTATTATAACCTTGTGGTGATTTAGCTGGTGATCTTCTAGGAGATCTTCTTGGGGAGCCTCTATATGGAGAATTTGAAAATTGTCCATTACCATTATTAAATTTTCTAGGAGAATTTCTTGGTGATTTATATGGTGATTTATAAGGAGAATTTTGAACACTTGAAGAGGCTGAAATTCTACCATTGACCATACTAGTTCTCGTACCATTTTTATATTGAAACAGCACTGGTCTATGACGTGATGAAGAAGCAGAAATTTGACTGACCCTTTTCTTTCTTGGAGTGCCTTTAATTGAATTACTTCTAACTGGACCATTATTATTACTATTATAAGCAGCATTACCAGTTGATCCAACGATTCTACCATTATTGTTATTATTATTATTTATTGGAGCACCATTACTATAATCATCTTGGTTATGTCCATATCTTAATAATAACGCATAAAAAGTCTTTTCAGGATTTGGACCATTTGTTAATAAACAACTTATAATATCCTGTTGAGATCTATCATTCCATAAAATGGATAAATTTTGTAAAATTTGTTTATCAATATTTTTAATGGAACCTAAAGATTTATAAGCAGTTTGTGGATGGGGTAAACTTTTAACACTAATTAAATCTTCATTAGGTATTGGATATTTATTCAACAAAGGATGTTTTAAAATCAAATTAGTTTTAATTCTTTGATCAGGATTAACCGTCAACATTTTACTAATCAAATCTTGAGCTTCAAAACTAATCTCACTGGCCATTTCAAACGAACCAGCTTGAACTTTTAATAATAAATCTCTAATATTCTCATCATCAAATGGTAATCTACCAGTTAATAAGGCAAACAATATCACCCCACAGGACCAAACATCGGAAGCAAATCCATGATATTTCAACCCTGAAACGATTTCTGGTGCAGCATAATGTGGTGAACCACAACTGGTTTCCAATAATTTGCCATTACTTTCCAATGCTGCCATTCCAAAATCGGCTAATTTAACATTCAAATTTGAATCCAATAATAAATTTTCAGGTTTTAAATCCCTATGACATATACCCAAAGCATGACAATAAGCTGTACCTAAAATTATTTGTCTAAAATATTTTATTGCTTCATTTTCTTGTAATGGACCTCTTTCCACTAATAAATCAAATAATTCTCCCCCCTCAACGTATTCTAACACTAAGTATAAATTTTTGCTTGTTTCCCAAACATCATATAATCTTAAAACATTAGGATGAGTTAATAATTTCATTATAATAATCTCTCTTTCAATCCCATAAGGTAACCCTCCTTGATTAGGTTGTTTATTATCTTCTTCATCTAATTCTGATTTGCTGACTACTTTGACCGCAGCCTTTTGCCCATTAACTTTGTGAGTAGCTAACAAAACTCGTCCCGTGGCACCTCTGCCTAAGGTTCTACCTAATTTCCAGGGCCCAATAAATTGTGGATGATTAACATTTGACAATATTGAAGAAGCGATTGATGGCTGTCTTGAGTGGAATGACATCTTCTTTATGACCTCTCCTTTTTATCTTTTCTTTCAAAATCTTGATTTTCAAAACACTGGTGCTGTTTTTGTACTTTTAAATAAACACAACCTAAAAATAAAATAACACTAATTGAACTAAATTAAAACGAATGGAACTGACGTAAAGTCTTTTTTTGGTACAATGATATCTCTGTCTTAAACTCTATAACTATCCAAGAAGATATGAAGATTGCAAATTAATCAATTGATGTTGTTAAGTTGTGAACTGTAAATATTTGAAAAATAGATATTTGAATTTGTCGAAAAGGAGAAATGGTTGTTAAAATATTTTTCAACTTATATCGCGTAACGCGTTTTATTTCAACTCCTTCAGATTTTAATAATAAGGTACCAATTTATTTTCTGAATTTAGTTTTTGGCGATGGGAACTTATGGCTTTGGGGTGTTTGTGGTCGTCTCGTCTAACGCTGGTGTTGCTTGCACGATTGCCTTCGCTTGTGCTTTTTGTTCTTTCACCGCCATCTTCGGTGTACGCATACGACCAGTTGTGATGAGTGAGAGTTGTTGAAGTTTTAATGGAGAATTGGTGTTATTGCAATGTAGGTGCTTGATATTACGAGTCGTTTATTCGTTATATAGGCTTCTATTAACTGTCGTATTAGGCTTTGACGTTTAGTTTATTATCAACCTAAGTCTAGATTGTGTGACTTTTCACGTGCACAGCTTGCATTCAAGGCTGGGAGTCTATCGCCGTGATTAATACGATACTACAGGATGCACATAACCCAGGTACCAATACCAACATGTCAGGCTTCACCTCTTCACAAATTGAAATGTCAAAGTCAAAACTGTCAAAATTGTCTAACAACTTGCATTCAAGGCTGGGAGCCTATCGCCGTGATTAATACGATACTGCAGGATGTACACAAACCCAGATACCAATACCTCCCATGCCCAGGCTTCATCTCTTCACAAATTGTCAAATTGTCAAAATTGTCAAAACTGTCAAAATTGTCAAAACTGTCAAAATTGTCATAGATATTATGCTATGGATATCCCACATTGATGCGCCATTCCCACATTGATGGATGCGTTTCCATGCGTTACAATCCCATACCAGTCAACAAGTCCAACTGTTTCAGTATATCATCTTCAACTTTCTTATTGTTTTGTTTATCTTCCTTTTGTTTGGTCAAATCTTGTTTCAACGATTGAACGTTAAGGATACTTCTATTTTTCACCTCAATATTCGATGCTAAATTTTTAATATTTTCTATATTTTTCAAATCGGTATTGAGTTTGTCTATTTTAGCCTTGGTTGCTTTACTTTTACCTTTGGTTACCCTTTGGTTGTTTCTTTTCTGCACTTTTGCCATTCTTTGTAAATCGTACTGGTAATGATTGATAAATTTTATGTTTCCGCGAAGAGATGAGCAAAAAAAATCTCTATCACTAAACTACAACTACAGAAGAGATGGTCTCAACTCATAATCGTGACAAGCCTTGGGATACTCCTGATATAGATAAATGGGAGATTGAAGAATTCAAACCTGAAGATAATAAATCAGGTGAGTCATTTGCTGAAGAAAGTTCATTTATGACATTATTCCCAAAATATAGAGAAACTTATTTAAAATCGATTTGGAATGAGTTAACTAAAATCTTGGATAAACATTATATAGCGTGTGAATTAAACTTAGTGGACGGTAGTATGACGGTTAAAACCACCAGGAAGACGTTTGATCCTGCCATCATTTTAAAATCCAGGGATTTGATTAAATTATTAGCAAGATCAGTGCCATTACCACAAGCGATTAAAATTTTACAAGATGAAATTGCCTGTGATGTTATTAAGATTGGAAATTTTGTAAGTAACAAAGAAAGATTTGTTAAAAGAAGACAAAGATTGGTCGGACCAAATGGTAATACTTTAAAGGCTTTAGAATTATTAACCAATTGTTATATATTGGTTCAAGGTAATACTGTTAGTGCGATGGGTCCATACAAAGGGTTGAAAGATGTAAGAAGAGTTGTTGAAGATTGTATGAATAATGTTCATCCAATTTATCATATTAAAGAATTAATGATTAAACAAGAATTAAGTAAAAAGCCAGAATTAGCCAATGAAGATTGGTCGAGATTTTTACCAAGTTTCAAGAAACGTAACGTTCAAAGAAAGAAATCTAAGATTGACAAGTCCAAGAAGAAGGTATACACCCCATTCCCACCACAACAGCAACCTAGAAAGATTGATTTACAAATTGAAAGTGGTGAATACTTTTTGAAAAAAGGTGAAAAGAAACAAAAGAAATTGGATGAAAAATTAGAGAAACAAGAAGAAAATGTCGAGCTTAATAAACAAAAGAGATTAAGAGATTATGAAGCTCCTGAAGAAGAAATTTACGAAAATAAATTAAGAAAAACGTAGGTAGGATAATGTATTGTGAATTGTACGACGATCTCTGACACCAATACTTTGCCGTTGGTGATGGATTGCAAACAGAAGAGTCCCAAGAGAAGGGACCCAGGACAATAGACAAGGACATTAAATAGATGAAAATAAATCGAGTATCTACTATTCTTCCTCTGTTTGTATCCTCTTACGTTAGAAGCTTTAGAGTCGCTTACACCGTTGACTGAACCCATATATCCACTCAATTTTACCACAATACAGAAACTAATAATGACTTACATGAGCCACGAAACGGTACTGGTTCAGTCAAACACCACTGAAAAGAGAAGAGATAATAAACCGATCACATCAACACTGAAAAGACAAGAGATAATAAACCGATCATATCAACACAGTCGAATAACTTCTCTTAAACGTCTTAGCTGTTGGTGCTCTTTTAGTCTCCAGCCCTTGAGTTCTATAACCTGACGACAAACCAGTTAAATAGATTACGGAAATGTCAATACAACCAGTGGAACTTACCGACTCGCCTAACAAAGCTAAACCTAAACCCTTAACAAAATATGAACTCCCTACCTTTATACTGTTTGCAGTGTTATACTATACAAACTCTTTGTTAAATGTGGTTCAAACCCTACCCTGGTATTGATCTGTACTTAATTCGGATTTATGATATCTGTTTTAGGCGAGTTCTCATCTCAAAAATGAAAATAAACAGAGTGTATATAGTACGCATTGAATTCCAAATTTGTGAAAATGATTAGTCCTCATCAGTTTTAAAGTCCTTAGTCCTTTAGGTTTTAGTCGTTAGCCTTTCGTATCATTTGGATCTAGTAGTTTGACACTGGGTACTAATTATCAGATGAGTCGAATAGATAAATTACTATCGTTAGTTGAGAATTTAGACCAGAGGAGCGATATAATCTTATCAAGTTACCATCAAACCAATGAATTAATTAACAAAATTGATAATTTAAACGATAGATTATCGACGTTTGACATAAAGATCAATGACTCAAATGATCTAATAGTTAAGAATTTCAAATTTTTAAATAATTTTAACGATTTGTTAACCAGAACAAATTACTTTGAAAATAATTTAAATAGTAATGATTTCATAACTAACCAAAATATTTTAAATAATATTGATAGTGAATTTAGGTACTTGAAGATGAAGCATGGCAATGAAACTAGCAACGGGAATAAATGGGATTTTAATTTCAACCCTGTGGAGGAGAATTCAAGTTTACATAATGGTAATTTTTCAAACAGTTTAAAAAATTCACCAATTAAACCAGGTTTAACCAAATTAAAACCGTCACTTTCAATATCCAACCTAGCATTGAAGCCCATTAAATGTAAGCCAAATAAAATTTACAAAAAGAAATCCCATTACAAAATTTCAAATGTGTTTAATAATCCGGTGGTTAGTCCCATAATTGAACAGTCATCAAGTTTTGAAGATCCTGTTAGGCAAGATGAAGATACGATAAGCAGCGACGATAATAGAAGGTTTGACGGTGCTGGAAGGTATGAACATCCGCATATGGGGATGGAGGCAGAGATTGCCCTCGACCCAGAAGTGGGACCAGCAGTTGAGGAAGAGATTGTCCTCGACCCAGAAATGGGACCAGCAGTTGAGGAAGAGATTGTCATCGACCCAGAAGTGGGACCAGCAGTTATACCAGAAGTTGCCCAAGAAAGAGACGTAAAGGAGAATATTCTTACACAACAAAATCTTAACGATTATATACAAGGTATGGAACAACACCACCAACAATGCCAATCCCAATGCCAATCACGATCACGATCCCGATCCCAACCACTAGTGCATTCCCAATCGCAAGTAAAACCAATTCACGACCAAAGCACGTCTCATATTTCGACTGATACTTCACTTTTCAAATTAGGATTCGATCTAACAGATTCTGATACTCCTGATACCTTTTCAAGTGAAAATCCCATGGATGAAATATTCGATATCAATTCCGAACCGATTATCAAACCCACCAGTTTTGAATTTGATATTTTTGACGATAACGAATCCACCATCCTGAGTGATTCAAATTTTGAAAATTTTGAAAATTACTTAAGAAAATCAAGAATTAATTTAAACCAAGGCAGTTACCCTTATGTGTTGAAGACCACCACCAGTGAATCAAGTTTAAATGTTGGTGGTTATAGGGAGGGCGCCGGCACCGATATTTTTGAAGGAGTAGCCATCAAGAATGAACATATTGCTTCCACCCCTGTAGATATCCCATTATCGCCTACGCCGAGAAGAAATATTGACATAGAATCAGAAATTAATGCTGAAGAGTTGGACTCTGATAAATTTCATAATCCTATTGACAATATTAAATTATCCAATAAATCAATCACCCCTACCATGGAATCAATCTATTCGATTAATTCGTCAAATAATTCAAAATCTCAAACATTGTTGAATAAAGTTATAAACAACACCCCCAAAAAACAACCATCAACAGCATTTTCGTTTTTGAATTTACTAATCGATGATGATGAAAGTCACGAGAACGAGACTCCCCGAAGGAAATCAGTAAGTGGTAGTTTTACAGATACATTTTTATCATTAATGGTGACTGAATCACCGAAGAAGATCCAAGGAATCAATAAACTGAATTTAACACCAAATAGTCATTGTAACAGTAGTAATTGTAAAATACTAAAACGTAAAAAACGAATAAATAAATTGGATGAAATGAAAAATGTCCCCAGGACACATCCAATAACTATAACCAATGATTCCCAAATTAAACGATTGCCACCAAGTATAACTGCCCTTTCGCCGAAATCAATATCGACGAAAAAATTATCAATTTCTTCAAATTTGGTCATAAATAGCAATAAGTCGTTTATAATTCATGGTAATTCATCAATTTTCAATACCCCCATAATTTCAAATTTTAGCAATCGATCATTACAAGATGCTTTGGCAAGCAGTTTATCATATTGATCTACTAATTCAATAGTATACTTCGAACGTGAGATAGATTAGAATGATTCTTTAATTCATTATAATTATCAAATTACCATTTATTACATTACAATTATATATTTGTAATTTCATCATAATTAACAAATTTATAAATTTCATTATTCCTTACATTAGGAACCATTAACTAATAATTAACACCCGTGATTCAATTCTTTAATTTTACATTACGTAAATATTGCATTAATACTTCATACTGACTGTTGGAAATATAAGTACGAACTTTTAACTCTAGATTCTTTCACTCGTGAATACTATTGAAATTATGTATTACTATATGCCACCCAATTAAAATTTATTTGAATTTAATCCTTTTACACTTATTTTCTTCTTTTTCGACATGTAAGTAATTGACGCTTTGGAACCACTTGCCATTTTATATTGTTTACTAATCGTTACCCCTGAGAACGAATTGATCGATGATGATTTAAATGATTTTATAATGGACGGTTTCCTCGAGGGCAATAGTTCGTCATCACTAAAGCCCATGTCGGGTTCCGGTTGGGTATCCTTTTGCGTTAATTGTTCATCGTCATCGGTTTCGATTTCTAAATCTTCGTAAGGACGTTTACGTAAATTAGTTAACGACTTCATTCGTAAACTTTGATAATTTTCATCAGAATCACTTTCGATTAAATTATTTAGTTTATGTTGTTCTTGTTCATATTGATTTTGAGGATTATTTAAAAATGATAATTTTGATCTAATAAATTCTTCCTTGATAGTTTCCTTTTTATTTTCCTTTTCTTGTTCTTCGTCATCATCGTTGTCTATTTCTTCCTCACTGAATTCTTCGATTATAATAGGACTATTATCATCCTCAATACTTTCAAAAAATGCTTTAGATTTTTCAGATTTTAATTTCTTCATGATTTTAGCATTTTCAGCCAGTTTCCGTTGTTGCTCTAACAACTTTTGTCTTCTATAAGCAACCAATATTTCGTCTTCTTCATCACTCAATTCAATGGTTAAGCCAGTTGCCTTTTTAACCAATCTGTGATTTTTAATATCATCCAATAATTTCTCCAAATCTTTCTTATCTTTAACTTGATATTCTTCTAAAAACTTCTTTCTAATTTCGTCGTTTTTTAAATCAATGTTAAAATTATTATCAATCATGCGTTCGTCCTCAGAATTAATCATGTCTTCCATTTCAAAATCGTCACCGCCAATGCCTGCCCATTCATCTTCACTTTCCTCGGCTTCTCCTTCAATCATATTCTTATAACCCTTTCTTTCCATTTCTTTACGGTTTTTAACCATTTTTAACTCTTTGCGTCTGATTTTCTCTTCATAGATTTTTATTTTAGCTTGAATGTCCTCCTCGTCTTCTTCATCTTCTTCGTCAAGTTTTTCGTCAATTTTGTTATCTGAAATTAATTGTCTTCCTTGAGATACTAGTTCTGGGGTAATTTCATCATTATCCACTTGAGTATTAGCGTGTATATCAACTTGAGTATCTTGGAGAATTAATTGAGTTTCATCAATCGTTTGAGTATCATTAATTTTTTGAGTTGATTCAACCAATGGAGTATGATTAATCAGTTGAGTATCATTAACTACTTGATTGAATTGAGGTTCAATAGATTCTATTGATTTGACTGATTTATTTTGGCTAGGATTAAATGGTTCTAGATTACTAAATAATAATGATTTACTGAGATCAAAATCATGTTCTTCATTACCACCCCCATCATTATTATCACCCATATCCTCCTTATCATCTGCATCCTCCTTATCATCTGCATCCTCCTTATCATCTGCATCCTCCTTATCATCTGCACCCTCCTTACCATCTGCATGTTGTTGGTTAGTACCTTCATCCTCCTCTTCACTATCAATAATTCTTGCTTTTCTACGAGTAGTAAATTCATCTCCGTCTTCATCTCCATTATCATTATCAGAATCTGCATCATTTTGTTCATCATCTTGTTCTTCGTCACTAACAGAAAATTCGCTATCAGGCACCGACTCATACGCTTCGTCTTTATCAACTTCTTCACCTTGTTCTAATTGTTTCTCTTTTAATTTCTCCTTCTTTCTAATTTTTTGTACTCTTTCAATTTCTTTTTCTAATAATGACCCCATGATCTCTTCATTTTCTTCATCATCTTCCAAGCTTTCCATTCGTTTAATCACTTGATTACTTAATTGATTAATATTTAAATTAAATAATTTACTAAATAATTTCTTTGTATTATTATGTTTAATTTTTCTTGGTTTAACGTATTTTTTCTTAATTAGTAATCTAGTATCTTTTGCTATTTCTGGTGAATTAAAATCATCTAATTCTATAGTGGGAGATAACGTGGATTTATATAATTCAATAGGATTTTGAATTGGGGAAGTAATCGGTGATGAAGTTTTATCATGATCTAAAGGTTGTTCCATAACATCATGGGTTTCGGGGTTAGGTGGAATATCATCATTATCATCAAAGTCATTTAAAAAGTTTGATGCGGTAAACTTGTTAGTTTTCTTGATAGTAGGTTGGAAAAATTGTTGTTTCTTTTGATTGTCTAAAAATCTTTGAGTTTGGTGTAAATGCTTATTATTTTTGGAAAGTTCGAATTCATCATTTTCTTCATCAGTTAATGTTACATTAGAGATATCAGCAAGTAAGCCTTGTTTCTCTTTGTCTTTTTCATTGTCAATTTCTTTCTGGTGTTGCCTGTCTTGTAATCTTTTTAAAATTATGAATTGTTTACGCTGTTCAACAGACATGGGCTCTTCATGTTCAGAAGCTGGTTCACCCTCAATCACTTGCGTTGATTGATTTATGTCTTGCGTTGGTTGATTTAGAACTTGCGTTGATTGATTTAGAACTTGCGTTGATTCAATTAACCCAGATTCAACTTGGGTAGGTTGACTAATTAACTGCGTCGACTTAATTTCTGATAAATCAATATTTAGTTGGGGTAATATATGAGTTTTATGATGTTCGTTGGTAGTTTCTTGGTGATCAATTACCGTATCTTCAACGGTATCATTGATTTTATTCGTTTCATCACCGTCAATTCTCTGTTTGATTAGACTGAATTTTTTTCTCAAGTCATTAACATTAGCTGGTAGATCTGCATCTTCTAAGGATGCACTATTTTGTTTGTCTTCACTATGGTGATGCGTATTTTGAAGGTTATCACTGTCGCTGTCACTGTCACTGTCACTTTCACTTTCACTAGCGCTGTCATTAGCGCTGTCACTAGCACTGTCACTATCACCACGACGATTACGATCAGGATTTACTCTCTCACCATATCCGATTCTATCAATGAGTTCAATACCAGCAATCAAATCCATATCGATGCACTTCTGAGACTACGAGACGGTTTTACAAAAGATGTATGCTTTGAGATGTATTTTGATTCTCAATCCTACACTAGTGGTAAAGCGCGTTTTGGTGAATGGTGGAAGTCGTGTTTTGATGTTTCAACCGTCAATTGCTTACGTCACTTATTACCTAAGCATTTGACATGCCAAACGACAACTTTCACATGCCAATGGTGTACCGATGGCCGCTGAGACTCAACATTTTTGTCATGTGCAATTGGTAATTGACGCGATGAGATCGTCTTTATACGACGAGACTTATAGGGAACTTACACGATAAGGACAATGCCACAGTTTTATCGAGAGGTCCAAAACATGGTAACAGTCAACACAGATATCATCGTGAGTACAGCAACATCCCCGACTAAAAGTCACGATCTACTGCTATCAGTCGATATGGACGCCACACTGGCAGTGGCCGACTGACGCCTGTGGTGGCCCCTATATTGCCCACACCCTAAAGGTGGCCCACCACCACCGCGACCTACCACCACGACCCACCGCACCGCGACTGTCATCGTGCGCAGAAAAACGTTTTTAGGGATGATACTCAGTGGACAGGGTATGTGTTGGTTTCAGCTGTGTGCACTGCTAGCTTGGTGTTCCTCTGCTAGCGTGCTGCATCACTGCTAGCGTACTGTACCACTGCTCTATTTGTCTACCACACCGACGTGGTGCACTCTCCCTCAGCAAGAAGCGAAGGAAAAAAATCCACAAACGAGTCAAGTCTCAATTGGCTCATTCGTCTGTCGTTGAAAAATTTATATAAATCGACATGATTTTCCATCGTGGGAAAAAAAATATCTTTTTTTGAAAAACCAAATTTTCTTGAAAACTACTACCCTCCACCATGACTACATCTGAAGAAAAATTCTTATTTACATCTGAATCCGTTGGTGAAGGTCACCCTGATAAGATTTGTGATCAAGTTTCTGATGCTATTTTAGACGCTTGTTTGGCGGTCGATCCATTATCCAAAGTTGCTTGTGAAACCGCTGCTAAAACTGGTATGATTATGGTTTTCGGTGAAATTACCACTAAAGCACAACTTGATTACCAAAAGGTCATTAGAGATGCTATTAAACATATCGGTTATGATGATTCTGCTAAAGGTTTCGATTATAAAACTTGTAACGTTTTAGTTGCCATTGAACAACAAAGTCCTGATATTGCTCAAGGTTTACATTATGAACAAGCTTTAGAAAACTTGGGTGCTGGTGATCAAGGTATTATGTTTGGTTACGCCACTGACGAAACCGATGAAAAATTACCTTTAACCATTTTATTAGCTCATAAATTAAATGCTGAATTAGCTTCCGCTAGAAGATCAGGGGCTTTACCTTGGTTAAGACCGGATACTAAGACTCAAGTTACCATTGAATACAAAAAAGATGGTGGTGCAGTTATTCCTTTAAGAGTTGATACCGTTGTTATTTCCACCCAACACGCTGATGAAATTACCACCGAAGATTTAAGACAAGAAATCTTGAAACACATCATTAAAAAGGTTATCCCATCAGAATTATTAGATGACAAAACCGTTTATCACATCCAACCTTCCGGTAGATTCGTCATTGGTGGTCCTCAAGGTGATGCCGGTGTTACTGGTAGAAAAATTATCGTTGATACTTACGGTGGTTGGGGTGCTCACGGTGGGGGTGCTTTCAGTGGTAAAGATTACTCCAAGGTCGATAGATCTGCCGCTTACGCTGCTAGATGGGTTGCTAAATCTTTAGTTAACGCCAAATTAGCCAGAAGAGCCTTGGTCCAATTTTCTTATGCCATTGGAGTTGCTGAACCTTTAAGTATTTATGTTGATTCTTACGGTACTTCAACTTACTCATCAGAAGAATTAGTTGAAATTATTAAAAACAATTTCGATTTAAGACCTGGTGTGTTAGTTAAAGAATTAGACTTAGCTAGACCAATTTATTTTAAAACTGCTAGTTACGGTCATTTCACTAACCAAGAAAACCCATGGGAACAACCAAAAAAATTAAAATATTAAGCCTTTTGAATGTTATTCATTGAAATGAAAAGGAAAAGGTTATCAATAAAAATTTCCCAAGGATTTTTTTATAATACTAATTAATGTTATGACTCTTAATTAACGTTCAACAAGTTAATTAAATCTGATGAACGTACTATTTAGTACAATAAAAGAAAAAAAGTTTAAAAAAAAGATAAAAAAATACGTTTGATTTTGGTAGTTTGGATAGAGTTGCATTAATGGGGTCCTCAACGGACAAGTATTTTAATATATTGTTAGATATTTAAATCATTATCCGGGAGGAATGATGATTAGTTTTCTCTCATTTATCTGTTAACATTCTCTCACAGTACCCTACGTCAGTGAGATTTACCGTGAATTGATCTGTATGATTCAGTGTTTGGATAATTCAATTGCTATGGATAATTCAATTGCTATGGATGCGTAGAATGAGCTACCCATGGTGTCTACAGTAATTGCCAATGCAGTAGAAAATCAGTGTGATATTAATGGAATCTAGTGCTATGGCAATGTGCAGATGAAATAGAACGACAGAACGCGTAGAAAAAAACTGAACACATATTGTAGAGTTAGCGGAGATGTTCCAACAATATTATAAGTCAGACTTCCAAAAGTATATTCCCGATTGGATAACCACCGTGGCAATATTAGCTATCTTTGCCTTCATATTAGAGTGGTCGTTCCCATATTTCCGTCCGTTTAAACTTTCAAATACTGAAATTCAACATGATTTCGCCGAAGTTCAAATAATTAACGATGTGATGCTTTATGTCTTGACGTATATCCTCCCACTTTTCATCATGATAACGATAATATTCATCTCCAACAAAGATAGATATGAAAAGGTTCACAAACTTC
This sequence comes from Yamadazyma friedrichii, assembly GCA_030565865.1. Taxonomy (NCBI): domain Eukaryota; kingdom Fungi; phylum Ascomycota; class Pichiomycetes; order Serinales; family Debaryomycetaceae; genus Yamadazyma; species Yamadazyma friedrichii. The sequence continues at coordinate 278,536 of JAJMGX010000014.1, forward strand.
ACGTAACTGTTCTTTCATTTACGTTAAGTTATGTGTCGGTTGGATCAATCACTGATCTCTTGAAAATTTGGATCAGCAGACCAAGACCTGACTTTTTATCTCGTTGTTTACCTAAGCCTGGTACACCGTTAGATAGTTACGTTACGATTGAAGTCTGTTCAACTTTTTCTGAAGTGACTAATTGGAGATTAGTCGACGGTTTAAAATCTTGTCCCCTGGGCCATTCATCATTGGCTATGAGTGGGGCAATATTTTTAAGTTTTTGGCTAGTAAATGAGTTTAAATTAACCAAGTACCTGGACGCCTATAAATGGCTCGGCAGTTGTGGTTATATTTTAATTGGTATCGGTATTGGTATCTCAAGGTCCATTGATTATCGTCATCATTTAACCGATATTTTATTTGGGTTTTTATTAGGTGGGTTAGGTGCTGGGTTAAGCTATTATAAGTATTTCCCAGTAGAGAACGACAAGCCGTTACCCATTTAAATAGGATCTTGATCACTGCTTTACTAGTTAAATACTCCTTAGACTGATAGAGCCAGGCTACCGAACTACTTGGGTCATGTAAACTACTAGTAGGTAAATATCAAAATATATTCATTATTTTATTTATTGCTAATAATATTCCTTATTCATTTTCCAAATTATACTAGGGGCACTAGAGAACTATGAAGTCTATTAGATCTAATTGTTTAAACTGTAATATTTAACATCTTTGTATCGATGAAATTGCAATGAATCTGGTTATTTATTGTAATGCAATGCCAACTCATTCTAGGATTAACTTCAACCAAAAATGAAGATATAAGATGAAGCCACAACCTTCGAAGAACTCCACTTAATCTTTTACTTAATCACGATAAGGTTTGAAGTTCATCAGACTTATTATCAAATCCTGTTACTTATGAATCGTTCTCAAGGCAACATGTTTATTGGGTCAATGAATTAACCCGATTAAGTGACACTTAACGCCTTAATACTTTTATAAATCCCCTTTTACTGATGCGTTAAAATTATCTTAAAAATAAGTGACATGGTTATTATTTCGGGAAACATCAATCCAAAGTACGTTCAAAATAAGCTATTTTACTCCATGCTTGTGATCATGTAGCGTATTGGAACAGATATATTATAACAGAGTGCAGGTTGATTATAGGAAACTTTAAAAAAATAATTACCTGACTCCAACTGATTCTCATCATTTCTTTGGCAGTTCACTCAGTATAAAATAACCTTTCTTCACCCATATCTCAGTATTGTAACCCAAAAAGAGCTTACAACAATGTCAATTAAATCAAGGTTTAGAAAAATTAAGAATTTACTTAACAATTTATCATCTCGAGGATTTGAAGTTGATAAACAAATTGAGAAAAGATTAGATCAAAAAGCTACAAGAGAACACGAAAGAAAACATAGAATGCAACCACCTTTGGGTGGTAATAGTAATGGTCAAATTCGCCATGCTGATGTCCTTTAGATGAAAGTTGGTATAAAAATGTTTTGCTGCTAAAATGTATTGGTTGCAAAAACGCAGGTTTGCGACATCGTTGTTGCACTACAAAGATGCTATACTAGTAGTAAGAAACCACTAATTGGAGTGACTTAGTTTAATAGCCAGCTATAGATGGGGGTATTACTATTTGTATTAGAATATATGGTTATTCAAGTGAATCTTCCTCTATATGCTATTTCTCTGGTACTACTACTAATCGTTTTCGTTAATGCTACGGGCGTCTGAACGCCATAAATAGCATATGCCTGTAATTAAAGTCATACAGATCGTTAATAGCGTCATTCTACTCCAAAAATTCAAGGAACAACCCAAGGCACTTTAGGTCTAAGTCCTCTGGATCCTGCATGATACCTCGGACATTAACGGTAATAGTTTACGCAAGGGGACATTACTCATTATATGATTAAATGAGTCAACTCGGGTTTAAAAGATATAAAGATGCACTCATTACTCTTCATTTGATTATCGCCTTTAATTGAAGCTTAACGCATCTTACACCAGTTAATATTATCATTTGGACTATCAATATAAATATCTCTACAACTCTCTTGTGGTTAATCATTACAAGTAAAACAACAGCGAAAACCATTATATTAAAAGAAAATGTCCTGCTTTAGTGTCATGAAATTATTTAAACGTAATAAAGAACAACGTCAAAACAAAACCCATCAAAGTAGTCAACACCAAGCTATGCAAAGGAGGTCCCACTCTCATAAGGTCAATCTATATGAACAAGGTAATGGACCTTTAAGTAATCCTTCAGCGCCAATGTCAAGAATTTAGGAATTAATAACAACTAGATTTGGGGCCAGGTGGTTGGTGTGTGACAATTCTGCTTACACTGAAAGAGAAACAAAAGGGGGATAGTGGAGTTTGTATGTAGTACTAAATTTACACTTTAACGTACTTTCTTAGCTCTAAAATATTTTTTAAATAGCTTGAAAATCCAGTGTGGGTCTAAAAGGGTAATAAATCGTATACTATTGAGGGAACTTTTAATAGGAAGATCCCAGTGAACTTAGAATATGTTTTGGTAATATTCCTTGGGATAGTGAAATTGATGCAACGCCAATTTGTATTTTTAATTTTTCCATGAATTTACCATAAGTTGCTTTCAATTTTGATAAGGTTTAAGATGAACCACCAGCAACAACAACAGCAAGTGAGCCAACGGTTGAACATTTTGAACCTATTTACTCGGGTCAGCAAAATAGTTTTGAAACACAAAGAAAGAACTACACATTATGGCTCGCAAACAATCAAACATCATACATGATGCAGGAATAGCCCATGCTCATATTAGCAAAGCAAATATTGTATTTGATCATGGAAATAATAAGATATACTTCATTGATTTTGGTAATGCTAGGACAATTTCTGATGATGGTGTTGCTATTTTTAGTCAATTTATTATATCGTGATATTTGTGGCCCGAAAGATATATTTAGGGATGTAATTATTAGCTTTGTAGGGTCTTAATCTAAGGTTACAAGAAAATATCGTATATTCATTATTTACACTTCTTCACCGTTTGCATTCTTCTGTGTGATCTTCTTAGCACTATCATTTAGTAAATCCAATACTTTTTTTATTAAAAATTGATAATCAAAATCATCAATCATATTCAAATTAACATAATTAACCCCCAATTTTAAAGCAATCAAATTACCAAAGCTTTTACATTTATCTAAATTATTACCGTTTTTAATAATTGATTGAATTACTTGATTTTTATGTGGAATCGAATAAACGTATCCACCAAAAGTAAGTATTTCTGATTTTTTAGTGATATAAACTTGTATTGGCGGTGGTCCCTTAGGTTTGAGTTCCGTACCCTGCGTCGATGCTATGGAACTGTTGGCAAGTGAATGATTTATGACGATTTGATATTCTGTACCATTTATTTCTTCAACGGTTGAAATTTGCATCATGATATTTGCTCGCAGATTTTTCAGTAGAGTAAATAATGCGAATACAAAAGAATACTAATGGATTAGACTCTAGAAGATTTGATCACCTCGTAGGGAATAAATAGATTTTGCAATTTCTATACTTTCCAATATTTTACAACCTTATGAGCACTTATTAAAAGGATAGTCTACGATTTTACGATATTAAAATGTGATTTTATGATATTTAAAATGTAATTTTCACTGATTTAAATCTACTACAACTAAACCTTTGACAATTAGGAGATGTTTATAAACACTTATCTACGCTAAGAATGTAAGAGAAGAAAATTTTAGACAAGACTCAATTAGGATTATAAACGAAACTATTGTAACTGTATTCTCATTTAAAAAATAAGTATATATGAGTATAGATTATCTAATGTATATACTCCATTGTAATACCAAAATGAAGGGATCATCAGATGCATGCAATATTGATAAACAATATTCTATTCGGATCATGCAAGTTCATGGACAAGGTCAAGATCACATATATTTTTATTTCCTATTGAATGTGATGAACCTTGTTTTTATCAAATGGTAAAAATTTCAACAGAACTATAATAAGAAACAGAGGATAAATTGAATTAAAATTCATAATTAAACTAAAAACGTAATATGACTACAAAATTAAACTTCTCTGTCTTTGTTATCAGATGATGGGATGTCAATATGATCTTCGGTGTATCTTTCTCTACCTAATTTAGTAGTATCAATTTCATCATGATATTTTTCACAGATTTCTTCTAAAGTTTTTCTTTTGGTTTCAGGTAATAATAAAGTAGTAAATATACCTAAAAACATGAATAAAGCGAAGATTTCCATAACATGGGGTAAGAAACAATTTGGTTTATCAGCAGCACAACCATGGTTAATTAAAGTACCAATACAAGTTTGAGCGATAATAGCACCTACTTTACCAGCAGCAGCACTCATACCGTGAGCAGTAGATCTGTATCTGGTTGGGAAAACTTCACCAGGAATAATGAAAGTAGTAGTATTTGGACCAAAATTTTGGAAATATTGTGCAAGAACATATAAGGCTAATAAACCATGTTCATGTAATTGATGATAAGCAAAACCAATTACACAGAAAATAATGGTTAATAAAATAAATGCACCGAATTGAATAGTTTTTCTACCCAAGAAATCAATGGTAGCAATTGAAGTCCAGTAACCTGGTAATGAACCAGCACAAATTAAAATCAAATTACCGGCGGCGGAATCATATAATTTTTTATAAATATTTTCGGATGAAGCATAACCAATAGTTTGTAAAATAACTGAGGTATTTAAACCTAAACCATAGAAGGCAACATCTAAAAAGAACCAACAAGAAGAAGTACCTAATAAGATTTTACCATATTTCCATTGTGAAAAGTGACCAACAAAATCTTTGAATGAAGCTTTTGGTGGAGCTAAATCCTTCATATTTTCATCGATTAAAGCTTCGGAGTCGGCAACTTTTTCTAAATTATCATGTTCGTTAATATCTAATTGATATCTTGGAGATTGTGCAATAGTTAATCTGTAGTATAAAGCAACACAACCTGGGACACAACCAAAACCAACAATAATTCTCCACATTTGATCACAAGCTTTTTTACAAGCAAAATCACATTCAGCAGCCGAACTAGCATGGATTAAATCATCTTTATAAGCGGCAACACAAACCATGGCCACTATACCGGCCAATAATTGACCTAAACCTTGATTTGAAAACACAGCGGCCATGATGGCCCCTCTCCATTTAGTGGTGGAAAATTCCGAGGAGATAATTGACGATAATGGATAATCACCACCAATACCAATACCCATGATAATTCTGAAAAACACAAATATAGCCGTAAAATTAACCGCTGGAGATTCACCAATGGAACATTGAATAATGGTGGCCGAGATCATAATAATTAACTCTAAACCGTAAATCTGTTTTCTACCAACGTAATCACCTAAAAACCCAAACGTCAACTGTCCGATAACCGTACCAACTGAAGTAGATACTTTGATTAAAGTACTAGTTGCGGAAGGAATCGTACCTTCCCAAAAAACGTAGGCCAACATAGAAGAACCTAAATTAATGGCAAATATATCATAAGAATCAGTTAAGAACCCAACCCCGGCGATCAAAATCATTTTGACTTGTGTCCAACCGAACCCAGCTTTATCAATTTCTTCCAAGGCTAATCTTCTTCTTTCAATGGGATCCTCAATGTGAGCAAATTTTTCAGTATAATCCTTAAATGCGGTTTTACCACCGGAGGAATTATATTTGTAGTCGTCTGACATGGTTCTTGTGTGTGATTAATATATATATGTATAGAAAAGAACTAATGGAAACCTAGTGGGAGAAAAATAAATCTAGGGAAATTAATCAATTTATATAATTTTGGGACTCCCTAAATTAATTACCTGCGAAGTATTTTTCCAAAAGCAATTTTGCAGGTTAGCCTCAAAGTTCACGTTCCGCTGGCAGAGATATGGTTAGTAATTTAACTTGCAGCAGCTATGCAAACACACCAAGGTTGACGGTAGTTTCTGGCAGTCTCCGAGGCAGAGGGTCAGCGGTGGACAAGCTATATAGAGTTGTTAGACCCCAGCACACAGTGATTTCGACGTAGGTTTGACAGCACCAAGAATTAATTGCTTCAAACTATGGTCAAGCAATCTGTGATGGATTTGTCTTAGAATTCTTGTCCAAATTGGCAGTTTGACAGGTTAGCCTGTTTAACAAAGCCCAACGGTGATTCGTAAAATGCCTCTTTAATTAATGTGACGACTGTCGTAAAAACGTTGTTTGAATTCCTCCATTGATGAAGACATTGTTTTGGGGGCGTTAATCAATAGGCTCGATAATTAAGGTAAAGGCTGGCAGAGATGCAGCGGTGAACGGGCTACTGGGGTGGTGTGAAGAGACTACTGGAGTTGTGGTGAACAGGCTACTGCAGTTACTGAGCACCAGGATACTGCAGTTGCGGTGGTTTTGGCGCTATAGGCGCCTATGGATGGAGAACCAACGTGGTGGATCCCCATCATCTGTGTATGTCATCGTCTACCTGGTATAGTGTCCAGAAGACCTAAACGCTGTTTACTCCTACCACCTGTGAAAGTATCCTGAGACCACGTTGGGGGTGGGTGGCCCACGACCAGGCTAATTTTTGCAGCCAAAATTTAAAATTAATCTCACATCGAATGATCTAACCTGTAAAAACTCTGGCTGGCGACACTAGTGTCGCCATAGTTAACACGACACTGCGATTGATTTTCAGGTACCCACGTTTCATGGTGTATCCACAGCAGTGGGTTAGCTTTTCACAGGAGAAATATCACATAGTGCTTTAGGTTAGCCTGTTGTTAGAATAAGCCTACAGATGGTAATATAAACAGCTTGCATTGTGTACAAAGACAGCTTGCATAGTGTACTATGTTACACCGGTTTACCGTTATTCATTGGTGTACAAACATACATGTCATTTCCACCAGCGACCACCTAACACATGGTTAAATGTCTTTCAAGGATAGTTTGTAGTTGATTCTCGCTTGGATATTCCCTAGAGCCGTCGTCGATGTAAAGATTTGCTTTAAATTCTTCCAATATTGATCAATTTTTCTTATGATAATCTATTGGCGTCAATTATGTAGCTATGGGTTATAGCCCATTTACATGGAAACAATATCAGAAGAACACCACACCAGGATGCGATGAGATGAGTTGCATAAACCTTAATATTTACGAGTGTGCTTCACATTATGGTCTTAAGTAGCTACCACTCGTGTGATGATTAACTAGGTAGAGTTGGATCTGAAGTCAAGTTTAACGCGCATCCCAGGGCCTCGATTACGTAAGCAGGCGACAGTAATGCACTGCTGATACATCATGTCATTGGAAGAACCATCATGCCATTGGAAGTTGTTATAGTCGAACGCTTTCACGCAGTGTTCAAAAATTCACTTGCCATGGTGATACTAAGACACCAGTTCCAAGCTCTGAACCAATGCCAGCCGGCTTGATCAATAGCTTTATGACGTTATCTGCGAAATAATATTTACAAAATAATAGATGATTATTGTCAGTGGAAAAAGAGTGAAATTGCTGCTAATTGATTCATTGAACGGTTTACCCTTACGGTAGTTTCTTATTTGTGTTCATGACTACAAGATAGATACAAATGAATTGGTGATGAGAGGAGGGAAAATATTCATGTTTTATTAGTTTAGTAAATAATAAATAATGACCGAAATGATATTAATTACCAATTATACCCATCGATGGTAAATGATGGTAAATCTCAGAGCATGAACCACAGCATGCTATCTGTTAGAATTGAATTATAATAACCAATATTCTGATAATATTGAGTTTACTGGTTTGATTTTAGCTTTAAGCAATACCATATCCACAAGCTAAAAAGAGAGGATTCATACTAATAAACATACTCGTGAAGTTGAAATTGTACTTGGAATGAATATTAACTTGGGAGTTTACAATTTGATATCTAACGTATTTAATAAGTTTTTCAACTTCTTTCGAGATGAATATTGTTTGCTTAACCAACATACTTAATCCTCCGAGTTACTAGAAATCTGTTTAGTACCAGCAATAGTTCAGTACCAGCAAATAGTTCAGTACCAGCAAATAGTTCAGTACCAGGAAATCTGTTTAACTGAAGAAGTCTGTTAACTAGGAAATTGTTTAACTAGGAATTATTTAACTAGCAAATTGTTTAACTAGCAATTGTTTAACTAGCAATTGTTTAACTAGGAAATTGTTTAACTAGCAATTGTAGGAAATCGTTTAACTAGGAATCGTTTAACTAGGAATTGTTTATTTTCGCTATACTCTTAAAATCTTCTGTGTAAAATATTACAATTTAAAAAGATTATAGAAACAGGGATATACCTATACTCAATTGACTTTATACTTTAATCGGTGTTAAAGTCAATGTTTACTCTATGGGCTTTAATGACTAACCCACATTAGAAGTACTTGTTTAACTAGTTGTTCAATACACAGAAATATGCTGAGCTTATTCTTATGCTTTGAAATAAAAGAGGAGAGTGAGGATTTTAGATTAGATTAATAGTCTAACAATGTGACTTAGTATATGATGTTAATCTCCAGACAAGCTTATACTTCTGGAGTTAGGAAATAGATATTTTGGAAATATACTACACTATCAATTGATTTCTCATGAAGCTTTATTAATTCACTTCATCAGTCAATAGAATCTGCCAATACACCTTCTTTTAAATATGTAATATATATGCTGCAACAATATTACTACTAACCTGGTATAAGCCAGTATTGTCTCACTCGCACCAAAATCCGAATCAAAAGAAACTTTTGGCATCTAAGAGGAGACCAGTCAATTATTTTGGCTGCTTATCTCCAAATCACCTATTAACACTGACATACGAACACACTGTTAAGCTAATTACTGTTACTCACTACCTTAACGGCTATAATTGGATAATTTCTAATATATTCTGTCATTGGCCATATCTCAACACCAGAATCGGCAATTACACGCCCGAAATGGAAACCACACATTGTGAGTCTGCCACATTGATACCGCCTTAAAACTAGCTCACTATAGACTACACTATAACTAGGACCATTACCACATAAGTCACACCACTAGAACCATCATAAGGTAGGGCCACCCCTAAGTGGCTTATTAGCATTCATTTGCTTCCTTAACGGCGAAAAGGATGGGCTAAAATCCCCCTTGGACTGATGGAAAAACTGTCATCTAATCACTTCCATTAGTCCAGCTAAATTTTCCGATATCTCATCGTCTGACTCAATAAACGATATTTTTTGAGAGGTTCATTTACAACGGTTTGCAAGAGCTGTTGTACTGTCAGTAGTTGGAATTCTACTACATTGTAACCCACCCCATGTTATTCTATACTACTAGAGCTCATTGAACCACTTTTCACCTCGTTAAAAGCTTCGGTACAACCTCGCCCAAGAGGAGGGGAGGGTTTAAGGAAGTTTTTTCTCTATTTTTGTATACGTTGAGAAAACTCCGAAAATTGTTTTCCTATATAAATGCCACTGATTCCTCTAGTTTTTTTCTACAGTTAATACTACAATTATAACCACAACAACAAACATAACTAACATGTCTGCCCAAGAAAAAGAAGCACAAATTATGCAAGAAATTAGATCACAAAGTGTCAAATACGATACCAAATTTGAAACTAACTTTTTTGGTAACATTTTTGGATTCCAATTAAGAACTACTTAGGAATGATGGGTAATACAAGTAATGAAATAGGTTAATATAAATAATGATTTGATTAATTCTCTTAAATCTATCTTAATATCTAATAGCTGCGGTATAAGTGAATTTGCAACCAGTTGACTATTTACATCGCAAATTTTTTTGTGAAAATAGATCACCTGAAGAATACCTGAAGATCCATAACTTGTTGAACCACAGATAGTCCTTACTCGAAGAATACCTGAAGATCCATAATAGGTTTAACCACAGAAATGTACTTACCCGGAGAGCGGCAACATGGTTCATCACCTGCATCTCCACATGATCGAGGTTCCAATTTAATTTTCAGATTGCCCGCGAACCATTGTGTCAGGTCTTATGTGCCGAAATGTTAATTATCACCTATTTTTCCTAGTATAACAATTATAACTATATAACTTGTAAAATCCCATCAATTGACTAGTCGAAAACTATTTAATTCCATTTCCTTCAAGTAACTCGAAAAACCATGGAAAGATCTACAACTGATCATAATTTATCAGTTATAACCGATAGAAATCAAGGTAGAAGAAGATCACTTTATGATGCAAGAGATCTAGAAGAGAGTGACTCAAACGATGAACCATCGCCATCGCAACCAGAATTACCCATTGAAGTTATTAAAAGCAAAATAGATGGTATTGAAACTACTCACAAACATTTAAGATTAAGAAAGAAATCCAAACACCACAAGGACGATAACAGTAGTGAAGATACTTACCGTTCACAATTTGGTGATATTAAGTTTTTAGAAACCTCCACCACAATATTTGATTCCGAGGAATTTAAATCGTCCCAGTTTTTCGGAATTTACGTTTTGTTCTGGTTGGCTACAGCATTTTTAATGATTGATAATATCGTCCATGGCTACTTAAGTAATGGTAAATTATTTTGGCAGTTTGAAACTATCTCCATTTTGAAAACGGATATTTTTAAAGTTGCCTTGACGGATTTTGCCATGTATTTAAGCACTTATTTTACATTTGCATTACAAAAAATGGTGTATTGTGGCATAATTAATTGGGACTCCACCGGTTGGTTGATTCAATCAATGTATGATTTTGTTTTTCTTTTATTTTGGTCACTTTTTGCATCGGAACATATTCATGGATACCCATGGATTGCCAGAGTGTTTTTATTATTGCATTCTTTGGTATTCGTTATGAAAATGCATAGCTATGCATTTTATAATGGATACTTGTGGAGGATTTCTGAAGAGTTGAAATTTAGTGAAAAATATTTAGATAGATGGAATGATGATAAGAATAAACCAGAGTCCTTGGACATTGAAAACCATCGTGCAATTTTACAATCAAGTATTCATTTTTGTAAATTTGAATTATCTCAACAATCAAGGACCAATTTCCATACTACTGATGCCAATGTGGTCCAAAATTCACAACCAATTAAGTTCCCCCAAAACATCACCCTTTTGAATTGGTTTGAATTTACCATGTTCCCAACATTAGTTTATACGTTGAATTTCCCCCGTACTAAAAGGATTAGATGGGACTATGTGGGTGAAAAGATCTGTGCCGTGTTTGGGATCTTTTTCTTAATGATCATCGTGGCAGAAAACGGTATGTATCCGCTAGTTTCAACAGCTCTTGCTTCAAAACATTTACCAATAGTTGATAAAGTTCAAACATACTCCCTTGTTTTGATTGATATGATCCCATCATTTTTGTTACAGTATTTATTCACGTTTTTCATAATTTGGGAATTTATCTTAAACACCATTGCCGAGTTAAGTTGCTTTGCTGATCGTGATTTTTATGGTCCCTGGTGGTCTTGTACTGATTGGGGTGAATTTGCCAGAATTTGGAATCGTCCAGTGCATAAGTTTTTATTACGTCATGTTTATCATTCTTCGATTTCAACAATTAGATTATCAAAAGTTAATGCATCGTTATTTACGTTTATATTATCAAGCTTGGTACATGAATTAGTTATGTTTTCAATATTCAGAGTATTAAGAGGGTACTTATTATGTTTCCAATTAAGTCAACTACCTTTGATGATGTTGAGCAATACGAAATTCATGAAAGATAAGAAGGTTTTAGGAAATTGTATTTGCTGGGTTGGGTTTATTTCCGGCCCATCGATTATTTGTACCCTTTATTTGTTCTTTTAGCCATTTAGCTAGTTAAATAAACGTCTTCTGAAATGTCACAACCTCTGTGTGCGACATGTTGATAGTGCGAAAAAAAAATCTCATCTCTAAAATCTCATACAATAAAAAACTGTAAAGATGTCAAGACCAGAAGAATTAGCACCACCAGAGATTTTCTATGGTGATACTGAATCATTCAAATATACAAGCTCCACCAGAGTGCAACATATTCAAGCGAAAATGACCCTTCGAGCTCTTGATTTGTTGAACTTGTCACCGGATGAGCCTCATTTTATGCTTGATTTGGGATGTGGTAGTGGATTAAGTGGTGAAATATTAACCGAAGAAGGTTATAATTGGGTTGGTATGGATATCAGTCCTTCAATGTTGGCTACGGCGTTGGATCGTAATGTAGATGGTGATTTGATACTTTCTGATTTAGGTACTGGGGTACCATTTAGAGCGGGTACCTTTGATGCTGCAATTTCAATTTCGGCCATTCAGTGGTTATGTAATGCCGATACTTCAGGAAACGATCCCAAGAAGAGACTAATGACGTTCTTTAACACATTATACGCCTCATTGCGTCGTGGTGGTAAGTTTGTGGCCCAATTTTATCCCAAGGATCAGGGTCAAATCAACGATATTTTAAATGCTGCTAAAGTGTCAGGTTTCGGTGGGGGGTTGATTATTGATGAGCCGGAACTGAAAAGAAATAGAAAACATTATCTCGTGTTATCTGCTGGTGTTTCTGATAGGTTAGTCAATTTAGGCAATGCTGAAATGGACGTCAGGACCAAGGACAAACGTAAATTGAAAAAATTGGAATCAAGGAAAGAGTATATAAATAGGAAGAAGCAAATCATGAGGAAGAGAGGTAGAGTGGTGACCAATGATTCTAAATTCACAGCCAGAAATAGAAGACCCAGATTTTAGGCTGGTGGTTCTGTTTTTAGCATCATTTACTCATCTACCGTTGGAGTTAGTGCAGAGTATTAATCTACGTCCCCGTGCATCAATCGCTTAATAGCCATGTAATATATATCGCAATATCGTCATTTGTAATACCGTCTATGGTAGTATCGTCTATGTAATATCGTCTATGATAATATCTTGAGTATCTCCAATATCTCCTAAAAAATCTCAATGAAAAAAACGAGAGTGAGCGAACATCAAATTTTTCAAGATGAACTTTATCAACATAATAAGATCATATTCTACACGTAAGTTGAGCGGAGCCATCCCAATATCAACGGTGTTTGAACCGTTGCCACCTAAGCGTAATGGGGAAAACGTCATGTCGTTTGTTCAATCCAAATTACTTTCAAAATACGACCCAACTGGTCAAAGAAGAAAATTAGCTGAAACGTTAAGATCAGGAGATATGATCAAAGTAACCTACGGGGATAAATCAACGGCGTTCGGTAGAATAATAGCCATCAAGCGTGGTCACAATAACGTTGGACACAACATATTGATTAGAAACAAAATGGGGGGATTAGGAGTTGAAGTTAGAATACCATTATTCAATCCAACCATCAAAAACATCGAAGTCATGTATAAACCTGAAAAATACTTATCCAGACGTAAACAGTTTTACATCAGAAACACCAAGCACGATGTTGGTAATATTGAAGATTTCTTAACCAGAGAAAAAATCAAACAACAAGAGAAAAAATAAGTGGAATTAATAGAGTGTAAATAGTTTAAATTATTTAATTTCCTAGTTAACTCGTCACTAAACAATGCTCTAAATTTTAAAGACTTGGCCATCATCAAGCTTTCAAACGTCTCATAACTGTCGCACTGTCCAACAATAAACCACCCTTGTAAATCGACGGACACCTTTTTAATACCATCGATATCAAACTTTATATAACTAATTGAGTTGGGCAAATGGATCAGTAAACCTTGTAGGACATGCAACGACGACGGAATCATCGACTTATAGTCGTTATAAATCTTGGTTAATTCTTGACTTTTCACCAGATGATCCATTTCCTATGCTTACTATCGAGTTACTCTACAAAGAGGGAATATAGTAACAACTGATTCCCAATATCTCAGATTATATTCAATATCGGGCGCCCAGCAACGTACTTGATTTATTCTACGCCAATCTTTAATCAAAGTCCCATCTATTTACAAATAATGTAGTAGACTAGGTATAAGCGATTGATGTTAATTTAAAAATTTTCCATTTCTATCGCTATATAGTGCGATGCGGGTAATGGCTGGACTGCGAGAGTTTTGAGCAGACATATTGTACTGACAGATCTCAAGCAGAGAGAACCATACCGAGAACCATGACCCCTGACAAGCTCATAGGCAGTCAATTAAAAATCAAGTTAACAGATGATAGAATGCTAGACGGAGTGTTGACGGTCATTGACCCTTTTGGTAACCTTCTCGTGTCCAACGTCATCGAAATCAAAAACGACCATTCACGAGAAATTGGCCTAGTCAGTGTTCCAAGAGATACGGTAGATAAAATTTATATTAACGAACAATACTACAAGTCAATTAGTAATAAAGTTTAGGATTGTTTCGTTGTTTGCGTAACTGATGTCATTCTGTATTTGTGATCCATATTACCAGTCTGCGATGGGAGCTACTAGTTCTACGATGGGTACTACCAGTTCTACGATGGGTGCTACCAGTTCTACGATGGGTACTACCAGTCTACGATGGGTGCTACTAGTTCTACGATGGGTACTACCAGTTCTAAGATGTATTACCAGTCTACGATGGATACTACCAGTCTGCGATGGGTACTACTAATTCTACGATGGGTACTACCAATTCTACGATGGATACTACCAATTTTACGATGGATACTACCAATTTTACGATGTATTACCAAAGTTGCGATGCATTTGAATACTTACACTATGGCCGATTGGTGTTGATTGTTGGCATTTTACAGTGTAAACATCTTTCGGTTTTAGATTTGGTTTACCTTGATGGGTGCTTCGTAGTATAAATTCCAACACAAGACGCCGTGGGATTACCACAATATCCAGTAAAATAGTTTAATGAATTTCACTGCCTTCAAGTTCACTACGAATGTCACTGACGTTACCAATCCCATGGCTATTATGCTCTAAGCATGTACCGAAATAATGATTCGTTGCACTTTCAACATTCCCATAAGGACAAAATTCAACTAAACAACTTACAATATCATCCTTTTTAAACAAACACACGATAAATCTGTAGATCCATTACAAGATGTTGAAATTCCATCGACACAACTTACAACCACGCAGGAGGAGTTGAAATTATCAAATTAATAAAGACAGAAAAGATTAATACCATGGTTGTGATTGTGAAATGGGACATATTTTGATCTCAGAGGTTAAATCACGATTTTTTATCACAAACAGAGATTGGCAATAATAGTTTATAGTTAATTAGATATTCGCCTGATGCCTGACTTAAAGATGTTGGCTTCTCTACCAATCTATTCGTACCAATAATTTAAAAGTTGGATTGATGTCAAGGAAATCCTATAAAGCTGAAATAGAATGGTTATAAACATCTATCCCATTCACACTGTTATGCATCCCATTGAAACTGTTATTTGAACAATGCCTTGATCAGTTAACCAACCACCAAATCTGTTTCTAATATTAACTTTTTAACAGTGGTACAAAACAAAAAGAATTTTGAGAAAATGTGTTGAAAAAAACAAATCGAGGTCTAGTATCGGTCTAACACATCCAAACATTTCTAATATCAAGAAAGTTATAGAAAAACACGATGCAAGGCAGCTATAAGAATAATGGATTACCAAGGCCTTATAACATGAGACCAATTAGGCCAAAAAAGGGGTCACCATACAATGATTTTCACCATAATTTTTTCAATTCACCAAGAAGGAAGATGCTCGGATACTTCATAATGCTATGCTTGTTTAGTATAAGTGTTTATTGGCTTGGTCAACTGCTAAAAGCCTCCCCAGACATCAAATACGAATTAGACGACGATGTCAACGCAAAATTAATCAATAAGTTACCCGATGTTGATAATATTGCTGGTAAAATCAGTAATTCAAAAGAGGATGATTCACTTAATATTGGCTTAGCAGGCAATATGGTTGCCAATTCTAAAGGCGATATTGGTAGAGGTGTCAATGAGGCCCCCAAGGGTGGGATCGCCAACGAAGCTCCGATTGTTGGTAATGATGAAGACTTAATTTTAAAAGGTAAAAAAAAGGTAAATAGCGATCAAGTCGATAGAATTTTGAATGATAATGGTAAATTAGTCTAAGTAGCAAAACAACCAACATCACAGCAAAAAAGAGAATAACTAAAGGACAAGAGGAATAAAAATAGTAGTCAACGATTAAATGAATAGATACTTTTAACTTATCTTCTGCAAACGTCTTCACGTCTTTTCTATTGACTCCAAGATTATGGGGTAAAGGGTTTTAAAAAAAATGAGGTCCCACCGGGAATCGAACCCAGGTTTCCAGAAACTTCCACATTAACACTAAATCAGAATCTGATGTGATAGCCTCTACACTACAGGACCGATTTTACCCGTAAGAGGCGCAAAAAAGAGTGATGTTGAAAAGAGTGACTATCCCAACAATACTAGATTTACATGAAGCCATAGTATCGAACATGCAAAAGCAAAATCTCATTTGCTTTCCTTTTCTTATCATATTCAATCCATTGTTAACAAAGGTTGTTTACTAGGTAATACCATGAAGTATATAGCTTTTCATATGAAGATGGTTAATCTTTATTGCTGTATTTAGCACTTGATTACACCAATACATAATCTTGTGCTTAGAATAAGCGCCGATCAATTAAGTAAAAAGTTTGATTGGGACTGACGTATTATTTGTTTAATAAACCCAAGCAGATTCACTATCAGGTTGTTAAATCGGTTAAATATGATAAGCCATCTCAAATCAATTGTAAACAGTACACCCGAAGCCAGTTTTAACCAGTACACCAGAACTTAGTGCAAACAGTACTATTGCAACAGTGTCATGTAATAAATTACCTAAGGATGATACGACTGTACCCTAGGACTAATCAACCAACATATAACCGTGATAGCACACTGCAATACGTTGTTTCCCAACATATATCACACTTGTTCTACTTACTAGTTTCGATGAGATGAGATGGATCAACCTTAAGCCTGGTCCTCCAGACATTACTTTCATCCATAATGTAATTGGCGATGGTTTTCAACACGTTACCATTGAGCTTCTGAAGTGCTTATCTCTACGACGTCCATTAGTCTTATCCATTACTATCAACTTCTTCTATCAGTTGATTGAATCAGATTAGAACACGATGGGTGTCGTGGTGCAGAGATTTACTCATCGGGACCATATTTACCCTGTAAATGGATGTAACGATTTTAAACGAATTAGTTATGGAACAATACAAACCACAATATAGCAACACTACAGGGGGTTTCTACTGGCCTTATCATCACATTTATACGGCCCAGGTCCCTAGTAATAGCATCAACCACCCTACTAGTACCAGCCAGGAAAAGAAATTTTGAATCTCGTGTCGCCCGACATTGGCTTGATAGTTTTTAAAACCTCATCCGTGAAAATTTTTTTTCTTCCCAAACGTTTTTTTACTAAAGATGTCAGCTGCCAGTGAATCCAAATATTCTACTGAAGTTCTTTCAGAATTATTAAGTAAATTACAAGTTGCTGATAATAAAGATGAAGCTGCTTCAAACATTGCTTCATTTTTAAATTCTTCAATTGTTGAACATGATACTCCTGTTGAATTTTTTGAAGATTTAAGAAAACAATTGAAAGGTAAAGATTCTCTTGCCGCTTTGAATGCCTATGCTCATATTGCTTCATCAAACGCTTTAAACCCAACTATTGAACCATTAGTTGTTGATTTAATCCCAGAAGTTAGTGCTAAAGCTGGTGACAAAGATAAAGATGTTCAAGCTGCCGCTTCAGATGCTTTATTTGCCATCTCATCTGCTATCACTCCAACTGCAATTAAAGTTGTTTTACCAAAATTATTAAAATCTTTAGTTGAAACTAACAAATGGACTGAAAAAGTTGCTGTTTTAAGATCAATTTCTCAATTAGTTGATACTGCTAAAGCTCAAATTGCTTTAAGAATGCCGGAATTAATTCCAGTTTTATCTGAAAGTATGTGGGATACTAAAAGAGAAGTCAAAGAAGCTGCTACCGCTACTATGACCAAATCAACTGAAACCATTGATAACAAAGATATTGAAAAATTCATTCCTAAATTAATTGAATGTATTGCTAGACCAACTGAAGTTGCAGAAACCGTTCATTTATTAGGTGCTACTACTTTCGTTTCTGAAGTTACCATGGCTACTTTATCTATCATGGCTCCATTATTATCAAGAGGTTTAGCCGAAAGAGAAACCGCTATTAAAAGAAAAGCTGCCGTTATTGTTGATAACATGTGTAAATTAGTCGACGACCCTCAAGTTGTTGCTCCATTCATGGATAAATTATTACCAGCTTTAAAAGCTAACTTCTCAACCATTGCTGATCCAGAAGCTAGAGAAGTTACCCAAAGAGCTTTAAACACTTTAAGAAGAGTTGGTGACATCGGTGAAAACGATGTTATTCCAGAAGTTTCAACTGCTGGTGATATTCCAGTTACTTTAGAAATCTTTAAAAAATTAATTAAAGATCAAAAAGTTGATGAAAAAAGATTCTCAACTGTTTTAACTTATATTGCTGCTATTGGTGGTGATTTAGTTGATGAAAGAGACATTCAACCAGATTCATGGTTACAAAATGTTTTACCATTTGCTACTATCTTCTTACACGAAAAAGAAGCTAAAGATATTATTGAAGAATTCAGAAAATACTCCATCGATAATATCCCAGCTCCTCCATCATTCGAAGATGAAGAAGATGAAGGTGAAGATTTATGTAACTGTGAGTTCTCATTAGCTTATGGTGCTAAAATCTTATTAAACAAAACTCAATTTAGATTAAAGAGAAATAGAAGATATGGTTTATGTGGTCCAAATGGTGCTGGTAAATCTACTTTAATGAGAGCTATTGCTAATGGTCAAGTTGAAGGTTTCCCAACTGCAGATGAATGTAAAACCGTTTATGTTGAACATGATATTGATGGTACCGATGCTGAAACTACTGTTGCTGAATTCGTCATCCAAGATGGTGAAGTTGGTTTAACTGTTGAAGCCGTTGAAGCTAAATTAACCGAATTTATGTTTACCGACGAAATGATTAAAATGCCAATTTCTTCATTATCAGGTGGTTGGAAAATGAAATTAGCTTTAGCTAGAGCTGTTTTAAAGAACGCTGATATTTTATTATTAGATGAACCAACTAATCATTTAGATACCGTTAACGTTGCTTGGTTAGTCAACTACTTAAAAACCTGTGGTATTACTTCTATTATTGTTTCCCATGATTCTGGTTTCTTAGATAACGTTGTTGAATACATTATCCATTACGAAGGTTTCAAATTAAGAAAATATAAAGGTAACTTATCAGAATTCGTTAAAAAATGTCCATCAGCTCAATCATATTACGAATTAGGTGCTTCAGATTTAGAATTCAAATTCCCAGAACCTGGTTTCTTAGAAGGTGTTAAAACTAAACAAAAAGCTATTGTTAAAGTTCAAAACATGACTTTCCAATATCCTGGTACTACCAAACCTCAAATTAGAGATATCAATTTCCAATGTTCTTTATCATCAAGAATTGCTGTTATTGGTCCAAATGGTGCTGGTAAATCTACTTTAATTAATGTTTTAACTGGTGAATTATTACCAACCATAGGTGATGTCTATGTCCACGAAAATTGTAGAATTGCTTACATTAAACAACATGCTTTCGCTCATATTGATAACCATTTAGACAAAACTCCTTCTGAATATATTCAATGGAGATTCCACACTGGTGAAGATAGAGAAACCATGGATAGAGCTTCAAGACAAATTAATGAAGATGATGAAAAGGGAATGGAAAAAATCTTCAAAGTTGAAGGTACTCCAAGAAGAATTGCTGGTATTCACGCTAGAAGAAAATTCAAAAACTCTTATGAATATGAAATTTCATGGATGTTAGGTGAAAATATCGGTATGAAATCAGAAAGATGGGTTGCTATGATGTCCGTTGATAACACTTGGTTACCAAGAGGTGAATTAATGGAAACTCACTCCAAGATGGTTGCTGAAGTTGATATGAAAGAAGCTTTAGCCTCAGGTCAATTCAGACCATTAACCAGAAAAGAAATCGAAGAACATTGTGCTATGTTGGGTTTGGATGCTGAATTAGTTTCACATTCAAGAATCAGAGGTTTATCTGGTGGTCAAAAAGTTAAATTAGTTTTAGCTGCTTGTACATGGCAAAGACCTCATTTAATTGTTTTAGATGAACCAACCAATTATTTGGATAGAGATTCCTTAGGTGCTTTATCTAAAGCTATTAAAGCTTTCGAAGGGGGTGTTGTTATTATTACCCATTCAGCTGAATTCACTAAAGATTTAACTGAAGAAGTCTGGGCTGTCTTAGACGGTCAAATGACTCCATCTGGTCACAATTGGGTCCAAGGTCAAGGTGCTGGTCCAAGATTAGAAAAGAAGGGTGATGAAGAAGAAGATAAATTCGATGCTATGGGTAATAAACTTGCTGCTGCCAAAAAACAGAAGAAATTATCATCAGCCGAGTTAAGAAAGAAAAAGAAGGAAAGAATGAAGAAAAAGAAGGAATTAGGTGATGCCTATGTTTCAGATGATGATGAAGATTTTTAAATAAATCTTGATCATTTTTCAACTGAAATTTTCTAAATTCTTTTTTTTTTTTGAAAGGAAGGAAAATTTTATTTATTGACCTTTTAATAATTGTTGTTATTGTTTATACATCTATAATATAGATTCTTTTTAATCTTCTATCTAAAATTGGTATCTAACTATTTGTGTACTGTAAAAAAATCTCCCCACATCGATTTAACTTTCTTCTGAGAAGTTTACAAATGGTTGCAAAAATGATTTTGATAGTTCTTTTAATATTTTTAAGAACTATCATAGGGTTTAATAGCACATCACATTACACACATTATGGTACGGTTCCAATAAGTTGTCCTGATCACAATGTTGTCAGAAGTGCAATGGTATGTATCGTTCTAAAATAAAATTTCAGGAAAGTGCTAACGTCAGGATATTTGTAATGGAGAGAAACAATACATGATTCAAAAATCTAGAAAGACACATGAAACCCTTGTGAATTATTTTAAACTATTTAAGATTCCTCAATTTGATGCTTCAAGGTTCATTCAAAACAAACCGATTAATATTGCCATTGCTATTAGTGGAGGTGGTTATAGGTCAATGTTGACGGGTGCTGGAATTTTAAGAGGTCTTGATTCAACATCAGGGAAAAAATTATCAGGGTTGCTACAATCTACAAGTTACATTGCTGGCATATCAGGCGGCTCATGGTTAGTTATGAGTAATGCAATAAATGATTTTGAAACTTTGAAGGATTTAAAAAATACTGCATTCAAAGAAATTCTGAATAGATTATTAATTGGCGTACCTGATTTTGACCCTGGATATAGACCAAAGAAAGAGTTCAATGAACGAGGAATTTTCAATTCAATCTTTAAACTTATAAAGAAGAAATCCAATAAACATCCAATTTCGATAGGATTTGAAGAAATGTTTAAGTTTTATAGAGCAATACATTTGGAAGTCCAATCTAAAAAACGTTCTGGATCATTTATATCCTTCACAGATTACTGGGGCAGAGCGTTAACTAGAAGATTGTTTAAAAACAGCAGGACGTTTACATCGGTCATGGAATTACCATCATTTAAAAATTTCAATCAACCATTCCCCATCATTACTGCCGTGCAAAAATTACCTACGGTTAAAAATGGTTCAAAAAATAGTAAAAATTCCCACTTGGTTGAATTTACACCGTTCGAATTTGGATCCTGGGATTCTTATATAAATGGATTTGTCGAATTGAAATATTTAGGTTCACACATTGAAAATGGTGAAACTATAGGTGATTGCAGAACCGGATATGACGATATTGGATTTATAGTGGCTACTTCATCTTCATTATTTAACGCTGTTTTCCTCCATGTTTATAATTATATGATAAATATAAAAGATGATACAAAATTTGCATTACACACAATTTTGAAGACCTTTGGATTGAATTCACATTTCAATGATACTACATTACCTAGAACCCATCCCGATTATGCAATTTATTCACCCAACCCATTTTATAAATATCCCAGAGCTGAAAGTAGTCATCTAGACAAGCATTTATATTTAGCTGACGGCGGAGACGATGGTCAAAATATCCCATTCCAACCCTTCCTTCAAAAATACCGGCCAGTCGATATCATTCTAAGTTATGATATGTCAGGAGATATATATAATTTCCCTAATGGTACCAGTTTAACCTATTCATCAAAAAGATACCATAATGACAATAATACTGAATTTAATTTGCCTACATTTAGCATTGCTGGTCAATCAAGATCAGTTTTCCCTTACGTACCTGAACCACAATTCCCATTAACTCATCCATTATTCTTAGGCTGTGATCTTATTGGTGATTATCCATTATTAGCTGTAAAATACGATTCAACCAATGAAACCAATGATTATTACCCACCTTTGATTGTCTATACGCCAAATACCAACTTATCGTACCCAAGCAACACCTCAACCTTCAAACTAAGCTATAACATACAAGAAATCAATGGTATGATTGAAAATGGAATCAATTTAGCCACTAGTCTTAATTCAAGTTACTTTGCCCCTTGTTTAGGTTGTGCAATCCTAAAAAGATCATTTGATAGAACTAGAGGTTTCGATGTACCTGAAGCTTGTCAGAAGTGTTTCACCCAGTACTGTTATCATCACCATGGTTAGTTAGAGTACATCTGTTAAATAATATTTTATTGTAAAATGTCTCCAAACCATAGTGTCTTCTACGGTTATCGGAATGTCCCGCACAAAATTTTTTCAGACTCATACTCATCAGCAGTTGCAACCATAGATCGATAAACGATAAGAAAACCAGATAAGGTAGGTTTATGATAAAGATGGAAGAAACGAGTTTGCCTAGTGACTTGGCAATCAACTCGCTATACATGATATTTTGTACCTCGTTGTTGTTCTTCGTTATTATTGGGATATCGATGTTTTATTCTGGTTTGACGCAAAGAAGATCCTCATTTTTACAATTATCATTACCAACATTATTGATTCCTTTCATAGTTATTGAATGGTACATATGGGGTTATTCATTGTGTTATTCAAGTTCTAATAATGAATTTATAGGGGATTTGAATTTTGCAGTATTAAGACACTTGAAAGAAAGGGCAACATTGGTGTATTCAACACCAAGAGGTGATATTTTATCTATTAATCATTTTTTGTTTAATGCATTGTTTAAAGTTATATGTGTTGCTTTCACGTTTCCCGGGTGCTTAGGTGAAAGAGCTAGATTGTTACCAATGTTGTTATTTTTATTTATTTGGTGTACGGTAATCTATAACCCAGTAACATATTGGTTTTGGAATAGAAATGGTTGGTTATCATCTGAATTGAATAAATTCCCCGTGCTTGATTTTGCTGGTGGGAATTGTATTCATATAGTTAGTGGGTTTACTGCATTAGCCTACAGTTATATTTTGGGACCAAGAAATACAAAGCTTTTATATAATTATAAAAGTTCAAATAATGGATTAATATTAATTGGATCATTTTTCGTCAATTTTGGATGGATTGGGTTTATTTCTGGTTGTGATTATAACTTTTCGACGTATTCAATCTTTATCATGGTTAATACTGTTTTATGTTCTTGCGTTAGTGGCTTAGTATGGCTTAGTATTGATTATTATTATTCTGCTATCCCATTAGAAAATGAACCTAATGGCCATAAATATGATAGAAGAAAAATATCTATAGTTTCGTTGTGCTCAGGGATGATGGTTGGTTTGGTGGTGATTACCCCTGCTGGAGGTTATATTTCATCACCTTCAGGGTTCTGGAAAAGTATTGTTTATGGCATAGTCGGAGGAGCTATTGGTAATTTATCTACTAGACTTAAATTCTTTTTCAACATTGATGATGCCTTTGATATTTTTGCCATTCATGGTGTGACTGGATGGGTTGGTAGTTTATTAACGGGAATTTTTGCTGAAGATTCATATGGGTTCAAAGGTGGTTGGGTGGCCGGTAATTTTATCCAAATTTGTTATCAATTATTAGGGTGTACTATGACATCAGTTTATGTGTTTGTAATGTCCGTCGTATTTCTTTACTTGATTGATTTAATACCGGGTTGTCATTTAAGGATCGATAAAGATTTCAACAAACGTATGAGACAATCCACCATTGATTCACAGAACAAGAAACTTGAACTTGAATCATCATTGTCGCCCACCAATATTAGAGGCGAGGACTATTTAAATGATAAATTTGAAACTTTTGAACAACAAAATGATTTTGAAGATTTGGAATTAAATGGTGGTGATCAATACGAATTAAATGGTGAATATTTCATGGACTTTATGGAATTTATAAAAGTTGTTAGACCGGAAGACTTCATCGATGAAATATCTGGCAAGTCGCCTGGTTTGGATCAACCTTTTATGTTGGATTTTAGAGAACATTCACAACAAGCACAACAAGCTGATATGATGCATGATGCTGAAGCATCTAAAAATTTCCAAATGAAACAAGAGTAACCACCACAACAATAGAAAAACTAGAAATGAATAATGACTATATAATGAATAAATATCTAATTAATATACCTCATGGTAAACTCAAACATTGCAAAAGTTGCACCATTTGCTGGGGCTGCTCTCGCAATGGTTGGGATAAACCCTCTATAAAATCCTTTAATACCATTTTTAGCCCAAATATCTCTAACTACATCACCAACTCCTTTATAATTAGGTCTCGATAATGAATCAGATTGTAATTTAGATTTTATAACGTCAACTGGATAAATTCCAATCCATAATGTGTAACCTGATAATCCACCAAATAAACATAATTTCCAAGCAGGTATATCACTACGTTTAACATTAAATTTTTCAAACTCTCTAGCAATAATAGCTTCATAAGTTGCAAAATATATCCCTAAACCAATGGATTCTCTGAATAATGTTGGAGTTAAACCTTTAAAAACACCCGATGATGAGAAGATACCATTTGATGATAATTTACGGAGACAATCAATGGGACCGGTAAATTCTTTAACTGACCCAGTTTGAGTTTGCAATCTAATACGAATATGTTCAATTGGAGAAGCTAAAAACCCATTAGCAAACCCTGCAACTGCACCACAGTTAAAAAATTGCAACAACGTTGGAGTTTTACCATCTAATATCCTATCATAATGTCTTTTCATAAATTCATTGACTGAAAATTGTACTGAAACACATGCACCAACTCCAACCAATGGCGTCAATGTACCTTTATAAAAACCCGATAATCCTTCGTTTGCAACTAACTTTTTAACAACATCACCTACTCCAGAGTAGGTACCTTCAGGTGCTGATTGAAGTCTGACTTTCACAGTGTCAAATGGTTGACCCACTATAACTTGGGCAATACCACCGATTGTACCAGCAAATAAATCTTTTACGACTTGAGAGTTTGATTCAAGTGGAGGTTCCTCAAGTTCAATCGTCATAACTGAAATATATATGAAATAATCGAAAATCTGACTCAGATCGCGATGTCTTTAGCGGCGATGAAAGAATGCGGAAGTGTATTTATACAAAATATTACTATATGGTTCTAGAACTCAGATTTCAATGATCTTGATATTCTCTGTCCCTTTCCCGTTCCCTGTCACTGTTACCTTCACGGTTTGCCATAATTAGCCCATCAAAGGGATTCATACCATTACTTGCGAAATATTGGCCGGAGGTTTCATTCATATTAGGACTTATTATTGGACTACCATTGTTCACACTACTGGCATTGGTACTGGAAGCATTAGTAGTACCGGCATGGTGTCCACTATTTAAGCTGTTGAGGCCAATCGTACTTGAGCTAGGATTGACTTCTGACATTGGTAAAATTGCCTGAGCCGCAGGGCCCAAAGCTGCCACAAGGGGAGTCCTTACTGGTGGTTGCATAGACGCTAAGTTAACTTGACTTAATGAATGGATATGAGAACTATTAGCATGCGATGAAGGGTGTGCAGTTAATGGTGTGAAAATATTTGAAACGCTTGGTATCATGGTTAGTGTTGGAGGATGAGCTTGTGAGGAATCAATTGCTTTGTAAGATGAAGCTTCAAGCAATATAGTAACATCTTTAGTGGATTTGGTTAATTTTGCCATGGATGATCTAATGTTGTTTAAAATTGGTAAATCTTTCATTACATTTTTAACTGATGAAAAAGTTTGAATAATTGTTTTCAAGAATTGATTAATATCATCCCAAAATAACTTTTTTGTCGTTAAACTGGGATTATTTCTAATTGTTATTAATTTTGTACGAAGTCGTTTAATAATATCCATCGAACTAACGCAAACACTAGTCAAATCTTTAATTTTTAAAGCTAATGTTGGACTAATTTCAGAATTTGAACCATCTTGAGCGGAAGCTATTGCGCTCTGACTGATTGCTCTTGTTAATTCACCAAACACATCTTGAGCCTTGGTGGTGGCAATTTCAATTGATTCATATAATTTCTCATCAACATCCTCAACATTATCAAGATTAATTGCTGGTTCAACGGCAGTAAGTGGACCATTGGAAGTAAATGGCCCACTCCCAGTACCGCTCCCTGGTAGATTATTGATTGACGTATTTATTGATAATCCTGGTTTGTGATCTTTAACCAAAATTTTATAAGCATTAAACAATTCATTAAAGGCACCAAAAACCGTTAAATACAACATTCTTATAAAACAAACATCAATCTTTGCAGTAAATTGGGGGAAATTATCACCTAATATCGCCATGATTGATTTAAATGAAGTGATACAAGAATGCAAAGACTCTTTAATTTTATCGTTATCGCCTGAATCTTCTACTAATTCTAACATTTCCACAAGATTATCAATATTTGATTTTGCAGTATATAATAATGATACCATTTTTATCGTGATTTTCTTATCGCTGCAAAATCCACTAAATCTTCGTACTGATGAATGCAATTCACTAAACGAAAACAAAACTTTTCTACTAACATGAATTAAATCATCCAGCTTTTTCTTTGGTGACTCGAGTGGTGGGTTGTGTGATGGATTAGCAGTTCCTGTGTTAGTGTTATTATAATGTGTATTAGAAGTGGTGGCATTGTTACCATCATTATTTCCAGTAGCAAGGGTTGAGGAAGTTGTGGGGACAGTTGAATTTGAAGTGATATTAGCATTAGTAACTGTAGTACTAGGAACTGATTGTTTAGGAATATTGGGAACTGGAATCGTTGGAGGATTTGACCTTGGTTTAGAATGATGATCCATCGTTTCATCAATTGGTACTTCTGCGAGAGTTGATAATCTTCTAAAATAAGCCCCTGATTTATGATCGTCATCATTATCGTCTAGCATTTTATCAATTTCCACAAGTGTATTAGACCTTGATCTTGATTTAACCGTAGGGGTTAACGGTGGTGAGCTATTTGTCAGATGGGGGTTGGACGAGCTATTGCTAGGTGCAGTATTTGTGCTGGCGGTGGTCGTCCCCACGTTGGACACTTGAGGACTGATGATGAATGAACTATCGATTGATGATGATGAATGTGGTACGTTTAAAGGTGATGGGAAATCATGAGAACTATTTAACGAATCATTATGCGATGACGAATCTTCACCTTCGGGTTTCTTTATAATCAATCCCATCCTTCTAGCAGCTTTAGAAGCTTTGGTCTTCGTTTCCGAAATTGACTTAGTTCTTGATAATTGAGGCGTCGCCGATGATGACGAAGAATTTGAATTTTTCGACGATAGTGATTCATAAATTTTCGATTCAATCATCAGGCTGTTAATCACTAAGTACTGCTTCAACTCTTTGACCCAATCTACCGCCGTTTGCCCTTGAAATTTAGCAATTAACTCTGGTGACGGTATAACTAATGGATTATTAGCCACTTCAATTAAATTCAAATTCGGTAATTCACCTAGCACTGGTGGTAAATACTTGAATTTATTGTCTTTTAAGTTCACCAATTTTAAATTTTCTAGCTTGATTAGTTTCAGCTTTGATAAATAGTTTAATTTATTGTTTGACAAGTCTAAAATTTCTAAATTAAAATCGATTAATTCGATGGGTAATTCACTGAAGTTATTATCGTGCAAATCTAAATATTTAATCGTTTTTGATAATAGTTTTATATTTAACGGTAATTCATCTAACTGATTGTGAGTCAATGATAGTTTTTCGATTTCAAATGGTGGATCAAACGAATTTAAAAATTGATAAATGTATTCGATTATTTCGCTTAACGGCAAATTGAACAGTTTTATATGATCTAACTTCATTGTTTTCTGCATTGATATCGATTCGATTTGATCATTTAAGAAATCAAACACTCTGGTCTTGGCCGTTATAGTAGGTTGTGACATGATATATCCGTTTTACTTAATGTTATTCTCTTTCACTGCGGATTCAATAGGATTACGGATCGCGATCTCTGCTAAACACTTAGAGAGCCAATAGCTCTATTTACTACTATTCAACACCACCTTGGGGAAGCAACGATGGAGGTAACGATGAGGCAACCACCGGCGGTGGCTGAACTAGAAATAAATAGCAGCCAACATAACAAATTCATATATTCATATATCCATATATAACTGAGATTACTACCTCTAATAAGGCTAAACAGCACTCAAGAGCCTAAGGATGGTTTAATATGATTAATATCTAATTACACTATTAATCTACTCAACCCCTAACCCCTCTGGCTAGCTCGTCCTTTCTTTCCTCCCAGATAGTCTTACCACTACAAGTACACACCATTTTATTATTTTCCCAAGCTCCTGCACTTCTAGCAATAATCCCTACTAATGAATCACTAGTAAGCTTATCTTTTACTGGTGATATTACAATTGATCTGCCAATTAAACCACTTACAAGCAATTTCGTATATAAGAAAGCTTGACCTGAAAAGCCATCATCTTTAGAAGCTCCAATTGATGGTATAACTGTGGATGGTGAAGATGGAGTTGTGACTTCGATTGGATCAAGGGGATAGTATACTGAGCCCGTGGACAATGCACCTTGGGATACATTACCTGATACTCTAATCAGCGGATAATAAGTACCCTTTGGTAACCCATTAAGGGTCAAATCAATAAAGCTTTCAGAATCGTTCACATCTACAATTCTACATAACCCTTTAACTGGGGCATGTACATCCTTAGCAGCATAAGATTCTAGTACACATGTGGCAGCGGTATCCGGCTTACCAGTACCCCTAATAATTGCATCTCTACCAATTGATTGAATAGTTTTGACGATAGTTGATGGAGGGATTGCACCTTTAGTGGAAACGATATTTTTAGCGAGATCGATATTTATAGTGGATAATTTTAATGGTTCCAATGCATGTTTAACTGATTTAACACAAGCATTACATTCCATTGGAACATTGAAGACGATTTCAAATTCTTTCATGATTTGTCTAGTTTTTCACTTTATTAATGATGAATAATCGCACCACATAAACGATTGGAATCAGGGTAACCAGTATTCAACCTACAATGTAAAGAAATGTAGAGGAGACTAGAGGGCTTTATAGAGAAATAGACGAGTGGGACTAGTGGGACATGTACCAGATATCCAGACTAGTGGGACAAGTACCAGAGATCCAGATAAGTGACAATCACTGCGTTAGAAAAGGTAGTGAAGAGAACAATAACACAAAACATATATACAAATCAATTGTATCTGGAATCTAGCAATGTCTACCATCCTCAAAACTAAAGGTATATCTTAAATAATCTAAACAGATCTAAGAACTAAATAAGAATTCAATGAAAGCTTCAATTGTCATAACTAAATTTTCAATGAACTCATTCTTCTTTTATCATCAATTTTTGTACAAACCCAAGTGGATGCATACATATTGATTCTATCAATACTTTCACCACTTTCTCTGATCGCTGCTGGTTCACATCTGAAACCATGCTGTTCAAAGATTTTAATATACCACGGATATTGAGCGGCTGATCTTAACATAACTCTACCATTTTTACGTAAAGCTTTTTTAACGGCTAAAATTTCATTAGTGGCATCTTTACCATTAACATCAAACCAGTCCATATGATCCATAATAATGGCGATAGTTAAGCTGTTTTCTTTTAAACGGTAAAACACGTCGTTTAAGGTATCGGTATGGATTCTAATATTATCTAATGGCGATTCACCAGTTTTTGGATTAACTTTAGTAATATTGTTATACCCTTTAGCAGTTAAATAATCTGGACAATTTTGTTTAGTATATTTACCCATCAAGGTTAAATAGTAAAAATAATTATCAGTTGAAATTAATGATCTATTGATAACTGGGTCTAAAGTATCAATAACGTATTGTAAAACAGAGTCACCCATCATTCTTGCTTGATTTGGTGGTACACCCAAGGCTTTCCAAAGGAAAATTGGATTACCAATTAATAATTTACCAACAACTGGATTAAATAATGATGGTTTGATTTTATTATTCCAAATATCAACTTGCTGAGGTAATGTTTTACATTCACATAATTGTTGAATATATTTATTTAATCCACAAATGGTGAAAATATATTTTGCCAATCTCAAAGCCCATCTGGTTGATCCAGTATCATATAATCCTAAACCTTTAGGGTTGAAAGTCTTTTCACCTCTTTCAAACCAATATTGTAAATTATTTGAACTAATGGATTTGGATAATTTATTCAATAAAATTTCTTTAAAGTTTTCAATTTTACCATTACCGAACATAGACCACAATTTGTCTTTTGATAAGTTTCTGAAACTTGCTAATTTCAATTCTAATAAATGACCTTGACAAGGGTTTAAATCAACGGCATGAATTTTTTTAGGAGGATTTGGCAAACATGCATAATGTAAAATATTATCACCAGCGGAGGTAATTGCTAAAACAGTATCATTTTCATTAAATTTCAAAATATTGTGATCTTCCCTTGGGTCTTCCCAAGTGAAGGCATAAATATATTGGTTCTTAAATTGATTGTATTGAGGATTTAAATCATCAAAGTAAACTCTCCATATCTCACGTTGATAGTAAATTGATGGATAAGGTAAGTTTTTTGATATATTATCGATTAATGCTTCGTGACCTTTGGATACATAAGGAATCTCGTCATCATTTGAATCGATAATGGAAATGGTGGAAGCACTGGAAGCATTAATTGGACTTAAATATGGAGATTCAGTTACATGAGAATTAATTCTATGAATTAAATTTTCATTTTTTGATTTATGACAACCAACCCAAATATAATATGGGATTCTACCTAACCTTTTATTAAATGTATTAATCGACTTAATCGTCCCGAACTTGTATTCTAAATAATTTCTCCTTGAAGAATCTAAAAACACTTTATCAGCTTCAAACCATATTCTCCAGAAATTTCTGTTGATCCACGAAGAATTTCTATTGACTAACCCTCCCAAGGTATTAATTCTTCCAATGGAAGTGTCATTGGATTGAATTCCAAAATCAACTGCAGCAATGATCCCCGATTGGTTCAATAAATTAACAGCATTATCAATAGTATTGTAATAAGTTGGAATCATCGATAAACTATAGGAAAATGTAATCAAATCGACTTTTTCAAATGGAATTTTAAACTTTGAAGCATCAGCAATTAACACTTCAACGTTGTTCCAACCATTTTTCTTAAATCTATTAATTGCAACCTCACAAAGACTTGGGGATAAATCTACAAGGTAGACTTTTTTAAAATTTTTAATGGGGAATATTTTATCCATGTATTCAATATTTGAACCAGTGCCTCCACCAATATCGACCCATACAACATCTTTTTTCGATTCTAAATGGTTAACGGCTAATTTCAAACATTCTTGTCTTCCCTTTAATAAAAATTCTCTAGTTTTATCGTAAATATGAGCCTGGTTTTTGTAAAATAGTTCTAAATTTGATTGTTGTTCAATGCCATTCTTTTTTTTATGGAAAAATGGTGCAATAAAACAGTTCCAGGCAAATAATAATAATGATTGAAATGTCTTATTAACTGAAATGATTGATATTAAAACAATTGCCGTTGTTGAGTAGAAATATACGGAATTCTTTTCGATAATTGACAGTAATTGTTCCATATTGTTTTCTTGTTCAACTTTTTCTTGACGTAAATGTGATAGAATATATTTAGATAAACTATCTGGTGCTATAATCAATAAAGTTACAGTGTCTAGTGCTTTATTCGATAACTTACCGTGTTTCTGGAGCTTTAATCAATAACTTTACGTTTTATACAGCGGCTAATCACAAATGATCAAAAAATGCAATCAAGTATAAGTTGAATTCGATATACTCTGTTGAAGTGTAATTTAGTGTTTCGTAATTGACTATCCTTGTGAACAAAGAATAACTAACCGTCGAAAGATAAAAATAATGCAATCCAGAATTTACAAGGGATGGAAACTTATTCTTATAGGTTTCTGAACTCTCCAATTTGATTGCAAAAAATGTCTTGTAGAACGTGCTGCACGACACATGGGATCTACGACATACCTCCTAACAAAACCAATCTCAATTTATGCCAGAACAAACATTACCAGGTTTTAAACGTGTTACGTGTAAGACCAATATTATTTCAGGCTAGGCAGCTTAGCTGAGTTATTTACCAAGATGGGTCCTTCTGGTGGGAATTCATTAATAGCCGGGATTTTCACATGCGATTTTAAGATAATCCCAACACCGTTATGTTTCAATCTGATTCCGTATCCCACACGTTCTACCACGATGGACCTGATTGAGAGTAATATTGAGGTGACTATTATTATGTAGCGTTTCACACCATAGTGGTGGAATAATATAGGGAGAGTTTCGAATACATGCATCCCTCGGCGTAATTACTGCCAACCTCAAAGACTAACCACCAATTACGCAACCTCAGTTCTGTTATCAGTAATCGATCTCACTACAAAATATGATGAAATAATTGACGATTGATCACACAATAAAAACTCTCGTCCTGCTATCGATTTAATTAAGGGCTGTTGATTTAGCCCACGAGATTATTTACGTTTTATTTCCTCCTGTTGCATTGTTTACCTCATTAGGAGTTAGTTATTATTTACTCGCTGATTCACCACCGGCTGCTGGTTTAGGAATGCTTCTCGTGTACTTCGGTAGTTGATACATTGAAGCAGTAAGACGGTCGATATTAGCATAACCAAAGTGACTTTTTGCACCCAGTCACGTGACAGGATACCCAATCATATATCTTCCCCTTTAGAAATGATATTGATTCAAAGAAATGCGTGTGGTAGGTAAGGCTAGACTGCTGTAGACAACCCAATTGATCAGCTTCTGCTTTTGAATTGTATAAATGTATACTACACAAATGACAGGATCTTTGCGGTTTATAAAAATGGATAATACACAGATAACAGGATCTGAGTTGTCTTATAGAACGGATAATACACAATTAATGTCACACAGTTTCTGGTTCTTTTGAATTGTAGAAAATTTGATATGACACACTTAATACAACAAATGAACCATTTTTCTATGCAAGACATACTTATATCTCTTATTTACGTTTGAATATAGAAGTCTCGATGGATTTCTATTTGTGGGTTTACGGTCAATGTCTAAGGTTAAAGTGGATTTCACACCCAGGGTTTCTCCATTTATCATATGTTTTGATAAGTGAACCATTGAAACTTCTGGGGTTTTAGCGATTATGGAAAATGTCCAAATAAAAAAAATGGAATACAAAATCTTTGAAGTAAGTCTCCAGATGGTTTGCCATCTAAAATATGTTCATTTCATGAGAATTATCTACCGGGATCAGGCACTCTAATTCTTTCCAAAGTCAATAGAAAAGGAGTGCAACTGAAAATGTAAATATTGCATTTTACAGCTAATTGATTTGCCAAGTACGTTATCAAATTAGTATAAATACGCCGACAGTTATTGCAAACAACGAATGCAATTTATGTTGCTGAATGAAAGATGTATAACGAACATGAAGAGTTTGAACCTCTCAATCATCATAAATAATAATTAACTGAGTACATTGCTCGCATTTTCTTGAGGCTCGAGAAAAAGAAATAAGTGTTACTATGGTTGCAACGATCAAGTCAGGTTCGATCAACTTACTAAACACTATTATTGGTGCCGGTATTCTTGCCATGCCGTTTGGACTTAAGTCCAACGGTATAGTGTTTGGATCGTTTCTTATCATTTGGTCGGGTCTTACGTCGTCATTTGGTTTGTACTTGCAGACTAAAGTCAGTAAATACACGGCTCAACAAGAAGCGGTATCTTTTTTCAGTTTGAGTCAATTGACTTATCCTTCGTTATCAGTGGTGTTCGATGCTGCCATAGCAATCAAGTGTTTTGGAGTGGGGGTGAGTTACTTGGTGATTATCGGTGATTTAATGCCACAAATTATGTCCAGTTTTGAATTATCGGGGATTTTAGTGTCAAGAAATTTTTGGATTTCGATGTTTTTCATTGGTATTGTACCATTATCGTACTTAAGGAAGTTAGATTCGTTGAAGTACACTAGTATCATTGCATTAATTTCGGTAATTTACTTAATTATTGTGGTGTTGGTTCATTTTTTTACCGAATCCCATCAACAAGTTAAATATGATCTTTGGGGCCCCGTTTCGATTCAATCAACGTTGAAATCGTTTCCCATTTTAGTATTTGCTTATACATGCCATCAAAATATGTTTGCCATCATCAATGAACTTCAACCAACGGAATTTGGTTCCAAGACTCGTCAATCGAATATCATCATTAGAACGGCCATTTCCATTGCTTGTGTTTGTTATCTTTCCGTGGGGATTGCTGGGTATTTAACCTTTGGCCGTGATGTTAACGGGAATATTATTTCGATGTATCCACAATCTATCACGTCAACAATTGGAAGGTTATGTATTGTTATCATGGTGGCATTATCGTATCCATTACAATGTCATCCTTGTAGAGGTTCCTTAAATCATGTTATATTTTTCATTAGAGACAAAATACGTAATTATAGGCGGTTGAGTAATAGTAATTTAGAATTAGATGGAGAAAATGAAAGTTTAATTGGCGATGATAGTTTTGTTTCCACCACACCTATGGAAGGAAGCGCTGATACCGATGGTCATGATCCCATAGTGGTTCCCTTAACGTCAAAGGATTTTTATATGATCACCACAGGGATTTTAATTTGTAGTTATATCATTGCTATTTCAGTCACTTCATTAGAACATGTTTTGGCGTTTGTTGGGTCCACAGGATCAACGTCGATTTCGTTTATCTTACCTGGATTATTCGGTTACTTGTTGATCGTGCCCAAGGATAGAAAGCCTGATACTTTGGAAATATTATGCAGATATGGTGGATTAGTATTGTGTATTTGGGGGGTGATTGTTATGATTGTTTGTTTATCTGCCACCATTTTCCTTGGTGCAACGCATTAAATTATTTATTTAGTTAGATTAGAAAAGAGAATCTTCCAAAAATGTGTATAAGAGGAATAGCACAAACTCAATAAATACATTTCTCGTTACTTCTTGTTGAATTAAACTTTAATATCTCGGTCGATTTCCTTTTCGGTTTTTTTATCCAATTTTTCATCAACTAATTCTTCATCCATGATAATATCGCTTCTTTCCCATCCAACCCCTTTATGGAATTTTAAATCGTTCCTTGGTTGGTTTTCTTCCAAGGTTAAAGCAAATGGATTTCTGTCAGCTTTTTGATCTAAATTAGCCAAAGTATGATTAACTTCTCTATGCTTGGCTTCATCGGCTCTGATATTTAAAATCAAATCTTTAATGGTTGAATTTGGTGTCAAATTGTCATAATATCTAATCGCAACATCAGGAACTTTCACGTCGTTGAATTTTGGCTGTAATCCCTGATCTAAATCATTAATGAAATGAGTATAAGTACTAACGGCTTCTTCTTCTAAATATCCTACAAATCTATGACAAAATTTGGGGAAAAATAAGTAATTGAAAAAGAATACATTACAAAAAACTCCTTGGCCCAAGTAGATGAAAATTCTGGTAAACCACGATGGTTTACCTAAATTGATAAAGGTTAACAAATGCATTCTTTCATTATAAGCTTCATCTAACAATGTTTCAACCCAAGCTTTATCTCTTTTCAATAATCTTAAACTATGTAAATGTCTAAGAAATGCAGCTGTCATACCGGGGATCCCTGCCACACTTTCTAAGAAAATGCACCTGGTAAGCCATTTATTCTCCGTCATAGCACCTGGATCACTGTATCCATGTTGATTTGGATGCTTATAGCCTGTAGCTATATCAAAACAAGATCTAAATACTTTGATACTACTATTGGCAATTTTGTCACTGACAGTAACTGGAGGTCTATGTTCCACAACTATCTTGGCCAATTGGTCCGGTTTGAATGATGGATGCTTAAATAAGGGATGAGTGATAAAGCTTGTATCATATGGTGGTTTATTAACTAATTTAGTAGCAATGCCCAATTTTTTAAACATGGCTGAATAGCTTATTGATACTTTGTAGTCGATTAATTTAGGTAGTTAAATAACTTACTGATACTTTTGTGGTCGATTATTTAGGTACTTAAATAATTTATTGATACTTTTGTCGATTAATTTAGGTACTTAAATTTGCGTATACCAGGAAATATAGTGATTTATATATATTTTTGTAAATTCGTTGTCCAATAATACTCTACACAATTGATATGCATACATATATATATATATCTATGGTAGTTAAAGTCCGTACAACTATTTACTAACTGATATTGGTAACTTGGATATTCGAATATAACTCGGGATATAGCAAAGGGATTACGGTATTTAGTGCGAATGGGGATAGAGGCAACATCTATTAAACCATTTCCTATTGCTCGCTTGTTTGAAGATGATGATTTTACCGTGGGCGATGGGATCATTATGATATCCATAACATGGATAGTCTGTAGACTAACGGCAGTTGTATAATAGGATAAAACGAAGCCAATTCTCCCTGGAATTACAAGTCCTCCATGGTCCCTAGTTTATACGAATGGTTGCGAAAACGTTAAGAGCGGCATCAACATAATCCATGACTGGGCAATTGAGCCAATTTTTCCACTGTAAACGGTAATTCTAAAGGGTAACTAAAGGATAATGAAGTGGAATCAAATGTCTCTAACGATTATTAAACATACGCAGTGTTATGAAATTGGTTAACTACAGGCGGTCAATAGTGACAGCCACATCCTAAGTAGTTACTACATCAGTTATGGAGGATTATTGTATTACTCTTGTGTAGGATCGCTACCATCTATCAAATGGGTCAAGGGAGACACGTAGGTACAGTATCTACGATAAGTGTCTATGACCAGCATCTATCTATGACGGTGTACGTGATCATATAATGCACGAATACACCATACTTGATTGGCTGAGAAACGGCTCAGGAATTCTGCGGAACCACTCTGTCGATTGTTTCCGTCATTGCGCGCTCCATATTCTTGTCACCTGTGTGTCACATGTAAGTCACCTGCCAGTCACATGCACCCACTAACCCGTATGTCACCTGTGTGTCACTTCCATATCATGCGCTGGGCACATGATGCCAAAACGAGTCTCGAAACGCGCTACGGGCGTGAGCGGCACAATAACCTTTGGGATTGGCTCCTGTGTCGCCGTGTCGCGGTTTGGTGCCAGAGAAAAAGTCGTGTCATCTTAAGCTAAGGAGAGCGCCAACAAAAAAATATACTCAAATCAACAGTGCTTTAAAAAATACACGAAGGTATATTTTTGATAAAAGCATTTTCTTTAACCAAGTTCCTTAGGTATCCATCTACAGCGTCACCAAGCTAGCGTCAGGGTTATTCATTCGGTTTTGCTTCGCCATCGCTGTCGTTTTCGTTCATTTCATAGTTGATCCCCGTATATTATTATACCCCATTATACCCATTTGGTTTCATCGTAGTCAAATCTGAAATATTGCAGAAGACTTGTCAACCACCGTACATTAACGAGATATAACACCTTCACAGCCGTGTTGTTTCCAAATTGTAAGATTGTATTAGGTTAAGTTTCCATACCACCAGAGGGCCGTACACCTAAACATCGCCAGAGCATAACGTAAAATATTACCAAGACATAACACAAAACATCGATAAATAAAAATGCCATTTAAATTATCAGGATTTTTATCCGATCCGTTTGCCATATCCACCCTCAGTTTCGGGATTATAACTTGGATTGTGGCCATAGCAGGTGCAGCAGCAGCCAATTCTTCAAATTTCCCACGATTCACTTGGTGGGGGTTAGTTTATCAAATCATATTGATTTTAGTGATATTGATATTATACTTGTATAATATCGTCGAATTATATAAATTCACCTTAGTTGGGTTATTATCGATTGCCTTTGTATATACCTCCAATTCAACTAATAATTTGATTTATACTTCCAATGATAGTGGCAGTTTATGTTGTGGGGCTGGATGTATGTTATTATCCATGCTTAATTTACTATTGATTATTTACTTTGGTGGTCATCCTGAAAGTCCATCTAATCAATTTATTGATTCATTTTCATTAAAGAATAATAATCATAATCATTTGAATGACACTAAATATAATAATCATAATTTAGATGACGATGAAGATAATAATGAATTCAAATCATATAATCAACCACAAATGTCCACCACGTCACAATCGTTTAGACATTCCCAATCACAAAATCCAAATAATCAGTTGACCCAAAATCAACCCAATTTAAGACAATCACAATTAACCACCAATAACCATTTGAAATCAGGCACTCCATACATGTCATCGTCACAATTGAATGGTTTGGAAAATTTTTCTTCTTC
Organism: Yamadazyma friedrichii; assembly: GCA_030565865.1. Taxonomy (NCBI): domain Eukaryota; kingdom Fungi; phylum Ascomycota; class Pichiomycetes; order Serinales; family Debaryomycetaceae; genus Yamadazyma; species Yamadazyma friedrichii. The sequence goes on from JAJMGX010000014.1 coordinate 317,421, forward strand.
CGATGTTAATAATAGAGATTTAACCACAAATTTCAATAATGAAGAACCTCCAGCCATGACATTTAGATACAAGGCCAAAGCATTGTACAGTTACGATGCCAATCCCGAAGATATCAACGAGCTTAGTTTCGTCAAAGATGAAATCTTAGATGTCGATGATATTGATGGTAAATGGTGGCAAGCTAAAAGAGCAAATGGTCAAATTGGTATTTGTCCAAGTAATTATGTGAAATTATTAGATTGATGTATAGTATTGTTTTTTCTTACTTCTCGACTCTTCTGGTTTTGTACTTTTTATATTGTTACAATCTTCGATCTATCTACTAATGATGTGTCGATTATTACTGATAAACTGCATAATATTTAATTTTGCATCGCTAGTTGATAAGATTCTTGCACTATCTTCAACAAAATACTTTTCATCGGTGACACAACTATATCCCACGCCATGGGAATTGTCAAATGCAACCATACCTAATTCTGGGAACAACTCTGAACTAATCACCAAACTCCAATCATTATTAGACTCCAATTCACCCGTTGCCAGATTATAAACCACATACCTTGCTCTGACATCAGGGTTGGAATATAAATTAATATCAGCAAACATTTGCACAGACCCACCTGGAGGTGAGGTACATGATGTAGAACCTTTGAATAATCTGGTATTCGATGCTGCATTACCAAACTCCCCATATGCTTTATAGCCTATGGTAGTATTGATAAATTGTACAGCGTTCAACAACGTCGTACCAGTTGACACAACCGTATGCAAACCATAGATGGCACTATTTAACATTGATGTAATTCCAGCACCTAATTCATTGCCAATGACCATATTAACCCCACTGACTAACATACCTAATCGATTAACTTGAGATAAAGTATGTGAAACTATATTTGACCGATTAAAGCGATACTTAACAGCAATAGTTAAACTGGTAGTAGAACCAATAGATGAAGAAAAACTATTGGATTTGGAAATTGATACGGTACCATTGTTACTAGCTGTCATAACGTTGGAAATCGGTACACTCAACATAGATAGTTTTTGGGTTCTACCATATGCAACTTCAATTAAAACTATCCCTGTTCGTTGAGGATCAACCGTGGCCCATTGATAATGATTACCAGTTTGAACAACATATGCAACCACCCCTTGTTGGGGTTTCTTGGAAAGAAACCAGTTGGAAGTAGTGAACTCTTGAAGGGTCAGGTATCTAGGTCCATTATTTAATGTGGGATTTCTGAAAGTTATCGGTTCTGTTTTGACGACTTCTCTTTCGAAAATTTCTGATTCTTTACTACTTGATTGATTCATTGACACTGACCCATTTGTAACTAGAGCGTCATTTTGGCCGTGCTTGATTAAAGAATCAATATATGTTGATGTAACCAAAGTTAGACAACAGGTAATGGTTAAAAAGTTCATATTATCAGAGCACTTTAACTAATATGATGCTTGAAATAATAGGGAAATCTATAAGCAATTGTGCCATCATAGCATATAAATGAAACTAGAACGATAATGGGAGTAGTGACAAGTGTAAGGAACCACGTTAGATTAGCATATAATTAACCTCTCAGGCTTTTTAGTGTTAAAAAGTAGCTAAAAACCAGCTAAAAACCAGCTGGAAACCAACTTTGTATAGCATATAACTATAATACCCTAAACCTAAGTGGAGTAAGTGAACGGTAACCTGACGTTGGAAACGATATATTATATTATTGAAATGAGAATAAAAGTTACACAAAAACCTCTATGTGCGCTCACCACTAATTTAACTGAATGAGGAAACCTAATGAACGCGTCTCAAGATAACCAGAACTTCTCATTAAATTTTTTTTAAAGCATTATAGACAAAACTTTTAAAATATGTCAAGTCCTACGAGAAACCCCAGGAAAAGACAGGCTGATGATGACGATGATGGTATGATAAGTGATCATTCGTCGCCGATCCCTTCAAGTCCTCCAATTGCCTCATCACCTGCCATCCCATTTGAAGATGAAGATGAGATTCACGACGAAATTGAAGATTTACCCAGTGAAGAAGAGGAAGGGGAAGACTTGATGGCTAATATCGACCACGATTACGAAGCCAATCCTGATAAGGATCGTTACGATATCTCCAACATTGACGATGGAGAATACGAAGAAATGGACGCTGCTACCAGAAGAAGAATCGATCAACAATTGAATAAACGTGATGAGTTGATTAAAGGTGGTAGAGATGAAATATTCTTGGATGATGATGATGTTGGCGAAGTCAACGAGTATGGATTGCCGGTACAAAGAAGAAGAAGAAGAAGATTCGATGAAGATGGTGGTGAAGACATTGATATGGAAGATTTAGAAATCGATCCATTTAATGAAGAATTGAGTTTGGAAAGTTTAAGTGACATTAAGGCAAGCAGTATAACCGAATGGATTTTACAACCAGCGGTGTCACGCTCAATAGCTAGAGAATTGAAATCATTTTTATTAGAATACACCGACGATAAAGGTAAATCGGTTTACGGGGCCAGAATTAGATCGTTGGGTGAAATCAATAGTGAATCGTTAGAAGTATCATACGATCATTTAACTGACCTGAAAGCGATCTTGGCGTTATTCTTAGCCACCTCACCGTTGGAAATTTTGAAAATTTTCGATATTGTCGCCATGGAAGCTACTGAATTACATTACCCCAATTATTCACAAATTCATCAGGAAATCCACGTTAGAATTATCAATTTCCCCAACTTGATCAACTTAAGAGACTTGAGAGAGACTAATTTGAATAATTTAGTTAAAGTGAAAGGGGTGGTCACCAGACGTACGGGTGTGTTCCCACAATTGAAATACGTTAAATTTGATTGTCTTAAATGTGGGGCCGTGTTAGGTCCGTTTATCCAGGAATCCAATACCGAAGTTAAAATTTCATTCTGTACAAATTGTCAAAGTAAAGGTCCGTTAAAGATCAATTCCGATAAAACGTTGTATCGTAATTACCAACGAATCACCTTACAAGAATCACCGGGGTCAGTGCCAGCCGGTAGGTTACCAAGACACCGAGAAGTTATCTTGTTGTCTGATTTGGTTGATGCTGCCAAACCTGGAGAAGAAATTGAGGTGGTTGGAATTTATAAAAACAATTACGATGGTAATTTAAATATTAAAACTGGATTCCCAGTTTTCGCTACTATTTTAGAAGCTAATCTGATCAATAAAAAGGAAATATCCAATGCAAACGTCAATAGTTTTACCGAAGAAGAAGAACGTGAGTTTAGAAAGTTAAGTCAATCAAGAGGGATCATTGATAAAATCATTCTGTCGATGGCCCCTTCTATTTACGGACACAAAGATATCAAAACCGCTGTTGCTTGTTCATTATTTGGTGGGGTTCCTAAAGATGTCAATGGTAAACATTCCATCAGAGGTGATATCAATGTTTTATTACTAGGTGATCCAGGTACGGCCAAATCCCAAATCTTAAAGTACGTTGAAAAGACCGCTAATCGTGCAGTGTTCGCCACGGGTCAAGGTGCTTCCGCCGTGGGGTTGACGGCATCCGTCAGACGTGATCCTTTGACGTCGGAATGGACTTTAGAGGGTGGTGCATTGGTGTTGGCTGATAAGGGAACTTGTCTTATCGATGAATTTGATAAAATGAACGATCAAGATAGAACATCAATTCACGAAGCCATGGAACAACAAAGTATTTCCATCTCCAAAGCTGGGATTGTTACCACGTTACAAGCCAGATGTGCCATTGTTGCAGCAGCCAATCCCAACGGTGGTAAGTACAATAGTACATTAACGTTGACGCAAAATGTCGATTTAACCGAACCAATTTTATCAAGATTCGATATCTTATGTGTGGTGAGAGACTTGGTCAATGAAGAACTGGACGAACGATTAGCCAGTTTTGTCGTGGATTCTCATATGAGATCGCATCCCGATACAGAATTAACCCATGATGAACAGAACGATGAAGATGATGAAAATATGGGTGAAACATTATCCAGGAGAGACATCCATAAGGCCAAAGAACAAGAAATCTCCCCCATTGATCAAGAAATGTTGAGCAAGTATATTGCCTATGCCAGAACCAAAATCAGTCCTAAATTACATCAAATGGATATGGATAAGGTGGCACGAGTGTACGCTGATTTAAGACGTGAAAGTATCGCCACAGAATCGTTTCCCATCACTGTCCGTCACTTGGAAAGTATCTTAAGAATCGCTGAATCGTTTGCCAAAATGAGATTATCCGATTTCGTCAGTCAAAATGATTTGAACAGAGCTATTAAGGTAAGTATTGACAGTTTTGTCGGTGCTCAAAAGGTCACCGTACGTAAACAGTTACAAAGGCTGTTTATGAAGTATACTTTACCAAAAAGAAGTAATTAGATCCTAAGTGGTCTGTTACGTGGTCTGCTAAGTGGTCTACCAAGTCGCCTGGGTTAGGTTTGTATAGTATTGTATGATTTATTGTGTACCCTAATTTCTATGATTTCTATTAATAAAAGGTCCCTGAGTCGCAGTGATATCATAATTTATCAGTAACGCGTTATGCTTGACTTGGATGAGTATGTAATTTTATCATCATTGACGATGTTTGCAAGTAATGCATCACAAAGCAATAATCGCTAGGTATCAGGACCTATACTAACTACTATAGAACCATTCAAAACATTAAAGAATGTAAATTCATTCCTGAGAAAGATGTGGAAGAATTATGCACCAAGATTATTGAAATACTTATGGAAGAAGGCAATATCCAACATTTAGATACCCCCATCACGATATGTGGCGATATACATGGCCAGTTACACGATGTTTTGACGTTGTTTAAAACCGGCGGTGAGTGTCCTGGTACTCGATACTTATTTTTAGGCGATTTTGTTGATCGTGGATACTACTCGGTGGAAACGTTCTTATTGCTCATGGCATTGAAAGTAAGGTACCCTGATAGGATATTCTTAATCAGGGGGAATCACGAAACGAGACAAATCACCACTGTCTATGGATTTTACGATGAATGCTTAAGAAAATATGGTAGTGTGAACGTATGGCGATACTGCTGTGAAGTATTTGACTACATCTCGTTGGGGGCAGTAATTGGTGGTAAGAATGGGGTGTTTTGCATCCATGGCGGATTAAGTCCCATGATTGAGATGGTGAACCAGATCAAAATCATCAATCGGAAACAAGAAGTGCCCCATGAAGGAGCGATGTGTGATTTGCTATGGTCGGACCCTGAAGAAGTGCCCGGCTGGTCGGTGTCCCCTCGTGGAGCAGGTTACTTGTTTGGATACGACGAAGTCAAGAAATTCAACCACTTGAATAACATATCGCTTATTGCCAGAGCGCATCAGCTCGTGATGGAAGGATATAAAGAGATGTTCGATAAGCAATTGGTCACAGTGTGGTCGGCGCCCAACTACTGTTATCGGTGTGGTAACATTGCTTCGGTGTTGTCGATCGATGATAATTTGAACCGTGATTATAAAGTGTTTGAGGCGGGAGTGTTGGATATCACTAGCATACCATCCAAGAAACCTGCTATTGATTATTTTATATAAGCGACGCCGTAGCAGCTCAACTGTAGAGCTTACCTTAAGAGCTTGCCTGTTGTATAATCATAGGGTCTGTTTAACACTCAGGTAATTTTGAGACTGCATAAAATATAACCTGCCAATAATCACAATCAGTAAAGTGTTATATTCTAAATAATCGATACTGGACTTCAGGCTAATTCCAGTAACTAAAGACCAATGATTATTATCCAATGCGATGATTAATATGCGATGCCACTATGTCATGGTTAATATGCAACGATTAATATGCAATGAATATTACAAACAAATCTCATCAGAATTGTCAGCTTAGTAAAAAAAAAATCCATTATTAATCCGCACTTATATAAATTAGCCATTCCACTGATAATGATTAGCAAAATTTTTTATCAGAGCACTCACCATGAAGATTGCTATTATATATTATTCCACCTACGGACACGTTAATCAATTATCGACGGTTGCTGAACAAACCCTCAAAAGTCAAGGTATTGAAGCAGATGTTTTTCAAGTACCGGAAACGTTACCTGCGGAAGTGTTAGAAAAAATGCATGCCCCACCTAAAGACAGTTCAGTGCCGGAAATCACTGCTGATGCATTAGTCAATTATGATGGGTTCCTTTTTGGAATCCCTACAAGATTCGGTAACTTCCCTGGTCAATGGAAAGAATTCTGGGACAGTACTGGAGGGTTATGGGCCACTGGTCAATTGTACGGTAAACCATTTGGGATTTTCACTAGTTCCGCAGGTTATGGTGCTCAAGAATCCACAATAAGAACAACATTATCGTCATTTGTTCACCATGGGATGATTTATGTACCATTAGGTTATGGTGAAGCGTTCCCCCAATTAACTAACTTTGATGAAGTTCATGGAGGTTCGCCATGGGGGGCGGGTACGTTAGCGGGCTCTGATGGTTCAAGACAGCCCAGTGAATTGGAACTTGATATTTTGAAAATCCAAGTCACGAGCTTTGCTGGAGTTGCTAAGAAATTAAGTAGTCCCGTTAAACCAGTCAGTAAACAAAATGTTGAGGAAAAATCACACAAACCAGTTAATGACGTTAAAGAATCGGTTAAAGAATCAGTTACCAAGGAAGCCAGAGAAAACCAACTGAAACCAACTATAAAAGAAAATGATTCATTTTGTGCCAAATGTATTATTATGTAGATAATTAGAGATTAATAATTAATAGAATGCTTGAAGATTGTCTCGAATCCTTGTACAGGTTTCAATCTATGGAGAACTTCTATCTCTAGCAGTGAAGAAAATGAATATAAGGAAGTAGCTATTTAAGCGATCAATCAAATCATTTCACTGCGACGTACTGTTGTATATGATTGTAATTAACAAACAGACAGAATTAATTATTTTGGAGATGGTGTCACTGGTATAATAATGATTTTAAATGTTCATGGTATGGCCCAACGGGTAACAAATAACGGGTAACAAATAATGCAATAGGTAATAAGAGAACAGCAATGCTTCCTATCAACACTTTATGAAACTAGTTGAAACATCGCCTCATGTTCGTTATAGATACTCAAAGCTTGCATGCTAAGAAGTTGTGTGGTACTTAAAGTGCTTTTAAGAACCTGATGTAATTCAATGGTACTGCAGGCGACACTAGTGATGTTATAGATGTTAGTAAATATTCTAAAATAGCTCTGTATGAGGTTCAAAATAACATACCGATTCCACACCAACTCAATAAATATTAAAAAGCATGCCGTGTCAAAGCCTAAAACCCCCGCTGGAAAACGTAGTATAGTCTACTGACCCTCAAGTCTTTTGATTAGTATACCTATTTTTCAACCTTAAAACCACAAGCACACGCTGCACGAATTAAGGCTAGGCAAAATAGTAAACCAAATCAACCTGCCAAGAACCCGTGTCCCGTTCTCATAAGGTGCCGGACTCCCAACATCGGTGCCTGGAAGTACCAGTCTTTGGTAATGATGGAAGGGAATCTAATTATGAGCGATATTTTAAATCGTTTCAGTTAAAACGATCAAAATACCAACAAAACACGCTGAGGGGCTCTTGTCAGCCTTGATTTATGAAACTGATGTCATCTTGTCATCAACATAACAATTGTCAGATGATGAAAGGTAACATCAATCGAATGTGATCTCTGGTGTACGGATGCAGAAGGGGAAGTGGGTGTTTGTGATCGTCACGAAATACTAAATGAAACTAGTGATCCATTTCACCTCACCAAGCTGGGTGGGATGAAACTTCACTTCGTCTGTACTTTTAAGCGGTCTTTCCAGGAGGGGTTATCAAGCCATGACTTCTGTATCGTTTTTAATTTTAATCTAGTGAATTGTTAGTGTGTTGAAATCTTGAGATTTACGCGATTTGTGAGAGCTGTGTTTGTATGTGTTTTGAAAATTACCCTGATATTTATGAGAGCTGCATTAGATGAATTGAACTTACAATATTTAGAGGTGATTGAGGACAGCGAGGAGGAGATACCACTACTATCGTCGGAGGTGTTATCGTCTGCAATACCGTTATCGTCGGAAATACCATTAACGTCGGAAGAACTGTTAACGTCGGAAGTGCCATTAACGTCTGAACTATCGTCTTATAAACCTTTATTATCATCTGATAAACCTTTATCGTGTTCACTATCGAGTAAGAATGGTGGAAATAATTCTGGGGATGATAGAAACGGCAGCGTTGGTGGGATTAATCAGAAACAAGAGGCTACAGAGGTCGTGGAGATTGATTTAACTTCAGATAAGGTAGTTAACACTGTCGAAAATAAAGATACTGAAACTGATGTTAAAAAAAGTGATAATGCAGTGATACAGCGAGATAAGCAAGAAGATGCAAAGCGAGCTAGAGCTATTGAAAGTAAAGGAAATCAAGACATGGTAATAGAGAGTGACATGAAACAGCAAGAGGAAACGGACCAACTCAGTGAACAGGGACAGCCCCAGCAAATGACACGAGACGCTAAGTATATTAAATCGAAAACCAAAGGTAAAAAGCTATCGGAAATCTTAGGCAATTCAAATTTAAGAATTGGATTGAACCGGAAATATAAAATCGACTCGCTTCATAAAATAAAGAAGCCTTCTGTAAAGTAGCGTAGATCATCATCAGGTATAAGGTCTAAGGTGATAAATTGTATAGTATAACGCGTAATGATAATATTAATTCTGGTTCTTCTGATGAACTCTGAGGTGTGTTGTGGCATGGACTCTGGTATAGATTTTGGCATGGATTCTGGCATGGCTATGGCTGTGGGTCCAGACCCATTGGCTCATGCTGCTCTTGTTCTTGTTCTTGCTCTTGTTCTTGTTCTTGTTCTTGTTGTACATCCTGGGGATCGTGTTGCTTTGCACCATTATAAAAATTTAACCATAGATTACTGACATTTTCAAAATCTTTCGACACTTGAATAGAATTGTTTAATGATCGGTTTAACACATTTAGATTCAACACGATAGAATTGATGGAATTTGATATTTCTTGAATCAACAAGTCTCTATGTTTTTCAAACTCTGACATGATGAATTTGAGATTTCTCAGTGTTTGTTTTTCTTTAGAGTAATGAGCCAGACGAACAGTTGGGGGACATTATGGACGGTTGATGAGAGCATTAAACAACAGTCTGGTGATTAGTCTATTACCACCATCATCATCATTATACTATGCTGTTCATGTTACCTGTTCATTTTTGAAATTAGTAGTTATGGTTTACTGGATGCTCCCCTTGCTAAATATCCTGTTCCTATTATTTCTATTTATTGACTCTAGTACCACACACCACATTATAAACCACAAATCACAGTATAAACCACACACCACTGTAAAAATCACAAAACTATAGTATAAATGATTTGTATGAATACTGGAGAACTACTATTGAACATGAGTATGTGTGTGTTGATACAGAGCGATAACTTGATGTAACAATCGTACCAAATATAGATGATATCTAGATATTATCTACTATTTTATTTACTAATTGCAAGTCATTCCCAGTATTAGTTGTCAGATTCAGGGGGTTCCACTAGTTTGATAGAATGGTATGGAGGGTCTGGCGCTTAAGAGAACATCCAATATGTTAATATCTTAATATCTTAATATCTTAATATCTTAATATCTTAATATCTTAATATCTTAATATCTTAATATCTTAATATCTTAATATCTTAATATCTTAATATCTTAATATCTTAATATCTTAATATCTTTAATATCTTTAATATCTTGTTTAACGAATATTTCAGGTTTCAGTCAACTTAGTTTCAATTGAAAATCCTAGAGAATAAGTTCATACTCGTATTACCTCTACATTTAAATATGTTACAGGAGGAGAGGTAATGTTTCAGAAACTCATAATTTGCTGAAACAATTATTTTGGTTGAGTGCCTGCTTAGTAAAGGTACCAGGCTTAGTTAAGTATCATGTTAGTTAAGTATCAGGTTTAGTTAAAGGTACCAGGTTTAGTTAAGGTACCAGGTTTAGTTAAGGTACCAGGTTTAGTTAAGGTACCAGGTTTAGTTAAAGTATCAAGTTTTGTTAAGTATCAGGTTCAGTATCAGGTTTAGGTAAAGTATCAGGTTCAAAGATATCATATTCGTTCAGTATTGAATATGACAGAGTTAAATGGTATCTCTCATAACCTGCAACGATAAATGGGTTTACAGTTATCAATCCATTAGCGCCTTTACTTTATATCTATATCGCTTTGCAATCGCTTTGCAATCACTTTGTAATCACTTTGTAATCACTTCGTAATCACTTTGCAGTCACTTTGTAGTCACTTTGTTTTCACTAGTAATCGCTTGCATCTATCACTTTGTATCTATCCCTTTGTAATCCCTCTGTAATCCCTCTGTAATCACTTTGTATCTGTCTCAGCCAAAGTATTTGTCTAAAAACAAGATATTTTTACTACGAAGTAATAGAAAACCTATAATACATATATTACAATTACTTTATTTCAAATAATCATTTTTTCACTTTTGGTTGTCCGGTTTAAATTTACTTTAAACATAAACTAATTGAAGCTGGGCACTTTTTAGTATTTTTACATCTTTTAACATAATCTTTCTTTTCATCAAATTTTTTAAAATTGTTCGAATGAGGTAACTCATTAGACGAATTCGACGAATTTGATGAAGTTGAACTGATTGATTTTTTTTTATTAAGAAACATTTTATCTTACTGATACAATACGCTGATACACTACGCTGATAAATATGCTGATAAATATACTGATACAATACACTGATTTACACTCGGTAATGGACTAATACTGCTTTACGCTCGGTAGTGGACGTCGGTTTGAATTGAATAATCACCTTTGGTCTGTAATGAATGGAATAAAAAGATAATATACTAATATAATATACCAATATATAATCGATTAAGATAATATAATATAACAACTGATTTACACTATAACGATAATTTAACAATAAACAACCAGGTTTAATAACACATAGTGTTCTGTTGCAACAAAAAAGAATATATCAGTGATAAATAAAACAATGACTGTTTGCTAATAAATAACAAAAAGATAATAAATAAATGGTACGTGATATCACCCTGGGGTCCAAGCAATTAGAATACTTTAACTCTAATGAAGAATCACACGTTCAAACAAAGGTATTGAAAATTGGATTAAATTGAAATTTTTTCTGATAGGGATATATAAAGAAGAAAAATTCTGGGACAGTCGCAGAGTCAAATATATATGAAATATCGAGACACAGAAAATTTTGTGTTTTGTATTCACTTTCTTTTTGCGACGTCTGGCGACACTTTGTGACGAGAGCGATGGGGACATTTACCCCCAAAACGACGCCGCGGGGGCACCATTAGTGCTGGGTGGTACCTTGAGCACCAATGGCCCTGTGACGGCGGTAGCGTCATAAGCTGTAGACCTCTCGTCACAGAGCTCTCAGAGAGAGCTCTGTGACGAGAGCGGCGGTTGTATTGTGTTGCATCTGTTGTTGCTTCGTGATGGTGGCACCGTGATGACTATTATACTGTCATCCAACACCTCCACCAATATTCAATGGCAACCTGACTAACCCGACATGGACCTACCCAACACAGCGATGGTGGGAGTTTTAGCGTTTACTGTGAGGGATTTTAATGGGTTGGATGAACGCGACATTGGACCCATCCATCGCGACAGGCTGCAGACATTGGCCAAACACCGCGACACCCTACACGATGAGGGATTTTGTCTGCGACATTGGCTTGGCCCGTCCACGAATGTTTATTCTGTGACGACTACTGTTAGGGTTTTGGTAGCCCTATTTTATTGAGAGTAGTCATTAGTGGTTAGTTTATTAGGGGTTAGTGTATTAGGGGTTAGATTATCATAGTTTATTAGTTAGTTTATTAGCTACTGCTTAGGTTAGGCTATTACCATACGGCTAGATGTGTCACACAGCAGCACCATGACTAATAGATATTGACGCATTGCCATCTATATTTTGCTGGCTATTACATCATTTTGCAATAGGCTACAGTATCTGCCATTATTAACTACCCCTGATACCATTGTGCTACTATTATGGAATTATTGTGCTACTATTATGAAATTATTATGGTTAAACTATGAAATTATTATACTATGATGACATTTTTATTCCATTATTAGCGTTATTAGCGTTATTCCATTATTGCATTATTGGGAGTCTTCCATTATTACCATTACCATTATTGGCATTATTCCATTATTACAATTAAACCCGGCAATTTCATCATCCAATGTTGCCATTGTTTATTGCCTATTACGGTAAGTAGCTCTCAAGTTTCATGACCTTGTTAATGTAATATTCTATCACGATATCGTGAACTGTACTAAGTAATTGCTTCCATTCTTCTTGCTTGTTATCGTCATACATGCTATAAATAACTGAGTACTTTCTTAAGGGTCCCCTCCTGCACATTATCGGGGTGACACTATGCAGATGGGGTAATATGCGATGAGATTTACCCGTGATGCGTGAGCCATGGTGAGGGGGTCATTTATGTATTTGTAGTAATTATATCTTCTATCTCATCTGACGTCATTGCGTATATCCGCATTATATTATCTAATTAACCTATTATCTAACTATGTTATTATCTCATTATCTTATCATCTAATTATGTTCAATCTATACTCTAATTATGTTGAATCTTATTATCGATTGTCTTCAATTTGACTGTCTTCAATCTTACTATCTTCAATCTTACTATCTAATTATCTTCCACCTTACTATCTAATTATCTTCCACCTTACTATCTAATTATCTTCCACCTTACTATCTAATTATCGTAATTATCTTCAATCTTACTATCTAATTATCTCAGTATAGTAGTCTTACTATCTAATTATCTCAGTATCTACTATCTCATGCTATTATCTCATTATCTATTATCTCACGTTAATTACGCATCCATTAATCACTTACTTCATGATTAAACTCGATACTATCACTGTAAGTTATACTACTTAACTTGTAGGATAGATTGGTTATATTCAACCCATCTATCGCTTCCTCGTTCAATGGTTCCTTGGTACCAGTTACCGTAGTTAATATCAATCTAAAAATTCCAATTAAATTAAACAACCCTTTTAAAAATCCATAATCTTTGCCGTTGTCCTTCCCTTGATTATCGCTATAGTTAAATAAAGTTTTACTGAAATCAATCAATTTAATCTTTAACCCATCATTGCCATTATCATACATAATCAATATCGAACTTCCATAAAATCGGAAATTGTCAATGCGGTAGATTATCTGGTACATGGTGGTCAATTCTTCAATTAAATTGTGCAATTTTCTTACCAATCGAATACTTTGTTGTTGTTCAGTTTCTGGGGGTCGACAATTATTCAAAAATTTAATCAAGTACTTTAAAAACCCCCCTTTATTCAACTTTCTGCCAAAATACTTGTCATAAATTACCCTTTTTCCACCATCCCATATTTGTAACCCACATAATCTAGTGCCTAATGATTTACTAGTACTATGGGCACATTTTAATTTTTGCCGTTGGATCTTTTCCAATGAACTGTTTATTCCATATTGGCGGGTGCCCATCTTGAGATCGATTATAAACGGTTGGGCAATATCGTGGCCTAGATCTTCCATCACAAGATATTGTTCAACAGTGCCATAGTTGATGGGTTCATCCCGTTGACCTTTTTCTTCGAGTTCTAATTGACTTTTGCCATGTTCTTCGACTTTTCTATTATGTACCTTGCCCTTGCCAGTACCTTCATTTATACTTTTTTCATTGGATTTTTCATGGACGTAATGTTGACTACTTCTGTTGGTGGTACCGTTCCCCCCCTCAGCAATATCATCGCTACCTTCGGTATCATTAGAAACATTATTATCATGATTATCATTAAAATCATTACAGTCAACATCACCATCACCAAACGTGATGATGTTGTTATCATTATCATTGTCATTATCATTATCATTATCATTATCATTATCATTACTATTACTATAACCATTTCCATTTCCATTTCCATTACTAACGCCTTCGGCGGCATGGCTTTCTTCGACTTGCATCTTAATTAACCCATAGTACTTCGGTATAAATCTTTTCAAATCGTGATACTCGTTCTCAATCGTCTCATAGATTTTACTTTCTTGATTTCTCTTGATAAGAAATTGTTTGGACTTGTAAATAATGGTATGACCGCCAATCTTGTGGTATTGGTGAATTGTGCTATCTCCCATAGGGATCTCTGGTATATCTGAATAAGTTATTTTGCATTTCAATGATTTTATAAATGTCATCTCGTTAAAACGTGGAAAATTTGCGATGTGGATTATTTTTACTTTTGTAGTAGCCATATGGGGGTTGGCTTATAGTGGTGATAATCATGATAATTTTCAATTGGCTCAAGATGAGTTCATTGCCGATGCCGTCAACGTCAATGTGGTTGATGGGTTTAATGTACAGTCAGCTAATGACACCTACAACTACGATAGCTGCTTTCTAATCCTTTGCCGAAATAACGAAATGTTTGACGTGCTATCAACTATCCAAAATGTTCAGGACCGTTTGAAATTCCATAACTACCCGTTTATCTTCTTAAACGACCAACCATTTACTGAGCAATTCATTACCACCGTGGAAAAATTCCTTCAGGGCCATCCAGCCAAGTTTGGCACCATCCCGCATCATGAATGGTCGGTGCCTCCATTTATCAACCCCACCAAAATGGCCCATGCCATGGAGGACATGGTGCAGAAGGATGTAGTATACGCCGGCTCCATAAGTTACCGCAATATGTGTCGATGGTACTCGGGGTTTTTCTATAACCACCCGTTGCTTCGGTCGTTTAAGTACTACTGGCGATTGGAACCTGGGGTAAAGTTGTTGTGTGATGTTGATTATGATATTTTCCAGCAAATGCAATTGAACCATAAGAAATTCGCCTTCACGTTAACGCTATTTGAATACGTCGATACGATACCGTCATTATGGCATCATTTTGAACAATTCAAATCAACCCATGCGTTTAACGGTGAACTACTTGATCTTGTACAAGACGCCAATCGCTACAATCTTTGCCACTTTTGGTCGAATTTTGAAATTGCCAGCTTTGACATCTTTAGATCACAGGAGTATCAGGATTTTTTCAATTACTTTGATCGTACAGGGGGGTTTTACTATGAACGCTGGGGGGATGCGCCGATTCATACGTTATTCATATCGCTATATCTAGACAAGAAAGATCTATGGTACTTAGACGATATTGGTTATGTGCATGCGCCATATGCCCAGTGTCCTTCTCATGGTAAACGTTGCATTTGTGATCCTGAGTTGGATTTTACCTATTCGTTTCAAAGTTGTACTGGTCATTTTCTAAAAGTGCTAAATAGTTAATCATTCAGGTAGCTTAGTCCAACTGTAACTTACTAACGAGCCAGAATTGCTATTATCTCCAGTTGACCCATTCGTCGTTTATTCAAGACTTTACTCATATATATATATTTATATATATTTATTGAAAATGTTATATATATATTTATAGAAAACGCTCTTCCCTATTTTACCTTATCCACTATCAGGTATCGATAGAGATGAGGAAATATCGATACATTTCAAACTGCTGGTCAAAAAGATCATTACCTCCACTAATCGTGTTAAGTATAGTGAGGTTTATGATTTTGACAATAAAATTTGTGAAATTTATAGTTCAATCTTTCTGCAAACCATCTTGGAATTAACATTCAAGCTTGTACTAGTACAGAAGATGTATTCGTCTTCCTTTATTTAATCATGTAATAATAAAAATATCTGGTGGTAGAATTAGAAACCTGCATTTATTTATACTATATAGACTGGGCTTATGACTACTGTACCCACTTACCGTGACTTTTATAATCTTGATATAAGTTCTTGTAAAGTACTTTCCCTTGATGATCTAAATAATTATTGGTCATGTCCAATTCTCTCTGGGATAAAACGTCAAATACGGTATAGATCCCTAATACTAATTCATCATTAACCAATTTTTCAAAATTGAACTTCAATGATATTTGAATGTAGTTAATGATCAACATGGGAACGTAATTTCTTAAGTTTTTCTTAATGATGGATGCATTGGTAGATAAATTGCTGGAGATTGTTACTGGGGGTTCACATAAATTACTTAATAATCTTGCATACGCCATGGCTGAGGGTTTGCTATCATGCAATGAATTTTTCGATGATAACGGCATCAATAATGACGTTAATACCGAGTTGATGATATGGTGACGGGACGTTAATCTGTATCTATGAAACAACAAAATATGGGAAATCACTTGCGTCGATAATTTGTATAATGGTTCATCCATGGGGAATTGTGAAATTTTAGTGATTAAATTAACGGTTAATTCTATGGAATATTGATTGAAAAATTTATCTGATAATTCATACTTTAAGATATTCAATATTTGTTCCCACGATGCTTGGAAATGGGATAAATTTGATAAAGTAATGGAGATAAATGATGTAATTAACCATGGTGACTTGTAAACTTTCAAGATGCAATTAATCAAATCGATATACCTAGGGGTTTTGTCGGTTTCAAATGAAGCGATGACGTACTCAACTAAACCTTCAATTTCTGGCACATTCTTTAAGTAGTCTATCATATCGTTGTCATCGACCTCCAAAATCATATAAATTGACAATATATGATAATAATTGGCCAGTTTCGTAATCGCTTTGAAAAGTAACTTATTCACTTGGGGAGAATTCAAACCACTTAATTTGTTAATTATGTCTGATGGAACAGGTTCATGTTTAAATGACGTTAAGTATTTCACAACTTCATCAACTGGTAAGTCTTGAGATAATTGTTTTGTAAGATATTTCAAGTATTTTTTCTTCAAACGGTGGAAGTTTTCATTATCTAATGGCTCATTCAACACAATATCAATTGCAATTGTATGATGTAAGTTTTTAATTAAGTAACTTAACACATCACTAATAAATTTCCCCTGTTCGGAGACTTTATAACTCCATATTTTTTCAAAAATTTGGCAATTTTTTGCATTGGTAAAGTTAATTAACTTAACGGCGTCAGTTTCAATAATTGATGTATATGAAGGGACTAAATGATTAATTATGTCAAATTTCTCATGGTCAATCGATTTATTAATGATGGTTGATTTGACATGTTTATCAAAACATTGAATGGGGATAAAGTTTATTAAACCGTACTTCGTCGCAGGCAATTGTGATATGAATGTTTTAATAAATCTGGATTGTTCAAAAATGTAATCATTATCTTGAAGTATTTGTTGTAAAATTCCATAATTTAAGGCAACAAATTCATCAAATATATCAATGCTGAATTTATCAAGTATGATTACCCATCTAGATAACAATACTTTTAAAGTTCTTTCATCTTTTTTAAAAGATTTGAATTTTTCAATGAGTAGATTATCTTCCAAGTCGTTACCCAATTCTAACCCTCTGAAAGTAAAGTAATAATAATAAATATCATTATAGTCTGGTGGGTTATAGATGAACTTTGATATATTATCAGGATAGATAATTGATAAGTAATATTTCAACTCCCAATACTTACACCAATAGGAAACATTTTCAAATATTGACGTTTCAACCGCTTCAACCTTGGTAGTGGAACAATCGTTTAAACCCTTGACTAATGATAACAATATGGGATAGTATTCAGGATTAGTGTAGGTATGTTCGATCACTTTGATCATTTGATTAGATGATAAGTCGTTAATGGCGTTACTTATTAAATCAATAACTTCCGATGATTTCCAAACGCTTGATTCATTATTAGTAATCTGTGCTGACCAGATATCAATTATAAATTCATAAAATTCTCTGGCTCTAATATAGGATTGAATTATATTGGATAATATCTTGAAATTTTCAAAATTACTAATTTTGGTAAGCAATAAAGGGGTTTTGGCAACGGCTAAATTAACATCTAAATTAAAAATATCCCCGATCAATTCCCAGTTCTCCAAATCTAAGTTTGATTCGTAAATCGATTGAAAAAATTTACTCGATAATGGTTTATTTAAATGTTTCAAAATTTCGATTAACTTGTTGGAAAGTTGGCAGTATTTTGGAATTTTTATAATTGCAATAAACAAATTTTCACACCTTTCTATGTCTTTGATATTAACTTCGATAATTATTTGGTAAAGCAACAATATACAAGCAGTCAGTAACCGTTCTGATTTAATCAATTCTTCAATCATCAGAATATTAATTGACTCTTTTATGATACTTTGGAGAACTAATTTCACGGGGGTCAAACCATCAAGATTTTGGATCGTAGTTAAAAGTATGGGCAACACTTCATTATTGAATCTCTGTGAATTTTTCTTCGATTGAACATAATTAATATCGTTTAAATATAACTTGTATATTTTTTCCGATAAAATGGTCCAGTTTTCGAATAATTCACTAGTTAATTCTAGTTGGAAAATATTGGCGTGACTTTTAAGGAAGTTCAAACATGATGATTCGTCAACTTCAATGAAAAATTCATTGATTACGATTGACATCACACTGTATAATTGGTGAAATAGCTGTTCATCACCTTGATAAAAATTTTTGAAAACCGCCGTCAAAACCTCCACGATCTTGACCTTTCTGAATGATTTGTCTCGTTTCAACTTATCGTGTGACAAATCAACCCATAATTGTTGGAAAAGCTTCCATATACTCGAGTTTAATTTCCAGTCGAGTTTCCCGCTATCATTTAATCTATCACAAAGTAAATCAAAAATAAAGTGTTGGGAATTTGGTAAAGTGAAGGAGTATTGTGACGCCAATGTGTTGTCAATCACCTGGATAATATCATTAATTGAAGCATCTTTTGACCTTAAAAATTTGGTTAATGTTTGAGTGTTAGTGATTGACTCCATTGATTTTCTCATCTCATCTCATCTCATTTTTGAACTATGTATCAATGGTACGTTGATAGTACGTCGGTACCATTGAACGCTTCTTCCTCCTAGCTAATAACATACACAGACAATACGAAGAGTTATGAACAGAGTTTGAATGCTGGCTTGCAAACCAGAGTAAAAAGAAACGGGAGTAATTCCAACATATATTATACAAACTAGTTAACCTAGATTAATAAAAGTTCAATCTTATCTTTAATAGAATAGATTTGGTTTTTGATAGCTGAAGCATCATTGGTAGTGATGGAAGCAGCAATAACAGGTCTTGAAACACCACAAGCTCTACCTAAAGCGGTTTTAGATGGAACGAAAACGTAAGGTACATTTTTATCTTCACATAATAATGGTAAATGTAACAAGATTTCGATTGGGGAAGTGTCAGCAGCCATGATGATGAATTCACTAATACCTCTGTTTAAAGTTTTAGTGGCTTCATTAGCACCTTTTTTAACTTGTCTTAAGTTAGTGGATTGTTGAACAACATCTAAAATTTGTTGAGTTAAAGCTGAGTCAGCTAATGGGAAAGCTTTTGGATTGGTACTCATGTTAATAATTCGTTAATAGCTTGCTTGTTAAGTAGTATAACTTGGTTGAAAACGGTTGTTTATAGTTTGTTTAGGGGATCCTTGCAATAGCTCACCTTAAAATTTTTCTAAATTTCAGTCCTCATCGCACCTTTTAATGATATTGGTAATGGTAGGGACAGTATTTACCACCATGTCCAGCACCATCACCGACCGCGAAGTGCGCGATATGTCCCCATAATGGGTCGCGTTGGCCCTATAGTGGGGGTAAAACAAGGACCAGGAATTGACCGACTCAAAAAACGAGCGTTCGTTGAGAACTTGAGGATTCCAATACTTGAATAGTTTTAGTTCAATCAGTTTTCAATTCAAATTAATTTTAAATATAACTAAAGATGTCTGATTTATGGTATGTAATGTTTAACGGCGTGGGGAGATATCGTGATCATCATGATGGGTCGTTTTGCAGATTAATTGATGGGATTTCCCATCACAAAATCTTGTCACTCAAATTTGGGCATTTGAGATTACGGGAATTAGTGACGATAATCGATGCGTTGACTAGTTAGCAAGTAGCTGCCAGTTGCTATCGACTAATTAATCAGCAAGGTGCCCCTCACCCAAGTTATGCTTTAAAATATGATCAAACAGTATCTAACAATTTTAGTCCAGTTTATGCTCCATTCTTTGGTGCCATTGGTTGTGCTTCTGCCATTGTTTTCACTTGTTTTGGTGCTTCTTACGGTACCGCTAAAGCTGGTGTCGGTATTTGTGCCACCTGTGTCTTAAGACCAGATTTATTAGTTAGAAATATTGTTCCGGTTATTATGGCCGGTATTATCGCCATTTATGGGTTGGTTGTTAGTGTTTTAGTTTCCGATGGTTTAAAACAACAACAAGCATTATACACTGGTTTCATCCAATTAGGTGCTGGTTTGTCCGTTGGGTTGTCTGGTTTAGCTGCTGGGTTCGCCATTGGTATTGTTGGTGATGCTGGGGTTAGAGGTACTGCTCAACAAGCAAGATTATTCGTTGGTATGATTTTAATTTTGATTTTCGCCGAAGTTTTAGGTTTATACGGTTTAATTGTTGCTTTATTATTAAACTCAAGAGCTCAACAAGATGTTACTTGTTAGGTTGCTTTGTAAGGTTGGCTGTTCCTTGGGTTTCTAGGGAATGGCAATTAATTATTAAATTTTTTAAAACATTTTACTTCAATCAGATATTTTCCATTGTTTAGATCATTAAAAAAGAATATATCATTATATTTATCTTTGTCTATATACTTTTTAAGATTGGTTTTACGTTTCTCCCTTGTTTTTACTTCTGGTTCAATTAGTACCCACCAACATAAACTTTCAGAATCTTGATTGATATTTCGTCTCTCAAATACCTTATTAACTCTTGAATGTTTTTTGGTATTTCGACGTTGTCATCGGCCATTATCTTTCTCCAATCGTAATGTTCAGGATTTTCAATATTGTCAATGGAAAATTTATACAACTCTTGACAATTTTTAAAATCTTCTTCGTTGACACTATTTTCAAAATTATCAATTATTTCAATTATAACGATCAAATCAGGGATTTGGAAAACAAATTCATTATTCAAGAAAAACGGTATTAATTGTGATAACAATAATGGATAAAACTTTTTAGGCAAATGAACAAACTCTAATAAATGAATTAATCGTGAAATTTTATCTTTGACAAACGTATTTTTGTCAAGTTTTACATGATTCAACGATTTAAAAAATTCAAACAACACTCCATATGGTGATAAGCATTGTCTGATTATTGGATTGATTTCAAACTTTACATTATGTTCGATGATATTGTTAATTAATTCATCTTTTATTGGTCTGTTGTTTATCAAACTATCTTGAAATATTATGTCCCAAACAATGTGATGTACTTCTTTCATACCGTCGTCCTTTTCCTGTTTATTTAAATTATCATTATCATTAATTTCATCTTCATTGTAGCAATTGACTAACATGTTTAATGCTTCAAAAATATAACCATCTTTTAACGACTTTTTACCATATATTTTATACAATTCACTAGCAGTTTTAATTAATCCTAATTTGGCACAGATGGTCAAACACCATTCTAAATCATCGTTAGTTTTACAATTATAATTTGGCAAAAATGTTGAAATGATTTTCTCATTGTTTTTTAAATCACTTATTATAAATTTATTGACCAATATACCAATACCAATTGGTACTAAGCTGTGGTTCTGTAAACATTGGAAAGAATATTTAGTCAATAAATACTCTGAAATTGTTTTATGGCTGTTGATGTTATTGTTTATATTCTTAATCACACTATTACTATTGATATCAATGCTAGTATAGTAAGGGGTTAAATCACCCTTTAATTCTAATAATCTTGAAACTATCGAACTGGTACAACTATCAACTTCATCAATTTTCGTCAAAACATGTAAGTAATTTTTCTCCCAAATGTCAATGAAGACTTTTTCTAAAATTTTAAACTCATCGGTTAAATTTTCTAACAACAATGGAGGACGTTCATTGAGTGATATTTCAAAATATTCCTTATACATGTTATCATCATCTCTAATTTGATATAATGATAACGAACTAATGATTTCATACCAGGAGTTACAATAATTTGATATGGTTTTAGGTAACCCAGTTAATATAAACAAAAGATCATGGATCAGATCAATAATGTTTAAATGACCGCTATCGCTGATTGATTTTTTAAATTTTGGGAATAAATCTCTGAATTCACAACATGATAATTTCCAATGGGCGAATTGTCCTTTGATCGACATGGTATTGTAGCTGATTAATAAATTTTCAAAATCTTCTATAATTTCATAGATTTCGTTATTATCTTTTAATTCTTCATATCCTGAATTTTTAATGGCATTTACTGCTTGGTCCATTAATCCCCTAGTTATTAAAGTACTAATAAATTTATTCCAAAATAATGGATGAAGGTAAGGTTTAGGAGAAATCATAATGCTTTCTACTAACTCACTGTCAGGTTGTGGGTCGAATCGATTAATCCATTTATTCAAATATATCGGTTTTAAATTAACATTAGTTATAAAATTTGTGGCATGTAAACAATCAAGTATATTAATGATCAGTTCGTATTTTTCTGAAAGGTCATCAAACCCACCATTCTTCAAATCATTTAAAAAAATTTCAAATATTTCAATCAATTTGCTAAAACTTTTGTTTATCTTTTCTTCCTTTTCATATTTAATATCTTGCATTGATTTATTATTTGAAATTAATCCAATATTTTCATCATCTTCAAATCTCAAATCAACATCACCCAAGTCTTCAAGTAGCTCGTACATAGCATTGGCGAATCTTGTATATATGACATCATAGTCGTCTTGTTCTAAGCTATCCTTATACTGTTTCAAATTGAACTGGAATTCTAATGGTTGTGATGAAACTAACCATTCTTTTAAATCCATTGGTTCTGCCAATGTTTCTATACTGGACAGAATGGAGGTGGAAATTGATTCGTCGGATGTTTCGATATCCAACATTTCGATATCATCGAAACCTTTCCTGAATGAAGGTAACTCTGAAGCCATATTGTTATGATTCGATTTCGATGAAATTTGAAAATTTTCGCAGTTGCAAAAGATTTGTGAAGGGTTGATACAAAATTAAATATTTACAATGGTATATATACTATATACTTAGAGACCAACTTCATAGACTAATCTCTGTAAAAGGCTCTTATGCTCATAGCATTTCTTCAACCCTTTTCTCATATCGTCTAATTCATTTTGATCTGCTTCGCTTCCATTATCACACCTTCTCAATACTTCATCTCTATTTAACCAATATTGGATAAATATCAAATCAATTATGCCCTTGGAAGGCTTCGTAGCAAATTTACCCATTTCATCCTGTTGTAAGAGCCGCTCTCCCTTTTTTTCCATCCATCTATTGTATTTATCCCGTTTATTCAGGTACCGGATATCGGATAATGTATGCTTAAAAATTACCAACTCTTTATGGCATTCAGTTATTATGGATTCAATATCGTCATGCTCATTTTCATCATCTTCATCTATTAATTCACTTATTTGATAAATGCCTCCATTAACTGTTCCTAAAATAGCTTTAGATTCTAATAGTTTTTTTGGTTCAAAACTATCAAAATTTGAGGTAAAATCTAATGATTTTTTAATTTTTGGTAATTTAACTATAGTATTAATAGCTTCTCCAATATTAAACGAAAGCACTGGCTCAAATTTTGTACTAGTTTCTCTATCTAGTCCAACCCCTTGGATATTACCAAATGAGTCGGTAGCAATAATTAAGTCTGAATCTTTATAATCAACTATGACTAAATCCGTTAGAAAATTAGTGTCAAGATAATAATTTGCATTACCTAATTTAAGCCTATCACTGGCATAAGGAACAGAAGTTAAACCTTTCATCACATCGCCTAAAATTATCGATTTTTTAGTTAGCCCACTAGCAATTGAAAACATTGGCGATTTATAGTAAGTATCAGGTATAATTACCCAGTCCTCTAAAGTTTTCGGTTGGATTAGATAATTAATTACTCCAGTAACCATAAATATTAATTTACGATGATCGAATATTTGAATTGATCTAGCAGTCAATTTTGAAGCATCGCTGATTCCTTGAATGTTAATTTTACTTAGTTCTATTATTTTAGAATTTTTGATTTGAAATATTTTAAGAATTTCGTTAGTATTGGTGGTGTTGGAGATTCCAATAAAACTGTTTGGGGGGAACATTACTCTGGAAGATAAGCTGAATTCACTAATATCGATACTGATTGATTTATTGTCATCATCAAGACCTTCTTCATCTTCTTCATCATCTTCATCGTCTTCCATAAAGGGCAAGGAACAGATGTCCACCATCTCAACCGGGTCATGATCAGGAAATTTAAAAACATCTGCTACCTTCATTCTTTCCAACTCCACTAATTGTAAAAATGAATTTCTGCTATACTCATTAAACTTGTCAATAAAGGTGCTTTTTGATGACAAAATAACTAGTTCATCACCTACTTTAATCGATTTCAAATTAAAATCGTTTGAAAAAATTACATCTTTAGTAATATCCATATCTTCCAAATGATAAATTAATATGTTATTTGTATTTGAAGCAATAATTAAATGATTACTATTTAAAAACTCAACATCATTAATTTCAATACTTACATCTAATGGAAAAACTTTTTTATTATATCCATATAAACAATCTTGATTAAATAATATAGCGTTGCTTTGATGCTTCTTTAATTTTAAAGGTAACCCGTTAAAGTGAGTTATATTATTTTTATTAATGTCTTTAGTCAAAGTTCTAAAATTATAATAAATTTCAACCAAATCATTATTTGACGTTATAAATAATAACCAGCAATTGCCTGAATTATTAGTATCGCTAATTATACAACATGATGTAGCATACGCATCTACATTAGGTAATAATTTTTCTTCCAAAATTATTTCATTTTCAACGTCTGATATCAGGTATAAATGATAACTTCCATCCCAAAAAGTGACCAAGATTAAATACTCCCTTTGGAAAATATGTACAAAATCAATATCCGATACTTCCCCTGATACTTTTATGATTTGATGTGGTTTACCTCTAAGGAAAACATGAATTGTTTTGGTATTATCTAGCATCATAAAAGTGTGGGTATTTAATACTTTGTAAGAAACTACCACACCACTGAAAATTATATTTTGATTAAATTCAATTCCATCAGACTTAATTTCAAGGGTATCAACATCATGTTTATATTCTAATGAATTAAAAGTTTTCGACTCCAAAAACTTATACTTATCAGCATTAACACTAATAACTTGACAATTATTACCATTTCCAACCATAAATTCCTCGTCATTGATCACTGCTAATTTCTTTGATAGTATCTTGGTTTGAAAATTAAATTTCAAATTAATACCTTTTGAACGGTTACTAATTCTTCTAAACTCCCCACTTTCATAACCTCCCTGGCAGGTTAGAAGTTCGAAATTTAATCCGTTATAATTTGCTTGAATATTTAAAATCGGCGGTGAAGTATTTAAAAATTCACAAATACTTATAAATGGCTCCTGGGGTAAAATTTTAAATAACAAAGATTGTGATAATTTTGAAGCAACATAAAATAAATTCTCATTAATATGGTGAATGGAGAGTGGTATCGTTGTAATACCTAATTTAATAAATGATATTGATTCAATAGTTAATGATTTGCCAGTTTTAGTACAATCAAAAAATAAAATAAAAGTTTCACCCCTATTATTAATTAATAAAATCCTTTTATTATCGATTATCGTATATACGTTAAATGCTGCAAAATCATGTTTATTAATCGAAACTAATCGTTTAGTTACAACCAAGTTATTTGGATTTTGATTAATTGAAATTGTTGAATCGTCATTGTCGTTCAGTATTGATAATTTAATTTTTTCATTATTTGGAAAGTAAAAAAGGTAATTGTCAGTTAATGAAATTACACCACCATCTAACGGGGTTATTAACGTGGTTGGAATTTCAGTAAATTCTTCAAATTGTTTAATTAATTCAAAATTACTATTATCGCTAATTTTGTAATATCTTGCTGAATAATTGAAATTGTAATCTCTATAAAGAATGACGGCAACATCATTATTTTCACTTCTTAGAATCTTTAAATCAACAAGGATAACCCCACCAATTGAAAAGGATCTATGATCAACTAAATCACTTTCTAATTTTCGTTTATTACTATTTTTGGAATGGTTAATTTTCCAATCATGATTAATATTAAAAATCTGTAAAAACCCTTCAAAAAAATAAACTAGAAAGTATTTAGCTACTGGTGAAGGATCAACTTCAATTTTTGGTAATAAATCGGAGGGTAATTGTTGATTATGAGCGTCAAACGTTATGGTATAAATTACATCAAATCTACCCAATTCACCATCAAAGTACACGAATAACAACTGATACGTTTCCGTAAGTAATAATAAGCATTCTGAAGGTAAATTACCATGTTGGAATTTGTTAATCGCTAAAATAGGCTCATCGATGAATAATGAGTCGACTAATTGTAAAAAAGGTTGTTCTCCGTCATTCCCAAGCGAATTGACTACATAAAATTCCAATCGATTAATTTTATTGATCACTAAACATGGACTCGCTTCATTGTAAATATTAGCATAAATTGAATGTTTGATAACATTTGGAGTGGTTATTTCTGAAATCAAATGGACCATAGTGTATAAGTTCGCACTTTGAAATCAAACCCTTTTGTGGCTATAATTATAAAAAGCCTTTTTTTCAATTGATCAATTATTTTCATTGCTTAGCAGAAGGATATTGGCGATATAGTAGGAATATTTTGACAGTGTTCAGATAGTTATAGTGATAGTTGTTTTTTTCATTCTGGAGGTAATTTGGGGTGGAATACATGGTAAAGATGCAGGCGCCAGTAAATCAGGTATCGTTATCGCATAGCGTTAATCAAGATATCCCGTCGTCAGGATCCCAATGGAAATTGTTTGATATGTTGAAGATATCTAGAAGTCCTTCTAAGAAATCACCTCATGGGCTTGCAGAAGAGCTGGAGAAAGATGCTGAAACTGATATGACGATTTCCAATTGTATTTGTTGTTCTACGATATTATCATTTCCACCAGATTCATCAAAATTTAAATGTTCAATCTGTCATACTACGAATATATTGAGCGATTTTGCAACATACTTTCAATCGGTGGATTTAAATGGTAATAGTTTGCATTTAATATCTAGCAAATACTTGAAAAAGATTATTGATAAATGTTTAAATGATAATATTGGTAATAGTTCGATTAAGACTCATAAAGTATTTGAGCCGTTATCGAACTATTTATTTAGCTCATTTAAAAGTTATAATTGCTTGAATAATTCCTTTAAAATAAAGAAAACCAGTACAAAAATACATCATTCAACATCTAATTTAAATTATCAAGATATTGATCAGACTTTCGAATTATTAACTAAGTTACCAACAAAGAGACCTTTGTATAGTGCGTTACAAGGCTGCTTGGAATTGTTGAAAAGAACTCCGGTGTCTTATGGGGAAGATGCAAGAAATTATATATGGTTATTAATACTATTAGAAATTCCATTTTTGTCGTATGCTTTAACCCATTATGAGAGCAAATCTGACAACAATAATAGTAACAACGGTGGCTATAATAATAAGGAAAATATGATTGATGCTAAAGAAATTAAAGCTCAATGTTATGATATTTTGAAAAGAGTATTGGGGATTATATCGAATATCAGTTCAGTCGTGGTTAAAAATTATTTTATTAGTTGGTTTTCAAAATATCCTAAAAATAATTTCGTTTCCAAAGTTGATCTTATAAATGTTTACATAACATTTCATTTGAAGAAATATTTTTATATTGCAAATAATCCTGATTATAAAAGAAGACTACCAATTACTCCTCCTTATTATCATAATAGTAATAATAGCAATAGCAATAGTAGCAATAATAATAATAGTGGTGGTGGTAGAGAATATTTTGATCAAGAATATTTTGAAAATTCAAATTTTAAAGAAGAAATTGAATCAATGAATTTGATTTCACCAACTTCATTGCCATTAAATTCAATAAATTTTAAAAGCAAAAAGAAAAACTCAACAGCAAAAATTAAAATTTATCAATATGGGAATGATTGGCATTTGAAAACATCTTCAGTTGTTTTACAGTTATTTCTTAGTGCTTATGGTGTTAGATCCGATAATTTGCAACATTCAGTATTTTATAATTCGTTAGTTGATTATGTTAATTTAAAAATGGATTTTGATTCTTGGATAAGTAATAAAAAGTTTAATGAATCAGCAAAGGATAAAGATAAAGTTAATCTGACACCAGAAATCTCCACCGTATTGGATTACATTAATGGTACAAGAAATGCATACAGTGATTCAGCGTCATATTTTTTTTGCAAATATCCATTTTTAATTACATTAGGTAACAAAATATCAATTTTAGAATATGAAGCAAAAAGAGTTATGGAAAGGAAAGCTGAAGAAGCATTTATTAACTCATTAGATAAACGGATTCCATTGGACGTTTATTTTAGAGTCAAAGTTCGGAGAGACAAAATTGTTCAAGATTCATTAAACTGTATTAATGCCAATCAATCGAATTTAAAGAAAAGCTTAAAAGTTCAATTTTTAGGTGAACCAGGGATTGATGCAGGAGGATTAAGAAAAGAGTGGTTTTTATTATTGACGAAAGCAATATTTAATCCAAATAATGGTATTCTAGTTAATATTGAGGAATCCAATTACTTGTGGTTTAATTTAACACCATTGGATAATAATTTAGAAAATTATTATTTATTTGGGGCAATATTAGGATTAGCAATTTATAATTCGACTATATTAGATTTAAATTTCCCCATTGCCTTTTACAAAATTTTGTTAGATTTGCCTGTGGGATTCAGTGATTTCCAGCAATTGCATCCAATCTTATCGTCAAATTTATATAAATTAAAAAATTTAAATGATATTGAATTAGAGTTATTAGATTTAAATTTCGAAATTGAATTAACTGATTTATATGGTAATCATATTTTTAAAAACTTGATTCCAAATGGAAATTATATTAAAGTTGATAAAAGCAATTTAAATTCATATATCGAGAAATATGCAAAATTCTATTTGATTGACGGCATTAAATTACAGATTGATAATTTTTTAAAGGGGTTCAAATCGGTTACTAATGGTAATGCGTTAGTGTTATTTTCACCGGAGGAAATTAAATTACTATTATGTGGTAATGATGAAGGGAAATTAGATGTTGAAAGTTTAAAATCCATTACAAAATATAAATCAAAAAGTTTACAAGATTCCAAATTAATCACGTGGTTTTGGGAGTATTTAAATAACTTAAATTTCAATCAACAAAGGAGGTTTTTGATTTTTGTCACTGGTAGTGACAGAATCCCAGCAACTGGGATCCAGAATTTAAATTTCACAATTAAGTTGGTTGGCCAAGACTGTGAAAGATTACCAACAAGTCACACATGCTTCAATGAGTTAGATTTGTATGATTATAGCGCAAAGGAGAAATTGATTGAGAAGTTATCCACGGCCGTTAATGAATCCAGCGGGTTTGGTATCAAGTAATTTGGTATAGGTATAAACATAGATCAAGGACTATATAGGAATAGGTAAGGAAAGGGAAGCATGAGAAGGGTCTAGATATAGGTAAATACATGGTCCTCACTCTACTCAAGCCCAGCACTTTGAGCTCTAAACGTAGAAAATTCTACTATCGCTTATACTGCTGCTATCAATACTGTCAGTACTATTACTATCTGCTACTATCAATACTGTCAATACCGTCACTTGTAGGACCACTACATGTACTGTTTCTTGTGGAAAAGCTGTCAGAATGGTTGCAAAATCCCCCATTTACACGACTTTGGATTGCACCAATCACAAAATGTGAATTTCTCACAAAAATTTTCAGTGAGTGAAAAAAACAGTTAACTAATAGTAATGTTATCAAGATCATTTAAGACTTTCAACGGTTTAACTTCAATTAGAAGTTTAGCATCTAGTTCTAGATTATTATCCAACTATGATCATCCAGATTATTCCAATTATTTAAACCAAAGATCCGAATCAAGTAACAGAAACTTTACTTACTTCATGGTTGGTTCTATGGGATTATTATCAGCTGCCGGTGCCAAATCCACTGTTGAAACCTTTTTATCATCAATGGCTGCATCAGCTGATATTTTAGCTATGGCTAAGGTTGAAGTTAAATTAGGAGCTATTCCTGAAGGTAAAAATGTCATTGTCAAATGGCAAGGTAAACCAGTTTTCATTAGACACAGAACTGCTGACGAAATTGATGAAGCCAATCAAATCGATATTTCAAAATTAAGAGACCCACAAACTGATACTGACCGTGTTAAAAACCCAGAATGGTTAGTTATGTTGGGTATTTGTACTCATTTAGGTTGTGTTCCAATTGGTGAAGCCGGTGATTTCGGTGGTTGGTTCTGTCCTTGTCATGGTTCTCATTATGACATCTCCGGTAGAATCAGAAGAGGTCCAGCTCCTTTGAATTTAGAAATTCCAGAATATGAATTCTCTGATGACAGTACTTTAGTCGTTGGTTAGATATAGATCATGGGCATGAATATTATAATTTATTCATTAATATATTATAGTAGAACAAAAAGAAGTAAAAACGAAGAATAAAGTAACAATATATATATAATGCATTGGTATTCTCTTGGGTTTCTCTGATATTTATCGCTATAGTTCAGTTCAAGGTATTAAGGCTCTTGGTAAATCATCGATGAATCACGTGATCAACTAATTATCCTCCCCTATAATTTGCAATGTGTTGGTGCTTTTCTTTTGGAATTCACTATCGATGTATACTTGTGACAATATAACTCAATAGATCTTTTTTAATTTGCTGACGTTTATTTAGATCCGGTATTTTTCCTACAACAAGAAAAACAGCTATAACCATCAACCTATATTTCTCATATACACATACACACATATACACATACATTCCCCCTGCAACTCACGGCTTGGAAAAATTCTTACTTACCCTAATAATTACCTCTATAAGCAGTATGGGTATCTTGGAACGGATCAACTGGTTGATAGCCATGCTGATTTTGGTGAACACTTGGTTGATATGATTGCTCGAATGCTGGTTGGTAAGCTGGTTGCACTGGCGGACCATACATGTTAGGGTTGTTGTAAGGTACTTGTTTTTCATGATATCCTCTACTTGATCCTCCTCTACAGCAACAACAACATAAAGCTTCTAAACATGATAATCCCAAACAACAACAACGAATTAAAGTGGAAACCACCCATAATATTAATAAACCCCCTAATACAAAACATACGATTGCTACAATCTTACAAGTTTTATTTGAACCATGCATACAACTATCCCACGATTTGAAACTGTCAGCAGCTGATGTAACTTCACCACTTAATGATCTTACAATTAATTTTGGACAAACTTCTGGGACGAACATTTTTTCTCTAGTGGTATATGTATATATTTATCACTGAATATATGGTATTTGATGAAGTCACTAAACAATAATCAATATCTAAATAATGTTTAAGAATTTTTCCAACAAATGAAGGTAAATATAATGTTACAAGAAGTTATTTTTAAATAAGGGGCAGTTCGCGACTTCGATTTGTACCTGAAACTGATAATGAAGGATTTAACCGTGGTTTAGTAGAATTAAATGAAATTTTGAAAGTATAGCTACGTGTAATATAAGTCCTAGGATCTACCAGGATGTTCTAATTAGTGGTGTGCCTTATTGGTTCGCCTTCTGTGTTGTAAATTGGTGATAAAAGGCTGAGGATTACTACGGCTGCGAAATGATCTGAGCTCATCTGTTTTGGTTGCAAAAAGTTTCTGCACTGCCAACTCTACGTTATTTGTTTAATTGATAGTGTATGAACTAATCTTACATTATTTTTTTAATTGATGCTATATGAAAGTACACTGTATCACCGTTAAAATTTGTAATATACGTTGAGTTACCCATTTGAGCACTGGAGGTATAAATGAACAACATATATACTTTCTTTTGTGTAGTTACAAAAATAATTCTAATTTGTGAATGCACAGATAGGTTCAACGAGGATACACAGAGACGTTTAGGAAATAAGCCGTGAATGTATATTTCTCATATGCACATAAGCACTAACAATAGCAAAGCGTAATAATCTGCATAATTTATAATTGAAGCTAATACTCTCTATGATTTTTTTGATAAACTGGTTGAGCTGGCGGACCATACATGTTAGGGTTGTTATAAGGTACTTGTTTTTCATATCCTCTACTTGATCCTCCTCTACAACAACAACAACATAAAGCTTCTAGACATGATAACCCCAAACAACAACAACGAATTAAAGTGGAAACTACCCATAATATTAATAAACCAGCTACTGCAATACATACAATTGCGACAATCATACAAGTTTTATTTGAACCATGCATACAACTATCCCACGATTTGAAACTGTCAGCAGCTGATGTGACTTCACCACTTAATGATCTTACAATTAATTTTGGACAAACTTCTGGAACATACATTTTTAAAAACAACTTTAATGTTATAATGTAACAATTTTTAACTATAAAGCTGGGATAACTGGTATCTTAAGTAGGTCCAAAGTAAGTAAAAGGATTTGTGTAGTTCTATTTGAGGCTTGTCGCACTGCTCTATTTTTGGTGTTCATAGCCTTTTTTGCAGCCATCTCTAGATAGTTATTAAGGAGATGATAACTAAAGCGGATAATAATTGAAGGGGTCGTGAAAAAATGGATGTTAATTACGGGATGATTCCGATCAACTTTGTATATTGACATTTCTGTAAATGATTGCATGATCAAAATCATTTTTAAATGACTTTCTATAAATAGTCAATTTTAAAGTGATTTTCTATATATAGTCAATTTTTAAATGATTTTCTATATATAGTCAATGTAAAATGATTTTCTACATAGTCAAATTAAAATGATTTTATACATAGTCAAATTAAAATGATTATTTACATAGTCAATTTAATTTAAATGATTAGATCATCAATTGTATTTAAACAAGTCCAATAAGCTCTTTTATAGCCGTTAACTTCAAATACTTTTTTCGTCAATCTTAAATTTGATTTTAAATGTGAATTAACTATTCTCGACAATTTATTTACGATAAGCTTATAATTACTCATTACTTCTTCAAATTCTTGAATTTTTAAAAATCTACCAATGTCAACGGTTGAGAATTCTAACTCTATGAAAAACTCATTACTGGATTTAATCTCGTCAATTAAAATTAATTTCAAATTTGATAATTTAAGCGTTCTTTTAAACGGCTTAATTATAAAATTATCAAATGGTTCTAATATTCGAATATATCCATTAACTTCAAAAATATAATTTTGTTGAATTGTTAATAGATTATCAGGAATTTCATATAATTTTTTTAATGGAATTTTATTAATTAAATGCTCATCAAATGAACTTAATTCTTTGTGATATTTGAGTGTTAAATTTTCGTCATTCTGTTTATTTCCATGAATTGATGATTTATTAATTGGTGAAGGTTCATTAGCTATTTGAGGTTGGAATAGTTGTTGTGATTCTTCGTCAGATACTTGACTTTCGGGTAACTGGCTTAATATCTCTTGGGAAAATTGATTGGATTTAGTTTCAAGTAATTTATTTACCCGTTTATCAGACTTTTCATTTTTATAACTGTTTTGTGGTACTTCACTCCGTAATTGACTTAATTTTTTAAATTTATCTGAAGTTGATGATTGAGGCAGTACTTGATTTTCAGGCAATTGACTTAAAATTTCATCAGATTTATCTGATAGTTTAGATAAATTACGTTCGCTATCAACTTGAGAAAGAATTTGATGTTTCGAAGTATCTTGACGATCATTTTCGTAGGAATTAGAAATCTTTTGACTATATGAAAGTTGGCTTGGGAGAATACTTGGATGATTTAAATTTAGTGGTTGATTTTGACTTAAATGACTTGATTGACTTTCACTTGGTTGAATTGATTGACTTGGTGGTTTACTTGAATTATTTACATATGGTGGTTGATTTTGACTTGATTGACTTAATTGACTTGGGGGAATACGATGATTTAAATTTGGTGGTTGATTTTGGCTCAATTGACTTGATTGACTTTCAGTTGAATGAATGGATTGACTTGGCGGTTTACTTGAATTTCTTAAGGTTTGTGGAGATTGGCTCTGTCTTGAATTGACAGAGTGATTTGGGGATTGACTCAGCATTGCATTGACTTGAACCGGCAGTCTACTTACTTTACCACCAACTGACAATTGTGAGTGTCTTGATAAAGGACTAGATTGATGATTTTTTTGGTTCTGCTGAACTTCAATTTGACTTGCAAATGGACTTTTACTTTTACTGGGTGTATCTTTTATCAATCCCATTTCTATCATCCATGATCTTTCAATTTCATTCCTTTCTTCTTCGGATATTTGAGCCTTCTTATTGGTGTGTCTGTTATTTTGACTACTACTTTTATTATCGTGTTGACTACTATTTTCATTATCATCATTTTGACTATTTTGGAGTTGAAGTGGAGAATTGGAATTTTGTTTACTGGCTAAATTCTGTCTATCGCTCCTTTCGACATATTTCTGAGTCTCGTTAATTTCTCCTTGCTGTTGAAATGTAAGTGCTTCACCGCTAGGGATTTTCGAAGATTTGAAAACATTTACATCTGATGATCTTTTATTCATTAGATGGGTGGGGACTTTAGATGATAGTTCTGGTGACACCAATTTTATAAATCTTTTTAGTAATTTTTTAACGGGAACTTTTAAATCTTTCTGAATCTTTATCTTGGAAATTTGAGTTAATGATCCAATTCTTAAATAGCTAGGATTATCAAAAATTTCAAATTTAACCATGGCAAATATTGTCTGGTCAAAACATTTTAAGCTCCGACGATGTTTGTAATTTTGAATGCCTAAATCTTCCACGATTTCTTCGATTTTCACTTTAGGTACCTTCAATGTATAAATGTAATCAATATTCAATTCATTATTAACATTATATGAAATTAATTTACCAGTACTAAATTGGCGTGATAAGGCTTTTTTACCTTGACATGGTGTAAAATCTGTTACGTGAAGATTACTAAATTGGCTATCTGTATCAGAAATCCAATCGATACCTAGTAGATACACTGCTAATTCTACTTGTTTTAGACCTGCAGTGATATCGTTAATACATTGAACCATGTTATAGGATAGGATTACGCGATTTTTGTGATCGCGTCAGGATGATGATAATCAATACATGATGAACGATAGTATGGGAGTGAGTAGAGGGGCAGATATACTGAGTTAAAGTCTGTTATGCGTAAGCAACTGGCTTGCTATCACTACTTCTAATTTTCAAGAAGAGATGACGATTTTTAGTCATTGCGTTGATCGATCCATGAGCCTCGATGGGAGGAGGTCTTTATACGGTGTTTCACAGTCTAACTATCTTGGTCTAAGTCTCTTCAGTCTAATTATGTTGTCTATTTATCTTGTCTAATCGTCTAATTATCTTCAGTCTAACTTGACTCGATGGTCTATGCTCGTAAATATCGATTGAACTACTTCTTCAAAACAGTCCTATGAGTAGACTACTTCTATAATTAGGCCCATTATGGCCCTTACACCCAACGATGAAGTTGATAACCTCTGATGTACCTAGTGTAATTCATGTTCACTAATAAATATCAGCAAATCGCAAAATCTCATTAGTGATGAGAGACAGAATCAAATTTAAAAAGAATGAATCAACAAATCTTGATTACTTTGAAGAAGCTTTAAATGATGAGGAAAGTGGTGATAGGTGGTTAGGATCGGATATCACCAAAGCTTTAAGATTTTATCAAAAATCTTATGCAAATTATGTACAATCACTTTCTAAGACCCTGGATACTAAGGAAATCAAATACAATATTGCAAGATTGATTTACCATGTATACACAACATACATTGAAACGGAAGTTTTAGAAGATATAAATATTGATGAATTAGAAGTCAGTAATCCCGTTACTCAAAATTTACAAGATATTGGTAAAATTCATCAAGATACGCTAAATGATAGTGACTTTGAGGTTGATTTATGGTATAATACTGGTTTGGTTTATACTGACATACTTGAAAGTGAAGAGTTATCAGTAGACAATGTCTTAGAGTTATCCAACAAGTCCATGGAGCTATTTAAATCTTTAATCGACGAAGAAATCAAACAATTGACGTTATTTTTTAATGAGTTATCCAATATTAATGACACTCCAGAAACCGTGGAGAATAAGGAACAAGAAGCAACTAGTGAAATTGTACTTCAGCCTAATGATGTTTTCGATACGGTGTTGTCAGGATATAAATTAATCCACGCAATCTTGAGCAATGCTACCATAACTACAATAAATGAGTTACAAACATTAATTTCTCCATTTTTTCGATATTTAGAATCAATTTCTACAGAATTGATTAGTAATTTTAACCAATCAAATAATTCCCAGTCTGAGTATTTATCATCGATTACCAATGGACAATTTGTTGAATATCAAATATTTACAAATTATATAAAGGCATTAACTTGTAATGATGTTGAGTCGGTAATTAGTGTTTGGTCAGATGATTCGTTGCCTAAGGAAGCTGAAAGATATATGAGTGCCTCAGATACCATTCAAGCCATCATTGATCGTATAGCTCCTGAACCAGCACAAGTATGGCTCGGGTTAACTGCCATGACCCAGAGTCTCAAGTTGGCACAAGACTTATTAATGACTCGTAAAAAAAATGTCAGTGAAGGCATTGGCAAAATCAATGAAATGATAGCCAACATACTTATTCAACGGTCAGATATTGATATTCAACGTTCAAAATTAGACTTGCCCCAAGCAGTTAGTAGCCAGTCGGTACTTGTTAATAACGCCAAAGTGTTTTTGAAAAGTGCCATGAATATAGCTAATTCATCGGGAGGATTAAGAGAGAAATCGCTTGAAAAAGCCGAAAGATATAAGCGAAAACTTGAAGCCGTTGGTAGAATGTGTTTGTTAGAGAATAAGAATGAAATGGAAATGATGGAAATTATGGGACCAGTTTACACCCGAGAAATTACAAAAATTTTAAAATTAGATTATTATAATTAGATCTATAAATCCTATAAATTTTTAATCAAAAGTATTATCATATTCGCTCTGATCATCATCTTCTTCTTCATCGCCTCCGCCAATAATGGGTCTAATGATTTTCAAATTTAATCCTGATCTGGGACTTAATGGCTCTATTTTATCACGTATGCTATTTAATCTATTATCAAGACTCACGGTGGTCAAATTTTTCAGATCATTTATAAATTTATTCAAATGATTTATGGTATCTTGTTTTTGGTCAATTAATCTTTCATTAATCATTAAATGTTTACGGAGGTTGATATTTATAATTTCAACATCGTTTAACTTTTGACATAATTTATTCAATGATTTTTCCAATATATTCAATTTAATCTCTTCGTCATTTGAGATTTCTAGATTCTTAATTTTATAATTGAGTAGTTCATCTTCTAACTGTTTTACACGATTTTCCTTTTGATTTAGTTTTTCACGAAGGTCAAATTTAGGTGATAGCGGTGACGATGGAACTGGTATTTTACTTTCAAATACTGGCGATGATGTGCTGTATCGCTTGAGTATTTTCGAGTTATGAGATGAATCCTTTCCAAAGCTCCCACCATTTGATCCTGGGTTAACTGATACTTGTTGAATTATATTATTCCCTCCCACACTTCTTAACTGGTTTTCTAACTTCTCAATATATAACTTATTCAGTTCGTTGACTCTAGTCAACTGGTTAATCCTAAATTTCATCTCACCAACGGTTAATTCCTTATTGATGTGGGCGTGGTTTTTAATATTTTTAGCTCTACTACCAAACCTTAACGTACTTAAACTTTCCAATTCATTTAGCTTATTGGGGCTTATATTTAATATTAACGTTGTACGAGAATTCCCACCGAGGGACTCTTGTAAAATCCTAGTTAATTTTGAATCTCTATATGGTATGTGGGGGGATTCATCATTCAAGGCATTTATAACGTTACCCAACGTCGACAATGAAGAATTAATATTTTGAGCTTCTTTCAACGTCTGACCAAATGCTCCCGTTTTATCGACTTTTTCACTGCCGGCTAAATCGATTAAAAATAACCTTGAAATCTTCATACTATCTTCCTCTTTTTGCTGGATTTTTAATTCAAATATAGCGTGTGACCTACTGGATTCTAAATTCATATTTGTTCCGCTGGAGGTTCTATGCTTGAGACCTAATTTAATCACATTATATAATTCTTTGGATGAACTAATTGAAATGCTTGATAATCCTTTAACGTAAATTCCTTCTTTATCTTCATGAATAACTAATCGCGGATTGGTGACTAATAGATCGTTAATTTGATCTAAATAAATTTCCATAATTGATAAATTAACCATGTATTCAATGTTATTATTACCTTGTCTAATTCGTTTAAAGATTTCATCGGCAATTCTTGGAACAAGACCTCTTTCGTCACTGGTCAAATCGGGCCCTAGCATTGTATACGATTTACCAGACCCCGTTTGGCCGTAGGCTAATATTGTACCATTATAACCTTTAAAAATTTCATCAATGGTTTCTTTGATCAGATAATCGTAAACCTCTTGTTGGGTGCTTTCAGCCAGGAAAACTTTATCGAATGTAAAATCGATAGTTTCTTTACCGGTATTTATTGACACTCGAGTATCATTACTTTCAATTGTGTTATTTATGTCAGGTTTAATACGAGTAATGACTTTTATTGATCTCTCGTCTATTTCATCTTTTTCCAATTCCATTCCATCAGAAAATTCATTATTAGGGGGATTATTGATATTTGGTGATGGTATTGAGTTAGTAGTGGTATATTTGGTCGAGGTGGTGCTGGAATAATTTGTTGAATGAATTGGTGTAACTGGGTTAATTGTACCTAATCGCTTGGGAGTTTTTGGTGTCATGGAGATCAAATTTTCCAGCCGCATTTTGATGTTGATCTGAACCAACCTTACGAGCTTGGTTGATTATCAGCTTGATTCTGCTTAGAGTCATCTTGATGTTGTTGTTACTCTTTGTTATAGAATGATTCTGCTATGTCATAGGATTCCGCTATGTCATAGGATTCTGCTATTTGATAGGACTCTGTTTGAAGATGCATCAGAAACAGAGAGAGAAAGACGTTCTGAGTGCTGAATTCTTCACTAACGGTTGTATCCAGATCTATCCTCGCATCCTACGACCTATATCTAGCTGCATTGATCTCGTATCCATTAGGGGAATCACCTAGTTGCAGTGGCAGCACTAATTATCTCATATTGGTACTCTTTAACCAATCTGAAGTCTAATTAGACGATTCTTGATTGATTTAAACATCGACATGTTCGTATTGACATCCTCAGGGTTGACTTTCATCCACAGGGTTGACTTTCATCCTGCGCTTCTTAAATCTCCATCCTTATCAACAGATGTACTGGCATTTCTCGTACTAAAGTGGTGATGATATCTAATCGTTTGGTCTCAGAAGATTTCATCGCGATTACAAATGAATAAAGATGAACAAGCAATTCAAATCTTTGAAAAAGCAGTCCACAAAGAATCGCAGGGTTCAATGTCCGATGCCGTTGCTTTATATCGACAGGCCTTTAAATTAAATGATAAAATTGATTTACTTTACAGGTCTACCTCGGTTCCTAAGTCGAAGGACAAACCAGCAATTAAATTAGATGAAGAAGTGATAAAATCTATGAATGTCGATGAATTGATCGAATCTTTTCAACATATCGATGTCAATGCACCCAGGGGTGAAGATAAAGACTTGGTTATCAAAATTGGTGAGTTGGTCATGGATGATAAACCGGTAAGTCCGTTAATTAAACTAAGTAATGATATCTGGTTAAACATATTAGAAATACTAATCCAACAATCACCTGAATCATGGATTAATTTATCGTTGATGTGTAAAAGATTTAGTTACTTGGGATTTCAGCCGTCAATCTATCGATTTCTTTCAAATTTAATTTACCCGTTGCAAATCTATGAAGAGAATGAACCGTTTGAGAACAGATTAAACATTAAAGAAGATGATTTACCGGTTCCTAAAGACCAACTAAAAATATTACCAAACTATCGAAATTCCTGGAAATACATGATCAATAATCGACCTTTCATAAAATTTAATGGTTGTTATATAAGCGTTATAAATTATTACTCTGAAGGTGGTAGACCCGAATTTTCAAGTAGTTGGACAAATCCTGTTAAAACAATAACGTATTATCGGTACTTACGGTTTTATCCAAATGGCACAGTGTTAAAGGTACAAACGCCTTTAGAACCTAATCGTGTTATACCTCATTTGACATTAGACAATTCTATAATTACTAGTACCATCGATCAAATTAAAGGCATAAAGCAAGGTCATAAGATTTATAAAGGTAGGTGGACAATGAATATTGATGGGGAAATTCATATTGTGATAGATGAAGGTAGTGTGCCATATTATGTATTCCATTATCATTTTAAGATTAAAAATATGGGACAGGTTAAATTTGGTAAATTAGGGTGGGATAAATATTATACTGTCAGGACGCAGGGAGAAGAGGAAGATATTGGGGAAGTTAGTATGTTGGGATTAAAGAATGAGAAGCCATTCAAATTTCTGAGGGTAAAAAGTTATGAACCTAACCACGTCACTAACGATGTCACAACCAATGTCACTAATGAATCCACGAACGGATCCATGAACGGATCCACGAACGATCCCACGGACTATGATAGTGATGCGTGAGCAATTACAAATGATGGGGATATTAAAATTATATTGAAATAGTGAAGTTCTAATAATAAATATTTCAAATATTTCTTATTTCCGGTACCTTCAAAATCATTTAATTTAAGTAATTTAATCATTTAAATTTACTCATTTAAATCGCTATAAAATCCTATAGCAGTTTCAAATAGATAGATTGTTTTAATTTCTAATCTAAGATTAAAGTACAACTAATTAGTATTCCTACCAAGTGTATAATATTCCACGAAGGGATTAATACTCCCACAAAGTATTTAGGTCAACTTTCAAAATATTCAATATTCTCTTATGATTATGTATGAAGATTTCTCAGACAATTTAAATCAATAAATCATAAACAAATTAAATATATTTAAAGATTGTACAAAACTATTAACTTAATAATGAGGGGAATATAAAATAATACCATTTAATATACCAGCCATTAAACCAGCAATTGGTAAAGTTAAAATCCAACCGAAATAACACCATAAAACAATTCTCCAATTGACGGATTTTAAATCTCTATTACATAACCCTATAAAGACAGTTGCACCAACGGCGGATTGAGTAGTTGAAACTGGAATGGCTAATTGAGTGGCCATAACGGTGGTAACAGCAGCACCCAATTCAATGGAAAACCCTCTTGATGGTGATTGCAAAATCAATTTATTACCTAATACGGCCATGATTCTATAACCTAAAGTCCAAATACCAATAACTAAAGCTGCACCAGTGTAACCTAAGACCCATCTTGGAACTTCCGATTTTGCCCCAGTAGTTCCAGAATGCCAAATAGTATATACTGAAGTTAATGGACCAGAAGCATTAGCAATATCATTAGCACCATGAGCAAATGACATGGTAGCAGCAGTAACACATTGTAAAATTGAGTACATAAATTCAATTCTATTATCGTAAAATTTGGATGATAAATGCATTTTTTTTAAATCTCCTGATAATGCATCTTTATTTAAAACTTGTAAACCAATAACATCTTGAACCCAACCATGAATCAATACTTGCCAAATTAAATGACCCCATTTTGAAGGTTGTTTTACTAAAGAAAACCAATAAGTTTTAGTTTTCATACCTTGTGGAGTGGTACTAGAAAACCACAATGATTTTGAATTTACCGATTCAACTTGTTTAATTTCATGAACAATTTCATCATTTTTATGAGTTGAAGAGTTACCTGAATCTTCAATCTTACCTTCTTCATCAGTATTATTTTCAACTTCACTGATAACATCGTCAGTATATCTTCTACCTTCATAATAATCAATGGTTAATTGATGACCTTCAGGCATTGGTGGGATGTTATCAGTTGATTTAAAGAACAAGATTGGCCCTCTGAAAATATCGTGCCATTTTAAAGTCCAATCACCATGAATTAATTTTCTTCTATAGTATGGATATAAGAATAAAACATATAAAATCATGGCAGTACCACCAACCCCAAATATGGAACCAAGTGTGGCACCAGTTGATAAATCATCCAAGTGTAATGAAGGAGAACCTTTCCAAACAATCAACATCGTTAAAATTGAAAATGTAGCGAACACTAAAATTGGACCCAATAATAAAGCATTTTTAATTGATCTTTCAAAATTTTTCACTTCTAAAACTACAAATTTGGAAATCAAGAAAACAATACTTGCTAAAAGACCAGCGAGGATTGGTGCAATGAACCATGAGGCAATGATTTGAGCAACACCATCCCAACCCCAAATAACATTTGATGCACCTTTGGCAGCAATACCAGCACCAATAACCCCACCAACAATAGAATGAGTAGTTGAACATGGCATACCGATACAAGTAGCAAAGGTTAACCATAAAGAAGAAGAAACTAATGCAGTAGCCATTGTCAACATTAAAACAGCAGGATCATCTTCAAAAATAGTAATATCAATAATTTTTGATCTAATAGTATCTGAAACTCTAGAACCAACCAACACTGCCCCTAATAATTCACAAAGGGCTGCTAAAATCATAGCTTGCCAATATTTCAACGATCTGGAAGACACTGATGAAGCCCAAGAGTTGGCAACATCATTAGCACCAATATTAAAAGCATCTAAGAACCCAAAGATCATCGCAATAGCGAAGATATAATCAAATTGATGTAACACCATTTTCTGTTAGTATATTGTTGTATAAGTTGAACTTTTGATGGAGGGTAAAGTGATTTGAAAAACTAAATTTGAAGGATTAAGAAAACTATTTAAATAGTTCCTAGGGAAAGAAAAGAGAAAGATAGCCCAACGTGTGAATGAATTAAAAAGGCACTTGAATTATAATGCCCAGGTTAATAATTTAATTCATTAGGTTATAAGTTAATTGACAATATTTCGCTTGTCAGAGATGTCGTCATAACGGCAGGTTCCAACTTAGTACATATGGTGCCCAACCTAGCACGGCCTGGTGCTAGCTGGGGCAGCGCCTGGAGCCAGATGTCGCATGGCTGCGAAAAAACAATTGAGCAAAATACTGAGATAAGTGTCGTGTGATGTAGGTAAAGGTGAATCTTGGCAGTAAAGAATTAGATCCAAGAAATCTTTTAAACCACACGTGGGATACTGTGGTAAAATTGGCAGTTTATAGTGATGACAGTGTAGTGGGATATATCATCAGTACTAAACAACTACACTGGAGATTACATGGATCAATGGGATGATGATAAAATAAATACACTCACCATTCTCATGTGCTCATTGTCTTTTTGGTCGAAATTAATGCAGAATCACAAACGGACGCAATTGGGATTAATTCTAAAATTGTTCGTATCCTTGGTGTGCCCAACGTTGCACTAATGGCCACAGCAAATGAATAGGGGAAAGGAAATAGGAAAGAAGGAACATTCAAAGGGAAATTAACCCTTGCTGCATAACCGGTTTTAGTCTCAATTTAAGAGTTACTTAATACGGCCACGCCGCAGGGTAAGAAATTAATGGAACGATTAACAGACAGAACAATTAACAGACAGAACGATTAACAGACGGTTAAATTGTGTTGGTCGATTGTTTCCAGTATTTTTTGTTGTCATGACATGTTTCATGCTCGAGCGATTTCTAACAACACGAAAATATCAACACTAGTTATATGTAAGTGTAGCATGTCAGGTGATATCTCTCCAAGGATATGTGTGATCAGTTATAGCCACGGACTTGACTGACTTTTCAGAGTTTATACATTGCCCCCTTAATCTGTATCTGATAGAATACTTAGGCACAAAGTCAGAGTGTTTAAAATAGGAGTGAAACTGGTAAGCCCCATCAAATGACCAAAGTCCTGATTCGAATATTTACAATAGAGTTGAATAAATTAAACATATAATAATCAATATTAGTCACTATTTTACATTGTAGTGATTTCCTAGCCCCAGTTTCTCAATACCCGGTCCCCATTTCTCCTGTCTTCCTAAATTAATGTGTAGCACATATCTCTGTCCCGTTTTATTCTTTATACGAATCAAAGTACATTATAGCTCCGTTTTCTATTAGTACCTTCATGATTATGCTGC
The DNA here is from genome assembly GCA_030565865.1 of Yamadazyma friedrichii. NCBI lineage: Eukaryota > Fungi > Ascomycota > Pichiomycetes > Serinales > Debaryomycetaceae > Yamadazyma > Yamadazyma friedrichii. The sequence goes on from JAJMGX010000014.1 coordinate 361,922, forward strand.
AAACCTGTGCCAACATTGTCTGTATTGACATCACCGTTTGGCTCATGATTGTCACCTAATCTCCCATTATTATCGCCTACCTGAGACTCATTATTATCCTGATATGCTAATTTTGCTGCTGACTCATGTTTTAAAATTTCCAATGCCTCTTCAAGATCGTAACAGTCTCTAGATTTATTAGAAAAACCAATTATGAATAATTTTTCGTCATGATAAATTAATTCATCACGATGAATAAACTCGCGCTTTACTTTTAATTTCTTTAATGTTTCAATTAATCTTTTACAACGCTCCATAGCAGCAGGTCTCGACACTACCTCTTTATAGTAATTAAACTCCTAAATATCTTTCTAAATAGAACATTGATCTTTCAATACATAAACAACACAAAAGCTGACTAAATAATCGTCATGAACGTTTCACTTCTTTCGTTAAAAGATCTTTATAAATATCTCTAATAAATATCAGAATTCTTTTCTCAAAACTCATAAATCGTTTCTCAATAGAAGGTTAATGTTTCGCTAAATAAACGTCATGAATCGATAGTTTGACGGAGGTCCATTTGGAATATTACAAATTTAAATAGAATTTCATAGGTTATTGAGTACGTTTCAGCATATCAATTAAGTTAATTAACCTGAAGAGGTTAAAGATGGCAGGGAAAATAATATGCGGCGCGGCTAAAAATATATTTTAGTGATTACACAAACAGGATTACACAAACAGGAATACACATATATATGTTTCGCAGATAAAAATATTACAAACTGATAAAAATCAGGTTGGGCAGTTGAATTATCATCACTGT